>CM034312.1:38655301-38919270 GCA_019925795.1 Dendrobium chrysotoxum
AGTAGATTTGTGTTATTAGTTCAAGTGAATCATAGACCATCCATGATGATTATAAGTATTTCATCTCAGAGAGGTCTCTACCAATTTGTCCCATAGAGATCGATGATCGTACACTATGATCTTAAATGAAGATTTGATCTGATTTGATTCATTAATCCTCAGGATTGAATTATGAAACTTAATTAAATATTATATAATATAAACATCTTCATATAGTACAGTTAGTTCAAAATTTAAATTTAAATTTGCCTAATTTAAGTAACCAGGATTCAACAGCATGGTTTCCTAAAATAGTTAATCATAATGTATAATGTGATGGTCATATAGTACGATTAGTTATTCATAAATTTTAATTAATATCATTTAATTAAATATTTTAATTAATTTCTATTTGAATAGATCATATAGTATGATCATGATCATATAGTATGATTTATAAGAAGATTAAAACATTTAATTTTGATCCCCCTTTTACGTGTCTGTATGGTTGCTAATCCAATATTAACCTAATACAAAATAGACTCAAGAAAAATGAAAAATATAGACTTTGTAACATACCAACTTACTTTTATACTATCATTACCTTGTCTTGAGCCGATTCTTCAGTATTTTTCGGCTATATATTGTAGCTAAAATGGTTTGTAGCACACAAAATAAATATCCAATATATAATACAGGAATAAGCAAATAAACATCCAGTAAATTTTGTAATAATCAAAACAAAGTTGGGCTCCAAGATTATTAATAGAAAATAATTTTGGACTAAAGAAATTCTTCTACGTGTTGAACTAATTTTTATGTTGTGTTTGTGTAGGATTATCTTGAACACTCACCCTTAGATCACCTTATCTATGGATTAATGTGAGGGCACTTATCCATGAAAAAAATTAATGCTTTAACTAAGAGGAATGTAAAGTAATAAGGGCACTCACATTCATATAGTATTAAAGAGTAAGTTCTTCAGGTAATAAGCTTTAATTTTGGATATAAATGATAATTTGGAAGGTAATTAATAACCACTTAATAAAAGTAATGAAAAAGAGTGAGGTATGTTTTGTAAACCTATGACTCATGAACATCAAATTCATCATTGGCGAGTGTAATAGATCATGGCAAGAATATGGATGTGCTCAAACCTTATGTAGATTCCTGATATTTATTGACTCAGTAGTTTGATGGGTGAGTCGATAGACTACTATGATGATATCTAATAAGATAGAGTTCTCAAATTTTTTTACTAAAGTCCTTTTTAAAGTGAAATGAAATGAAAGTGAAATTTTTATCGTGTTTTTACACATGACAAAGATAAAAAAAGAGGCAAGACTAATTTTATTTGTTGTATCAACAAAGTGTACAAGTTTGAAAGAAAACTTCCCCTAATGGGTAGAAAATTTTTAAGTCATCCGTGCTTCACATTCTTGGAGTTTTAAGGTGATAGGCACATGGTCCGATTTGCTCCTTGATAATGTATGATTCTTACCATGTGCTCACTAATTTACTAAGTTCCAAGCTATGAGCTATGAACTGCTGCATCCTCCTTCTTTAGAATCAGGTAGGAGTACCATAAGGCCTTCTTCTTGACATGCAAGTTATACTATTTATCCATTCTCATCTTCACATCTTCTTATCCATGGGTAGGTTTTTCCCTTAGCTCCTCCAATAGTTTTTTATCTTTATTCATCCTTCCTAATTATTAATCTCTTACTTAGTGAATTCACTCTCCTCATAATTAGTAGTGGTGATGACATACTGGCTGTGTAGGTTTTGCTCAACTGGTACTAGAGCCTTATTGTTATGGAAAAGTGAGGATGGCGTATGTACAGTTAATATTAATCGGTCATCTTAAGGGCCCATCAGATTGAGGCAAGCATATCCACCAATTTTTCCTTAGCACCTTCTACCTTTTTCCTCAGGAGATTCAAGATTAGCTTATTGGTAGCATCAACTTGACTGGTGGTTTGTGGGTGGTGAAGTAACATGAATTTGAGGTAGATCCCTTGTGAGTGACAAAATCGTTTATGCTTTGGCCAGCAAACTATGGCCCAATATTAGTGATGATGGTGGGGGGAACTCCATATTGGCTAATAATGTTAGTTCATTTGAGATTGTTTACTATACTAGAGTTCATCCATGTAATCTATTTGGTAAAGTTGTTGACCATGAATAAGATAAATTTTATCTATCCCTTAGAAGGAGGAAATGGTCCAAGAAAGTCCAACCCCCAGACTATAAATAGCCATGAGATGTAAATGGGATGCCACTTATGGGAAGGTTGAAGTTGCGTGAGGGCTATTCCCTAGCATTAAAGGCATTTCTTAGAGAAAATTCACATCTTTCCTCAATGTTGACCGAATATAGTTTTACCTCTGAATTCTATAAGCGAGCATGCTTCCTTCCAAATGACTACCACACTCGCTATGATGGACTTTTTAGAGTATGGCATCCTTCTCATCTTCTTGAACACAACTTAAATTGAGTAAGGTCATTGACCTCCTAGACAGTTCACCTCCCAAAAGTTGGTAGTTGGCATTATTGATGGATTTTGTCTTCAAATATTCAATGAAGTGATCTAATTAACTAGCCAGAAGATTGACTTCAATTTACATTACTTCTTCCTCCTTAATATTCAGCTCCATAATCCATAAAGCTGGTCACCTTTTTGGATTCCCTTGGAACGGAGATTGATAAGTTAATTATGAATATGGGAATTTAGGTGATTTTAAGATATTCTACCATCCTAATCTATAACTTCAATATAATGATACTTATTTTCATTAGATTAATGATTTGTTAATGACTTATTAACGATACAACTAATTCATATTAAAACTTAGGCATTTTTAAAATTTTTACATGTGAGCATTGCAGTGCTAGGCTACCTAGCCTAGTGGCATTTGTCTTTTAGTTTGGAAGGTTCTTAGATGGTCAGTGTAGTGGCCCTAGACTTGGTCACTACAGCACCATAGTCTTTGCTTTTATTAAATTATTGGTCAGCATTGTGACAATGTGGTGCTTGGTTAATAAAATTATTTTTTTAAAATATCTAATTCTAATAACTTATTTTAAGTACTACATCCCATTCCCTAAGCCCTCATTTTACATGCCTTGGTTGGGAGAAGGAGATAATGGGGAGAGAAAATGAAGATGGATGAGAGAGAAAATGTTATCTTGAGTTATTTATATCTATTGAGCTAGTTATCAAAGTTATCCATCTTTCTATAGGTGATCGTAACCCTACTTTTATTTGCAATGATTTGAATTTCTCTATTCTCTCTCTCTCTCTCTCTCTCTCTCTCTCTCTCTCTGCCTTAAATATAATAAAATATAATATGTTATAATATAGTAAACTTTTACCATATAACATTTGATATGTCATATATATCTTCATTCTATAGAAGTTGATATGACCATAGTGAGATTTCACTAGATTTACATACTTGGTATTTTACTTAAAATTATAAGAGCAAAGGCACACAAAAAAAGAAATACGACTATTACATTTATTTTATCTAGTTTGATATGCTATGCATTTATTTCAATTCATTTGACATGACATGCATTTTGATGTGAGTACACTAATAATATATGCATACTAACAAACTTATTGAAATATTTCCTATAGTTCACAATAATATTATGATTAACATTCATTAATAATGATAAATACATGATATGGCATATATGTGTACTTATTAAAAAGGATAGCAAGAAATTTAACTAATTCAGGTTTGTTAGAGATGTTACCGTATATGAGGGTGACCTGGTGGGATTTCTTTAAAATACATATTTGTGGTACATGCTGACCTCAATTTCAATAGTGGTCATTAAAATCTCAATATTTGAAATTCACTACAACCTAATAAAATTTTATAGTGTTACATGACTTCATCAAGTAGTAGGAACCGAGTCCTAGGTTTCCTACCTTAGCCTATTAGTTTTCTACTCATGCATACTCTATCATTAATTCAAATCCTTATGATTAATCTAGATCAATTTAGGATCATACCTAAGCTAGTAAAGGTAACCCAAGAACTCAGGTCCAATCCTAGTTAACCCTTCTTGATCATAGGTTGACAACATATACCCCTTCATGCCTGAGATACCCTGCCTTGAATTTGGTCAGTATATAAGTGACCAAGACATAGTCTTTGAACTGTAAGCTCCTTAAAGTATACCTAAACTTCCTAAATCCTTTTAAACCTTAATTTTATTTCTTAGTTAATCTTAAACCTAAAGCAAAACTCAGATCCACTTCTAGCACACCTAGCAGACTTCATCACATTTGACATTGCCCTGTTATTTCAACTCATGCCTAAATCCTTAGTTTAGGAGCTCCATATATCAAACTCATTAACCCTAGCTTCCCATGCTAAGTTTTGAACCAATCAACCTACTTGAGATGCATCAAACTAGCTCAATGTAGGTCAAACCTTTATATTAGTGTTTAAGTGCAAATTGTGTACTATTTATTGTGTTCAAATTTAGTAAACACATTTTATTTTAGTATCTTTATGCAAGAAATGTTCTGGAGAAGGAAAAAATTCATAAGTATTAAATGAGCACTACAGCAACCATAGATTTACGCTATAATGTTTCCATCTACAACGCCTTATTTCCTATGTCAGATATTGTTGCACTGGCTACTCTGGAATTTTAAAGAGATCAGCACCACGGTGGAGCTAAGGTTAGCACCACAGTGCCTTATAGTGCCTCTACACAACACTATAACATTAGATTCCTAGGAAAATGAGTGACGGAGAGCCAAGTATTTCAACACCACTGTGCTAAATTGTGCTTCCATGTGCCACAGTGCTCAACTTTTACAATGCCATGATAAAGTAATTAACAAAATAGCAAGCCACATTAACATAGCTAAAAGTCATGCCAATTCAACCATTAATCATGCTAGGTCAATCCAGCAGCATAGTAGAGTAAGCCCAAAAGTGCTGAGGTGCTTTTTAATCTTTTACCACTGTGGCACCACCATATCAAGTGCCACGGTGCCTGATGCAATTTATGTACTTGTATAAATAGGTTTTTTTGTACTTTTATTAGAGAGTCCTACCATTTTCAGTGGAGTCTTATACTTTTGAGTGTTTTCCTTTATTTTTGCCTTAGAGTAAAGTTTAAGGTAGGTTTAAGGAGGTGTAATATTCTTTTATTGGAGATGTTATATTATATTATATAAGTAATTCTATTGTTGAAGGAAGAAGTGTGGAGAATATCAATTTATCATTTGAGTGGCATTTATATATATTAAATCTCTTGTATCTCTTTCTTATATGAATGAAATGAACAAGAGTTTGCTTTATGTGTTAACCATGTCTAGCTAATTTTTTAAGTTTTAGGCTAATGATGTAAGATGCATAGTAAGTACTATGTAAACTCTTATGCTTTGAATTTGTTTATAGATGTTTTTAATATCTCCCATTCTTAATTTAATGTATATAATGATCATATAAGTACCTAATGTTGCAAATTTGGGCCTAAGTATAATGATTTTTTATGATAACAAATATTATTGTTCTTTACTACAACTATTCTTGCATATATGTTTTGTTTTACCCATCTCACTAACTTTTCAGATCCACAAGATCACTTATAATGCAAATCAGCTCAAGATCAGGTAGACTAGGATTGAGTCAGTCTGTAATTTCAATTCCAAAGCATTTTTTACCTTTTATTGAGTCAAATATATTGTGATGGATCCTGAAGCTAGGTAACCTTGCACACACACACTCAGGGAGTGAGTTAGTGAGTTAGGAAAATTTATAATTTTTTAAACTAGTAGTATATAATGATTTATGTCATCCTGGATGATCAGTTTATCACAAAACCCTAATTAGGGCATCTGTGCCTAATAAGATTGATTAAACTAATCATCCTAGATGATCCTTACATTATACAAGATGATATGTTTTAATCATAGAAAACAACTGCCAATAATAATTAGGTAAGATTTTATAATTCAAAATTTGTTCTTATCATATAGGATGATCTATATCATCCTAGATGATTCATGATAATCATACCTAAATTGATCTTGTGATTAGGGGACTAATTATGGTTATATTGATCAATTCGATCGTACTAGACGATCTATGAAGATCATCTTGGATGATATTTGCTATTTCATAGGACAATTAATGAATCATACTGGATATCCTGAATGATTTGCAGGATGATATTAAAATTACCACCCATCATCCCATATCGTAATGGACGATAAAAGTAGTATGTTGAACTAATTATCCCAGATGATCACAAAATTATACAGGATGATATGAATAAATACTTGGACTAATCATGCAGGGCAGTGCTGATCGTACTGGCTGAATAGAGCTATTTTGTACTAATCATACAGGACCATCATGGGATCGTCCTGGACGATCTTTGATGCAAAATTAAAAATTAGATCTTTTATAGAAGCCTCCTATTTAAGTTCTCAAAATTGCTGATAAGAAAATCTTTTGCTATTGTTCTGACCTAAGAGAGCTTAAAGAAGGAGAAGGAGAGTTTGAGAGAGAGAGAGAGAGAGAGAGAGAGAGAGAGAGAGAGAGAGAGAGAGAGAGAGAGAGTCTTATGAGGGGGAGTTTATGAGGGAAATCTTAAAGGTTGCTCCAAGTAAGGATTTGATCGTCCTCTTCAAGCTTCAACCTCGGTTTCTTGGTTGCTTTGTGGAGACAATCTTCAGCATCAGATCAAGGTTCTCTGCTTACTCCAGGTTGGAGTAAAAGGATTCATGGTTCTCTGCCAACTCGAGGTGGGAGTAAAAGGATTCTGTGGTTCTTTGCCAACTCCAGGTGGGAGTAAAAGGATTTCGGGTTCTCTGCCTTCACTAAAAGGGTGAAAAAGGATTCAGGGTTCTCTACCCCACAAGGACGGTAGAAAGATTTTATAAGGGCTTCTCTGCTTTACTGTGGGGGAAAAGGAGAGGTACTAACTGATTAGTGCAATACCTGGAAAGGAGGTTTTTTGGGGAGTGCACGTAGGTCAGATTTGACCAAACCACTATAAAATTTGGTGTGTTCTTTCTTATTACTTTTTTTCGCATTTTTATTTTTGCACTTTTTTATGATTTGATCTATGATTGAGAACTCTGATTATGTTGATATTATGAAATTACTTTCACTTCTGCATCAAGAATTATTATTTGTTTTAAAATATTTAAAACGATAAAAAGATTTTTCTTTTTGCCTAAAATAATTTTTTTAAACTATAAATTCCCCCCCCCCCTCTTGGTTAGCCTTAGGCTAGTTCTTTATGGTTTAATAACCCTCACGATCTTTCAAGTGGTATCAGAGAAGAGTTCATAAGATCAAGTTTTAGAAAACTTTTAAATTAAGATCCATGGCCAACTTTGGTAATCGTAACACTACGAAAGGATATTTTGACACACGACCACCTCTACTTGATCATATTCCTTTTGATTTTAGGAAACTTGCATGTCCACCTTTTTATAATCACTTGATTATCACATGTGGATGTTAGTCCAAGAAGTATATTCTGCACCCTTTAGATTAGAAAATGGCATAAAATTTAAACTTCCCTTTTCTGAATGGAGCATAGAAGATAGAGATTTAGTTCAACTCAATGTTAAATGTTTGAACTATTTTTATTGTGCTTTAAAATCTTAAGATTACATGCATGTCTCAACTTGTTCAATTGGAAAAGAAATTTGAGACAAATTATACATAACATATGAGGGTATAAATAAAGTTAAACAATCTAGGCTAAATATTTTACTCCATGATTATGAACTATTTTGCATGAAACCTAGTGAATCTATTTCTAAAATATATACTAGGTTTACACAAATTATTACATCCCTACATGCCTTTGGAAGAGAACTCACAAATTATGAAAAAGTTAACAAGATTCTGTGATGTTTACCTTCTTCCTTTGATGAAAAAATTACTACCTTTACCGAATCTAAGGATCTGAATGTTTATTCAATTGATAACTTACTTGGATCACTCATTGCTTACGAGCAAGGAGTGAACCAAAGGTAGCTTGATGTTGGTGAGAAGAAAAATGAGAAAACTGTAGCCTTAAGGGCTAATGATTCTGACACTGATTCTTTTGATTCTGAAAATGATGACATTACTTTAATAACTAGGACATTCAAGAGCTTCTTAAGGAAAAAGCAAAAGTATCATCAGAAATGGAATAAAGGTAAGAATAATAAAAATACTAAAGTTTCTTCTGATGTTATTTATTTTGAATGCATGAAGTCAGGGCATCTGAAGTCTGATTTTCTAACTCTTAAAGCTCACCCAAGCAAGGAGAAGGGTGAATAAAAACCTAAGTCCAAGAAGGGCATGTTAAAAACCCAAAAGTTTTCTAGGTAAACTCATCATTAGACTCCTCTGAAATTGAAGCATAAGAGGAGGTAAGACACTTGTGCTTGATGGATGATGATCATCTTAATCAGTCTGATAAAGAAGAGCTATTTGAGCTTACCTATGACCAACTATTTGACATTTCTAAAAAAATTATTTATCATATAGGAAGCTCAAGAAATTACATGCTAACCTCAAAGTTGATTTTTTAAATTTACAGAATCCTAAGGAAAGATCATTCCACTCTGGATAGTAATCACATGGCTTTACTAGATGAATTTGATACTTAAAACAAAAATCATCTTGATTTAACTGTTGAGCTTGATTCCTTGAAAACATTACATGTTGAATTAGAGAATGCATTCAAGGAATTAGAAACTGCTACATCTCAATTAGATAGTAGGGAGCATGTATTGAATGTTGAAAATTTAATTCTTGAAAATGCAAATAAGTTTTTACAAGCTGACTTAACTACTTTTAAGGAAAATAAAAAACCACCTTCATTTGATGAATTTCAAAAACCTTCATCAAAACATGCATCATTCAAACCCAGGAAGATGCACTATAACCCAAATAGATTAGTAAATCCTTTCCCTAGTGTTAGATGTTTTTCTCATGGCATACTAGGACATATCTCCCACACCTGCACCATTCACTGTAGAACACATTTCGTGTGGAGACCTAAAGTTCAAAATTCAAAGCATAGCATGCATGCATCTCACTGTTCTTTCTATAAGATGGGACCCAAACCTATTTGGGTTCCCGGATCTAACATCTGATGATTTTCTAGGGGTGCTCTCATAAAAGGCCTTGTGAGAGCATGTGTTACCTGGACAACAGATGTTCAAAGCTTCTGATAGGAGATGCAAATCAATTCATTTTACTGGAGGCCAGGGTAGGAGGCAAAGTGACACTTGGTGATAACACCACTTGGAGAGTGGTGGGCTCAGGTATAATTGGTAATTCAAAAAATTTCATCATTGAAAATATTTTACTTATAGATGGCTTGAAACACAATCTGCTCAGCATTGGCTATCTCTGTGATAAAGGCTTCGCATAAAGTTTCTATTAACCAGCTGCATTATAAGCTTAAATGATAGCTTTATTTTGTAGGGAAAAGGATCAACAACATCAACATGTTTTATTTAAATAACATTGTATGTGCTGCTTCATTTTGCTTAAAAATAATTACTAATGAATCTTAGTTGTGGCATAAAAGATTATGTCATACAAGTATGAAAAGCGTTAGGAAGATCGCCCAAAAAGGCTTAGTGAGAGGAATACCCAAACTAGAGTTCACTAAGGACCACCTATGTGATGTCTGTCAGTTAGGAAAATAAGTCAAATCCTCTTTCCCCTCAATTAAAGACATTACCACTAGTAAACCCTTAGAAGTCCTTCAAATGGATATCTTTGGACCAATTAGCCCTGCAAACCTAAGAGGGAAAGTCTTTAGGTATGTAATTGTTGATGATTACTCGAGGTTCACCTGGGTTAGATTCCTATCACAAAAAAGTGAATCATTAGAGGAGTTTAAGTTTTTTTCCACTTGGATTTAGAGGAAGCTAGGTTATGAAATTGTAATAATTCATAGTGACCATGGGGAGAATTTAAAAACAAAAAATTTGAATCGTTCTTTAAGGAGTAAGGGATAGATCATAACGTTTCAGCTCCTAGGACCCCTCAGTAGAACAGGGTAGCTAAAAGAAAGAGCAGGACCCTGGTAGAAGCTACTAGAGCCATGTTAATTGAATACTCACTTCTTAAATACTTTTGGGTAAAAGGGGTGAACACAGCATGTTATGTTCTGAATAAGATAAATGTTAGATCTAAACTGAATAAGACACCCTATGAAATCATTAAGGGTAGGACCCCCAACCTCTCTCACCTTCATGCCTTTGGATGTAAAGTGTTCATTCTGAATAATGGGAAGTCTCAACTAGGAAAGTTTGACCCAAAATCTGATGAAGGAGTGTTGTTAGGTTACTGAAGTGTAGGGAAATCCTATAGAGTCTTTAATAAAAGAACACTATTAGTTAAGGAGACCACTCATGTTGAATTTGATGAATCTAATAATTCTAGAGGGTCTAGGGTAGAAGAAGAAGAGGTTGTAGAAGTCACCCAAGGATTAGAATCTAGAAATCTGGAGGAAAGGATAGAACATGAAAACACATTGCCTAGAGATTGTAGATATTCTTCAAGTCATCTTAAAGAACTTATCTTAGGAGACCCATCTGAAGGTGTTAGATCTAGGCATGGACTTAGAAAAGAAGTAAAACAATCTGCCTTCATTTCAATGACTGAACCCACCAACCTAAATCGAGCCCTACCTGATGAATTCTAGATTCTAGCCATACAAGAAGAGTTAAATCAATTTGTGAGGAATGATGTTTGGGAACTAGTTGAAAGACCTAAGGACCAGAGTGTGGTTGGAACTAAATGGGTTTTCAAAAATAAAATGAATGATTCTGGGGTAGTGGTAAGGAATAAGGTAAGATTAGTCGCTAAGGGGTATAACCAAATTGAGGGGATTAACTTTGAAGAGACCTTTGCCCCTGTAGCTAGATTAGAAGTCATTAGGGTGCTACTAGCCATTGCTTATTTTAAAGGATTTAAACTATACAAAATATATATTAAGAGTGCCTTTTTGAATGGGGTAATTAAAGAAAATGTGTATGTTAAATAACCCCAAGTTTTGAGAATTCATAATTTCCTAATCATGTGTTCAAATTAAAAAAGGCATTATATGGTCTAAAATAAGCATGCAGGGCATGGTCTGAAAGGCTAAGCACATTCCTACTAGAAAGAACCTTTATTAAGGGAGCATAGATATCACCCTGTTTATGAAAAAAGTAAGAGATGACCTACTGATTGTCCAAATTTATGTTGATTATATTTTATTTGGATCCTCTGATAAAAGCCTTTGTGATGAATTTACAAACATAATTAATAAGGAATTTGAAATGAGTATGATGGGAGAACTGACCTACTTTCTTGGATTTAGTATAAGGCAGAAGGATGATGGAACTTTCCTTAGTTAAATAAAATATATTAAGGACATCCTTAAGAAAGATGAAATGAATAAAGCCAAGCTAATAAATACTCCCATGAGTTCAACTGTTCAATTAGATAAGGATTCAAATAGAAAATTTATTGATCAAAAGACATATAGAGTAATAGTTGGATCACTTCTTTACTTAACTTCTAGTAGACCTAATATCATGTTTAGTGTTTATCTCTGTGCTAGATTTTAGGTTGATCCAAAAGAGTCCCACATGATTGCTATTAAGAGTATTCTTAGATATCACTTAGTGACCCAAGACTTAGGAATCTGGTATCCTAGGCATAACACCTCCTTTGAAATCATAGGATAATCTGACTTAGATTTTTCAGGATGCCAAGTTGATAGAAAAATAACTTCTGAAACTTGTCAATTTATAAGATAGTCCTTGGTCTCCAGGTCTAGTAGAAAATAGAACTCAGTTGCACTGTCCACTTCTGAAGCTGAATATATAGCCTTAGGAAGTTGTGTGACCCAAGTCCTTTGGTTGAAATAACAAATTTTAGATTTATGATTACCTGTAGGTATAATTTCAATCATTTATGATAACACTAGTGCCATCTGCATTTCAAAGTATCCAATCCAACACTCCAGGACCAAACACATTGACATAAGGCACCACTTCATTAGGGACTATGTCACTAAAGGGGACATAGAGCTACATCATGTTGCAAATGAAAACCAACTTGCTGATATCTTTGCAAAACCACTGGCCTTTGAAACTTTTAACATCTTAAGAACCAGATTAGGAGTAATAGATATTCTTGCTTGAAATTGATATTTTCTTTTTCTGTTCTTTTTATTTGTTTTATTTTATTTATATGTCTATTTCTTTTTATGTGTTTATATTTTATGGTTTTAATTATCTATTACTTTTTCTTTAGTGAATTATTTTATTTGTATGTCTGGTTCTTTGTATAGGTTTTTTGCTTTATGTTTTTAATTTTCTAACATTTTTACTTCAGTGTTTTTAAAGGAATGTAATTAATACTCACTTCTGATATTGAATTCCCAAATGACATTTTTGCCTTACATTTGGTTTTAGAAATTAGTAAGCACTGATTGACTCCTCTAAAAATAGTTAATGGAAGAAAATTTGACGTTTGTCACTCTTCCTCTAACTTCTTTAATGGTGCATTTTCTTTTTGAAACACCAATCTATTTCAAATTAAAAGTTGGACTTTGAAATAGATATCTATTTTATCTTCCTTCAGTAATCTATCTCATATGAACAATGCTCCAAGTCAATGAATCACTTTTCAATTTTTCTTAATCAGATTGTTGCATTCATCATATGGATATAATTCCATTTTGTGGTTTACTCTTCCTTATATTAGAGAGTGAGTTCTTCTTCACTTATATCTAAAAGATAATCCCATAATTGAGAGTCTTTAAAGGTTTTGAAAGGAAGCCAGCTCGGAAAAATAATAAGAGGCACAAAATGAGGCAAAAAACTAAAAAGAGGTGCAATAACTACCAAATAATTGCAAGATACACAAAGTGTATCAAAAATTAAAAGATGTGCTAAGTGTGCCAAATAACTGAAAAAGAGGCACAAAATGGCCTACAAAGAAATAAGCTTCATTCTCTTTCAAATCTTTAACTTTCAGAAGAATTCATGTGCCACATGATATCATTAAACATTTGAATTTGAAAATCATGATTCTTTATTCATTGCATTGTAATATTATTTCTATCAAATAGTTTTTTTTTGAAACAAAGCTTAAAAAGATGACTTTTCATGTCTAATTTCTTTTTTGAATTTGATTTTTGTTATAAAAGAATTTTGACGTGTAAGGAGTCCGAACTAGGGTTCACAAGATCGATTCTTAACCCTTTTATGATTTCAGTGTTGTTAATTTATTTCTTATTGATTTTTAATCCACTATTAAGGGAAATTTCTTATTTACTAGAGTTGATAAAAAGGGCTCTTTTATTTTTGATTTATGATGGGTTTTTATTTTATTTTTATGTGTTTTTTATTTTTGTTTTGAAACCCTCCTGATAATCGCATTCTATTCCTAATTTTTTTATTTTGTTCACATCATCTAGGACGATCAACATCATCCTGTATGATATGAACAAAGATACATCTCACAAATCACAGCACATTCGACAGCTGATATAAACCAATTATTGGTGATCGTCCCCGTATGATTCATACATCATACTGATCCATGTGGCAGGAGTAGCTAGATGATTTGAATGCTGTTAGGTCAATCCATTATTTTTCATCAGCCTGGATGATCCACCTATTCATCCTGGATGATATAGTTAGTCAATGATCGTCCTGCTGACTCCTCAGGTAGATAGTCTTGTATCTAACTGTCTAGTACTATATATGATCATCCTGGATGAGAATACCAACTTTTTTGGCTAATCATTTGGACAACATTATTGCACGTGATCATCCTGGACGATCTCACGATCATCCTGGATGATTTTTTTGATCCTATATAAACAACCAACCTCAAGCCTTATTCTTCACTCAGAACATTCCAATTCTCTTTTCTCTCATTCCAGCTCTCAATTCTTGGATATGGTTGGTGGTAAAAGATCTCGTGTGCTCGCAGGCAGCTTCTCTAGGAGTGCTTTTGCCTCCCGATTTATTGAAGTAGTTGATGAAGTTGCTTACACCCATTATAAATCTACTAGGATTAATCCCTTAAAAGTTATCAATAAGGAGATTTTTTCCTATTAGGTTCTAGACCTATTTTCTCACACCACCCTTGACTTTATTCTTACACTTATTTTTCCCTTCAATTCCAAACTGATTTTTGAACTCTTTGCCAGTCTCCGCCTAAATGCTGACTTTACTGCACTCCAATCATATGTTAATAGACACCCAGTTGAACTAAGCAATCTGGATTTCTATGAATTTCTTCACCTCTCAACCACTGGAGAAAAAAATCTATATTTCAGCTTCAGATCCTGATTTTAATTGGGGCCCTTTTAATACCCTTCTTAGAGAAACTAATGCCCCCTATCATAACTCTACAACCAGTACCTTAGTGAAAGATGCCCGAACCATCCAGCACATTCTTCGCACCTCTATTATTCCTAAAGTTGGGGATCAGATTCATATTACTCCCATACTATCACTCACTACCTACTACATCATGTCATGTCAAGATTTTAAGGCCTTTGATCTTCTAATCTGCTATATTGAACATCTACCAAGCATTAGGGATCCTGGCCACAAAAGAAAGCCAAATCTAGCCTTAGGACATATCATTGCCTATGTCCTTGAATCCAAATATAACTTTTAATATCTAGCACTATCTGATCACTTCCCTATTTTCTACTCTAATAGCTCCTTCCACGTCCTTCACAATACTCATCGTTACCCTATGCACGAGGAGGTTAGGGCAGAAGAGGAAGGACCTATTCTTGCAGCTATCCCTATCCATTAGCACTCCCAAATAAATCAGCTGGTTTAAAGATTTGACCAATAGGAAGCTAGTTTTGAATCCTATGTCACCGAGCAGCAGCAACATCATGCAGAGGATATTTCTCATTTTGAAAGCTACGCCACCCAGCAGCAGTAGCAGCATGACCAGGATATGACCTGGTTTGGCGAGTAGTTTGCCTCCCTTCACCAATACTTCAGCCACTACCACCTGCACTTGATTAGAGTTCTTCAGTTTAGTTTGTTAGTGCTTTTATTTTTATGTTTGTATTGGTCTTTCTTTCTGTACTTTATTCTATTTAGTATTTTCCTTTTTCCTCCTTTTTGTGATGTAAAAAGGGGGAGTAGTATGTTGTTTCCTTAGTATATCATTTGTTTATGTTTTAGTGGAATTTTCTTTGTTCTATTTCTTTTCTTTTTTTCCTTCTTTAAGTCTCGTTTAAAAAAAATAAAAACAAAAATAACAATTTTCCTGGCTTTGAATTTTTTTTACAATAATGTTTGTCATAATAAAAAAGGGGAGATTGTTGTAAATCTTAGCCCAAGTATAGTGATTTTTGATGATAACAAATATTATTGTTCTTTACTACTGCTATTCTTGCATATCTATTTTATTTTGCCCTCCTCACTAACTTTTTAGGTCCACAAGATTACTTTTAATGCAAATCAATTCAAAGATTGGGTAGACTAGGATTGAGTCAGTCTATAATTTCAATTCCAATGCTTTTTTTACCTTTTCTTGAGTTAAATGTATAATGATGGATCCTAAATCTAAGTAACCTTACGCGCGCACACACACACACTCAAGGGACTGAGTATGTTAGGAAAATTTTTAATTTTTTGAACTAATCGTATAGGATAATTTATATCATCCTGGATGATCAATTTATCACAAAACCCTAATTAAGAAATCTATATCAAATAAGATTGATTAAAGTAATCATCCTGGATGTTCCTTATATCATACAGGATGATATGTTTTAGTCATAGAAAACAACCGCCAATAGCAATTTAAGCAAGATTTTATAATTCAAAATTTGTTCTTATCGTATAGGACGATCCATATCATCCTGGATGATTCATGACAATTATTCCTAAATTGATCCTGTGATTAGGGGACTAATTATGGTTAGATTGATTGATCTGATCATACTTGACGATCTATAAAGATTGTCCTGAATAATATTTGCTATTTCATAGGACGATCAACGAATCATACTGGACATCCTAAATAATTTATGGGATGATATTAAAATTTCCACCCATCATCACATATCACACTGGATGATTAAAATAATATGCTAAACTAATCTTCCTGGAAGATCATAGAATCGTACATGATGATATGAACAATCACTTGTATCGATTATACAGGGCAGTGTTGATCTTAGTTGAATAGAACTATTTTGTACTAATCATATAGGACAATCACTGGATCATCCTGGATATTCTTTCATGCCAAATTGAAAATTAAAGCTTTTTTAGAAGCCTCCTATTTAAGTTCTCAAAATTATTGTTAAGAAAATCTTTACTGTTGTTCTAACCTAAGAGAGCTTAAGAAGGAAAAGGAGAGTTTGGGAGAGAGAGAGAGAGAGTCTTATGAGGGGAGTGTGTGAAGGAATTCATAAAGGTTGCTCCAAGAAAGGATTTAATCATCTTCTTCAAGCTTCATCCCTTATTCCTTGGTTGCTTTGTGGAGATGATCTTTAGCATCAAATCAAGGTTCTGAAAGAACGAGATGCGCCAAAAGGTGGGGGTGAATTGGTATTTTAAAAAATTCAACCCTACACAAGAGTTCTAATTTTTTTTGTATTTTTAAAAGATAACTCAACGAATAACGTGCGGAAGCAAGTACAACGTTCACAACGATGATATTGATAATTCAATTGTAAATTTCACAACACAAGATTTAAATCATGATTTTTCACCAAGCAATTTAATATACTAATTAAGAGCATGAAAAGTAAAGTATAGTAAACAGGAAAAAACACACTAGAGATTTTTATAGTGGTTCGGTCACTTGACCTACATCCACTCCCCGGAGTCCTCTACTCCGGGATTTGCACTAGTAAAAGTTGACTCTCCTTTTGCCCCCACAGCAAGGCGGAGAAGCCTTTATAATACTCACTTTTGCCTCCCTCGGTGCGGCGGAATACCAGACGCTATGTCACCCTCCTGGTGATGACAGCGGACCTTCTCCTTTTTCTCCCTCCTGGAGATGGCAAAGTACCTTGACGATGTTGATCTTGAAGTAACTCTTCCCTCGAGAACTTTCTTGAAGCTTCCCAAAGCCACAAGAGGAGCAAAGCATGCAGCTAGCTTGGAGCCACCGTGTGATCCCCTCACACTACTTCTCCCTCACGCTCAAGCTCACCTTCACCTTCCTCTCTCAAGCCCTGGATCTCTCCAAAAACTTCTCTCTAATGAATCTCCTTCTTTCCTTAAAGCCTCTCACAGCAAGAGGATAGATCAACAACCCTCTAGAAAAATTTTTAAGTTGTTTTTATATCAGGCTTCAGAAAACCCTAAAAGTTTCAACTTTTACGTTTCTGTTCGTACAGTACGATCTATAATAATACAGAACGATCAGTTCAATTACAACTCCGTCCAGTACGAGTACAGACGAACAGTTATCAAATTTTATATATATCGTACTGTACGATAAGTATATCATACAGGACGATACTGTTGATTCGTACTGTTCGTACAGGATGAACTGTGGGATGAACCTTGGGATGAAAGAATTCATCTCTGCCAGTCATCCAGCACTCCTTTAGTCATACAGTACGATTAGTGTTTTTCAGGATATCATCCTGTACGATACGAATATCTTCCAGGATGAATAGAACAAAAATTCCTTGTTGCGTCTTGTACGATCGATGGGACGAATAAAATCGTCTCTGTCGATCGTCTAGCACTCCACTAGTCGTACAGTACGATTAGTTCATTTCTTGATATCATCCTGAACGATATGAATATCATCCAGGACGAACAGGACAAAAAACCTTGGTTTCGTTTGGTACGATCGATGGGTCAAATGAAATCATCTCTGTCAGTCGTACGATACGATATATGATCGTACAGTACGATTGACTTTTAAATTAGAAACCAATGTTTATTTCCTGATTAGGGAGATAATTTTGGTAAGTATTAATTAATCGTACAGTACGATAAGCATCGTACAGTAAGATCAGTTCAGGAAATCAAAATTAAGAACTTACCAAACTTATTCTGGCAGCTAGGGTTTCTCAATTATTTCTTATCGTACAGTACGATATGTATCGTACAGTACAATTAGTTTATAAATTTAATCATCTGAAAATTAGCCGTTAGCCTGAGTATTTTTAATTAATCATACAGTACGATATTAAATCATACAGTACGATATTCTTAAAAAAAATTTAAAACATTTAAAATAATTCTCCCCCTGTATGTGTGGATGGTTGCTCCTTTCACATGCATGCTTCTGTGGCAGACTCAAGAAAAAAAATAAAGAAAAAAAAATTACAGACTTTTCAACATCCTATTCTACATGGTTTGAGTCTCTAGTAACCTTGAGCAGTGTGCATCTGACCTGAAATGTTAGTGCTCATATACAAGGATTAAGCATTTGTAATCTAAAGGAAGTCTATATGGATTCAGTAAGTATTAGTTATCACCATCAAAATTAAGTGCTCGGGATCTTGGATTTCAACAATCTCCCCCTTTTTGATGGTGTCAAATAATATTTTCTGATGGCCACAGTTATTCTGACTTCCTTAGCTCCCCCTCAGAAGAATAACTTATTAATTTTTAAATAGGAGGAGAAGAAATAATTTTTTTTTATTATAACATATAGGAAAACATAACAAGAGAGAAAAACAAGTAGTGAAAATATAAGAGTAAATATAAACAACTAATATCATTAATAGTAAGCAAAAATAGAACAACACAGAACACAGAAATGTCTCCCCCTTTTGACAGCACCAAAAAGGGAAGAATAAGGAAACAACTACAATGACAAGAAACAAAAAACATAAAAAACTACAATAACTCAAAAATTTGGATCCTGGTCCGGAGGTGGTGGTGGAGGTTGTGAAAATAGTTGGTGGTATTGATGGAGGGATGCAAACTGGTGATCGATGGATGTGAAGCGCTCCCTAAATCATTTCATATCAGTTTCATGCTCCTGATATTGCTGAGCAATGTGGGAATCCAACCTAGTCTCCAATCGATCAAGGCGTTGAATGATGTCGTCGTGAGGGTAGTCGGGAGGAGCAAGACCAGGTGGGTGGATTGGTGGTGGTGGAGGGGCGTCAGCAGGAGCAGCAGCCTCTTCGTCATCAAACTCAAAATCGGCGTGAGCAGCCCCCCCCCCCCCCCCCCCGATGAAACAAGATACGAAAAGAGGCATCCGAGTAGAAGATGGGAAGATTATCTGGAGGTAGCGGATAATGAAGTTGGTACTTAGCATCTAAGATGTATCCTATGACATGCCCTAAAGAAAGGTTCAGTTTGCGGCAGGCACCGGGATATCGGTAGGCAGACAGGGTATGGATATAGTCAAAAACCATTTGGGCTTCATTGAATTTTGTTCCAGACATGATTAGATATGTGACGACAGAAACCAGTGGAGTAATATAAATGCGGTCTCCAGCTTTGGGTATAATGGACGTGCGAAGGACATGCTGGATAACGCGGGCATTCTGATTCAGGGTTTGGACCAGGGGTAGGTATTGATTGGAGGGGACACCCCTAAGGGTCATATTTATTGATGTCCAATCATAGTCATGGGAGATCATAGATTGGGGATGAGGTCCGTCAGTGGACAGCCCGATGTGTGCAGCAATGTTGTTGACGGTGATAACGACATTCTGTTTGCAGACATAGGAAGTGAAAGTGGTGTTTTCTAGGTCGATTCTGATATTGGCAAGAAACTCAAAAAGAAGTTCAGAGTGAAAAGGAAAGGCAAGAGTCAAAAGGAATTGAAGGGTGGTGGATACGAAAAGGTTCATCACCTCGAAATTCAGGGCGGCTTGATTCAGCATGCGAGATGGAGTGATTTTTGCTTCCTTGATTTTAATGTATGCTTTCTCATCTGCAGCGGAGAGAAAGCGATCGTCAAAACACCGAGAGGAGGAAGAGCTCCCGACGTCCATTCGGCTGCACTTACTGGCACCAGACATGGTTCACAAGAAGGGATTTGAGAAAGGAGGAAATTTGGAGTGATTGAGAGTGAGTGAGTGTAGTCAAAGAATCCCTCCCATTTATAGAATTTGTGAACTATCGTACAGTACAATTGAGGATCGTACAGTACGATAGGCGCAATAATGTCGTCTGGATGACTGTTCAAAAAGGTGAGTCAAATCATACAGTACGATCATAATCGTACTGTACGAATGTGAGTGTGAGGCGTTCGTCCCGAGGAGTCGTCTGAACGACCTTTGACAAAAATAATCGTACAGTACGAACACGTGTTCGTACAGTATGATAGGCAATAATGTTCGTACCGGCCGAGTTTAAATTCATCCTAATTCATTTGACACGTGGATCGTACAGTACGATAGGTATTTCGTACAGTACGATGACCAATAATATGTATCATATGGTATAAGTGGTGAATCGTACAGTACGATAGGTATAAGACATGAAAGATCTGGATCGTGAATGGGAATGGACGGCTGAGATTGGCGTGATTTGAAGCTTATTGTACAGTACGACATTGGATCGTACAGTACGATTGTCGGAGAAATTCAAGGTTTGTGAGCAGCATGGTAAGAGGTTCAGGAAACCATTTTTTTTTATTATATTATATTTATTTTTTTTGTTTTTGAACAAACTAATCATAACAAACAAATTTTTTTTTTATTTTTATTTTTTGTTTTAGGCTTGAATGTCTATGACACCTAATTTTGTTCTTAAAGTGCTAAATGTGTCATAATCTAATGGTTTTGTGAAAATGTCAGCCAATTGATCTTCAGTAGCAACATGGTGCAGTTCAATATCTCCTTTGGCTACGTGATCTCTAATGAAATGATGTCTAATGTCTATATGTTTTGTTCGTGCATGTTGAATTGGATTTTTGGATATGCAAATTGCACTAGTGTTGTCACACATGATTGGAATGGTTCCTACAGGTAGTCCTAGATCTAATAGTTGTTGTTTTAACCACAAGACTTGTGAAACACAGCTACCTACCTCTATATATTCTGCTTCGATTGTTGATAGGGCTACCGAATTCTGTTTTCTACTGGACCATGAAACTAACGAATGTCCAATGAATTGACAAGTACCAGAAGTGTTTTTTTTATCTACCCTACATCCTGCAAAGTTTGAATCTGAGTACCCTAAGATTTCAAAAGTAGTGCTGTGTCTAGGATACCAAATTCCTAAGTTTGGGGTGCCTAGTAGATATCTAAGAATTCTTTTGACAGCAGTCATGTGAGATTCTTTCGGGTCAGCTTGAAAGTGGGCACAGAGACACACACTAAACATTATGTCTGGTCTACTAGCAGTCATGTAGAGAAGCGATCCAATTATTCCCCTATACCTCTTTTGATCTACAGACTTCCTACTGGGATCTTTATCCAATTGAATGTTAGAGCTCATGGGTGTATTCATAGCCTTAGCATTGTCCATTTCATATTTTTTCAAAATATCATTTATGTACTTAGACTAGCTAAGAAACGTTCCATCTTCCGTTTGTTTTACACTAAATCCAAGGAAGTAACTAAGTTCTCCCATCATACTCATTTCAAACTCATCACTCATTATTTTTGAAAATTCATTACATAAGCTTTTCTCCGTCGATCCGAACAAGATGTCATCTACATAAATCTGAACAATGAGTACTTCAACTCCTGCCTTCTTCAAAAATAAGGTGGTGTCCACACTACCCTTAACAAAGCCTCTATCTAGTAGGAACGTACTAAGTCTTTCATACCAGGCTCTAGGTGCTTGTTTTAACTCGTATAGTGCCTTTTTCAGTTTGAACACGTGGTTTGGAAATTGTGAGTTTTTAAATCCCGGAGGTTGGTCCATATAAACATCTTCCTTGATTACCCCGTTCAGGAAGGCACTCTTGACATCCATTTGATACAGCTTAAAATCCCTAAAAAAAGCAAAGGCTAACAGTACCCTTATGGCTTCTAGTCTAGCTACCGGAGCAAAGGTTTCTTCAAAATCTATTCCTTCAATTTAGTTATACCCCTTTGCTACTAACCTAGCCTTGTTTCTCACTACTAATCTAGAGTCATTCATCTTATTTTTAAAGACCCATTTAGTTCCTACCACACTTTGTTCTTTAGGTCTTTTGACTAATTCCCATACATCATTCCTAACGAATTGGTTCAACTCTTCTTGCATTGCTAGGATCCAAAATTAATCCCCTAAGGCTTGATCTATACTCGTGGGTTCAATCATAGATATGAATGCAGAATGACTAACCTCTTTCCTAAGTCTATGCCTAGTTTTTACCCCTTCTGATGGGTCTCATAAGATCAGCTCTCTAGGATGACTAGAAGAAAATTTCCAATCTCTAGGTCGATGTTCCTGAGGTTCCGCTCTAGTCTCTATGGTAATGGTTTCTACTCCCCTTATAACCTCAACTTCTTCTTCTTCATGATTAGATTTAGAGGTCTTATTGGATTCATCAAATACCACATGGGTGGACTCTTCTACTACTAGGGTTCTCCTATTGAATATTCTATAGGCTTTACCTACAGATGAGTAGCCTAGGAAAACCCCTTCATCAGATTTAGGATCGAACTTTCCTAAGGGTGACTTGCCATTGATTAGGATGTAGCATTTGCAACCGAAAATGTGTAAGTGTGAAAGATTGGGTGTCCTACCCTTAAGCAACTCATAGGGTGTCTTATTAAGTTTGGATCTAACATTTACCCTATTTAACACATAGCACACGATATTCACTGCTTCTGCCCAAAAGTATCTAGGGAGAGTGTATTCAGCTAACATAGCCCTAGCAGCTTCAACTAAAGTTCTATTCTTTCTTTCTGCTATTCCATTTTGCTGAGGAGTTCTAGGAGCAGAGAAATTATGTTCTATTCCAACATCTTTACAAAATGATTCAAATTTATCATTCTCAAATTCCCCACCGTGATCACTATGAATTGTTGAAATTACACATCCTAATTTCCTTTGAATCCAAGTGGAGAAAATTCTAAACTCTTCAAATGACTCACTCTTATGAGCTAGAAATTTCACCCAAGTAAACCTAGAGTAGTCATCTACTATTACAAACCCATACAACTTCCCTCCTAGGCTGGCTGTACTAACAGGTCCGAACAAGTCTATGTGGAGAGTTTCTAGTGGCCTAGTGGTGTTGATATCTTTGATTGCATGAAATGAAGATTTAACTTGTTTTCCTAATTGGCAAGCATCACAGAGATGATCCTTAGTAAAGTCTAACTTTGGTATGCCTCTAACTAAGTCTTTCTGAGTGATGTTTCTAAGTGTTTTCATACTAGCATGACATAGTCTCCTATGCCATAACCAAGAGTCATCCGCTATTATTTTTAGACACAACATGTTTGAGGTTTCAATGCAGTTTAAATCTAACATGTAAACATTATTTATGCGTTTTCCTTCTAACACAAGTGTATCATTTAAGCTAATCATGCATTTATTAGAAAGAAATTTTATGTCAAAGCCCTTGTCACATAGTTAACTTATACTTAAGAGATTATGCTTTAAACCGTCAACTAAAAGTACATTCTCAATAATCAAATTCTTAGTGTTTCCAATGATACCTGAGACCACCACTTTCCTGGTGGTGTTGTCTCCCAAAGTTACCATGCCTCCTGACCTGACCTCTAGTGTCACGAACCGCTTAATGTCTCCAGTCGTGTGTCTCAAGCAGCCACTATCCAGGTACCATATGCTCTCACTAGGTCTTTTGTGAGAGCATCCCTATAATGTCAATCACAGATTAGCTTTGGGAACCCAAGTGAGTTTGGGTTCCACCCTATGCTTATATGAATGAAATGTATGCATGTTATGCTGTGATGAATGCGATTTAGGTCTCCACACTAGATGTGTCCTATAGTGAATTGTGCACGTACAAGCTATATGACCTAGTATGCCACAAGAATAACATCTAACACCTGGAAATGGGTTAACTAATCTATGAGGGTGGTAGCGCCTATTTCTAGGTTTGGATGATGCATGCCGTGTTGGTTTTGAATGAGATGATTCACATGGTGGAGGCTGAAAAAACTCAGCAAATGTGGGAGGTTTTTTATTATTTTCGAATGTATGAAGTTTTTCATTTAAAAATTTGTTCTCTTGGTTAAGACTTGCATATTCGAATCTGAATGTATGCTCACTACTACTAAGTTCCCCTGCTAGTTCTTCTAGTTCCTTAAATGCATTCTCTAATTCAATATGTGATGATTTCAAGGTATCGTGTACAGTGGTTAACTCAATATGCTTCTTGTTTAATGCATCGTATTCATCAAGCAAAGACATATGATCTTTATCCAAGTCAGAAAAATTCTTTACTACACTAGCATGCTCCTTTTGTAAAGTACTAAACTCAGTATTAAGACTAATATGCTTTTTCTTTAACTTTCTATACGAGTCATGGATTTTTTCAGAAATAACAAGCAGTTCATCGTAAGACAGTTGACATACCTCATCTTGATCTGATTGATCAAGATTATCATTAGTGATAAGACACAGATTCGTTACCTCCTCCTCTGCTTCTTCTTTCGATGATTCTGAGGCAGAGTCGGCCCAAAACGCTTTTTGTGTCTTAAATTTTCCCTTCTTGAACTTTGATCTTTCCTCACCCTTTTCCTTGGTTTGATGAGTCTTGATGTTGGGGCAATCAGCTTGGAGATGACCGGGTTTCCTGCACTCAAAGCAAATTGTCTCAGATGCAACTTTAGTATGCTTTGAGCTTTTACCTTTGTTCCAATTGCTTTGATGACGGCGCTTCTTTCTTTTTAAAAAATTTTTGAACTGACGAGTCATCAAGGCGATGTCGTCATCTTCCTCCACTGCTGAGTTGTCACTTTCAGAATTGTTTGCTTTTAAAGCCACCGCTCGCTCCTTCTTCTTTTCACCTGCATCACTTTGTCGTTGACTCACTCCTTGCTCGTAGGCAATGAGTGACCTAAGCAAATTATCAATAGAATAAACATTCAGGTCTTTTGACTTAGTTATTGTAGTGATTTTAGCATCATATGAGCTAGGCAAACATCGCAGTATTTTGTTTTCTTTTTTCGAGTTAGACAACTCTCTTCCTAAAGCATGCAGAGATGTTACAATCTGGGTGAATCGAGTGTACATGTCAGATATAGTTTCACTAGGTTTCATGCGGAATAGTTCATAATCATGTAGCAGTATGTTCAACCTAGATTGTTTGACCTCACTAGTTCCTTCGTACGTGATACACAGTTTGTCCCAAATTTGCTTACCAGTAGTACAAGTTGATACTCACATATATTCTTCTAATTTTAATGCGCAAAAGAAACAATTTAGACATTTAGCATTTAGCTGTGCAAGTTCTCTATCCTCAATGCTCCATTCATTAAATGAGAGTTCAGTTTTAATTCCATTCAACATACGAAATGGTGCAGAATAACCTTCTTGGACCAACATCCACATGCGATAGTCTAAAGACTGTAAAAATGTAGACATGCGTATTTTCCAGAAATCAAACGGTATGTTGTCAAATAATGGTGGACGAGTTATAGAATAATCCTCCGCAGTGTTACGGTTACCAAATTGAGCCATGGATCTTACGTTTTTAATTTTTCTAAAATACTATTTTGAAACCCCTCTCTGATACCACTTGAAAGAACGAGATGCGCCAAGAGGGGGGGGGGGGGTGAATTGGTATTTTAAAAAATTTAACCCTACACAAGAGTTCTAATTTTTTTTTGTGTTTTTAAAAGATAACTCAACGAATAACGTGCGGAAGCAAGTACAACGTTCACAACGATGATATTGATAATTTAATTATAAATTTCACAACACAAGATTTAAATCATGATTTTTCACCAAGCAATTTAATGTACTAATTAAGAGCATGAAAAGTAAAGTACAGTAAACAGGAAAAAACACACCAGAGATTTTTATAGTGGTTCGGTCACTTGACCTACGTCTACTCCTCAGAGTCCTCTACTCCGGGATTTGCAGTAGTAAAAGTTGACTCTCCTTTTGCCCCTACAGCAAGGCGGAGAAGCCTTTACAATACTCACTTTCACCTCCCTCGGTGCGGTGGAATACCAGACGCTATGTCACCCTCCTGGTGACGGCAGCGGACCTTCTCCTTTTTCTCCCTCCTGGAGTTGGCAGAGTACCTTGACGATGTTGATCTTGCAGTGACTCTTCCCTCGAGAACTTTCTTGAAGCTTCCCAAAACCACAAGAGGAGCAAAGCATGCAGCTAGCTTGGAGCCACCGTGTGATCCCCTCACACTACTTCTCCCTCACGCTCAAGCTCACCTTCACCTTCCTCTCTTAAGCCCTGGATCTCTCCAAAAACTTCTCTCTAACGAATCCCCTTCTTTCCTCAAAGCCTCTCGCAGCAAGAGGATAAATCAACAGCCCTCTAGAAAAATTTTTAAGTTGTTTTTATATCAGGCTTCAGAAAATCCTAAAAGTTTTAACTTTTGCATTTCTGTTTGTACAGTACGATATATAATCGTACAGTACGATCAGTTCAATTACAGCTCCATCCAGTACGAGTACAGATGAACAGTTATCGAATTTTATACATAGCATACTGTACGATATGTATATCATACAGGACGATACTGTTGATTCGTACTATTCGTACAGGACGAACTGTGGGACGAACCTTGGGACAAAAGAATTCATCTCTGCCAGTCGTACAGTACTCCTTTAGTCGTATACTACGATTAGTGTTTTTCAGGATATCGTCCTGTACGATACGAATATCATCCAGGACAAATAGAATAAAAATTCTTAGTTTCGTCTGGTACGATCGATGGGATGAATGAAATCGTCTCTGTCGGTCATCCAGCACTCCACTAGTCGTACAGTATGATTAGTTCATTTCTGGATATCGTCCAGGACGAACATGACAAAAAACCTTGGTTTCATCTGGTATGATCGATGGGATGAATAAAATTGTCTCTGTTAGTCGTACGGTACGATATATGATCGTACAGTACGATTGACTTTTAAATTAGAAACCAACGTTTATTTCCTGATTAGGGAGATAATTTTGGTAAGTATTAATTAATCGTACAGTACGATAAGCATCGTACGGTACGATCAGTTCAGGAAATCAAAATTAAGAACTTACCAAACTTATTCTGGCGACTAGGGTTTCTCAATTGTTTCGTATCGTGCAGTACGATATGTATCGTACAGTACGATTAGTTTATAAATTTAATCAACTGAAAATTAGCTGTTAGCCTGAGTATTTTTAATTAATCGTACAGTAGGATATTAAATTGTACAGTACGATATTCTTAAAAAAATTTTAAAACATTTAAAATAATTCTCCCCATGTGTGTATGCATGGTTGCTCATTTCACAAGCATGCTTCTGTGGCAGACTCAAGAAAAAAAATAAAGAAAAAAAATTACAGACTTTTCAACATCCTATTCTACCCGGTTGGAGTCTCCAGTAACCTTGAGCAGTGTGTATCTGACCTGAAATATTAGTGCTCATATACAAGGATTAAGCATTTGTAATCTAAAGGAAGTCTATATGAATTCAGTAAGTATTAGTTGTCACCATCAAAATTAAGTGCTCGGGATCCTGGATTTCAACAGGTTCTGCCTACTCCAAGTTGGAGTAAAAGGATTAGTGGTTCTCTGCCAACTCTAGGTAGGAGTAAAATGATTCCATGGTTCTCTGCCAACTCCAGGTGCGAGTAAAAGGATTCTGGGTTCTTGGCCTTCACCAGAAGGGTGAAAAAGGATTCAAGGTTCTCTACCTCATTGGGACGTTAGAAAGATTTTGTAAGGGCTCCGCCTTACTGTGGGGATAAAAGGAGAGACATTAACTGATTAGTGCAATACTTGGAAAGGAGGTTTTCGAGGAGTGGACGTAGGTCAGATTTGACCGAACCACTATAAAATTTGGAGTGTTCTTTCTTATTACTTTTTTTGCATTTTTATTTTTGCACTTTTTTGTGATTTGATCTATGATTGAAAACTTTAATTATGTTGATATTGTGAAATTACATTCTCTTCTGCATTAAGGGTTATTATTTGTTTAAATATTTAAAAAGATGAAAAGATTTTTCTTTTTGCCTTAAAGAATTTTTAAAACTACCCATTCACCCCCCAGCCCCCTCTTGGTTAGCCTCGGGCTAATTCTTTAGGGTTTAACAAACCTCACAAACTTTCACTTAATATATTATGTGATTTAGTACCTCGATTGAGGAATATTAGAACAAATAGGAGTATTGAAATAGATAATTGGCATACCTACATATAAGATGTCAAACCATCTAGGTTCTATGGAGATATTATAATTAAAGGAAGGCCAAAAATCTCCCTTTTCACCCATATAAGCTTGATAGAGATTTACGGATGAATATGCTCTAATCCACATCTACAATTAAGAGTCTCATTAGAAAAATTATGTTATTTTACATTCATTAGTTCATAATACTTTATTTACATTAGTATCCAATTTTCTTTCAAGTCTCCATTAAATGGGAAAAACTTAAAAACAACCATTTTATTTTTTGTAGGATAAATTGTGCATCTATATTAGATAGTAATAGTTTAATTATAATTAAGTAGAACACTTCCTCATGGGATTGACACTCTTCTTTATCACTTTATTACTAGATTAAAATATATACTTACATATTTAGTGGGCTTTCATTATTTTTATATCAACAAAAATCTAAGCATATTTATATTGCACTCTAGCTCTATGTGTAACTCACATCATTGACCATGTAGCCCCCATCTATTGGCCCTAAATAGCCTATTCCACTCCATTAAACTCACTCAATTGAATCATCCATTAAAGCTCCAGAAGTGTCACACCCATCTAGCTTGTTCCCTGGATCAAAGGTTGGCCTAGTCAACTCAACTAGAATTTTTCAAATCAACCTAGCATGAGCCAATTACTAGCATACAACCAATTATCCTTCATTGGTCATCCAAATTCAATCCAATTGGCCTTTATATGATTTTATGGCACTAATCTAATTCCTTAATGTTGATTTAACTTGGTCAACTCATATGAAATGGTCAACTATGTTAAGCCTAGTAAATTGCATATAAATGCTAAATCCTTTAGCCCTAACCTAGAAGACATATTCTAATTAACCTCTAAAAGTCCCCTAGGATATATCCTAGTTGCCTTGAGCAAGATTGAAAGTTAAATAGGTGAAATATACAAGCTAGTTTGCATTTGGTCAAAGATTTGAAAGTCAAGTGTATGCTTTGATATCACTTGAAAGATCGAGATGCGCCAAGAGTTCTAATATTTATTGATTTTTCAGATTTCTTACAATAATAACTTAACTAGTCAAATGCGGAAGCTGATGATTTATTATATAAAGATGGTGATTATTCTCTAATTATCACAATAAAATAATGTTCTCAGATTTTCACCAAATAGTTATAATAGAAAATAAGATGCATGAAAATAAAGTGCGGAAAATAAAATCAGAAAGAACACACCAGATGTATAGTGGTTCGATCAAACTATGACCTATGTCCACTTCCCGGAGCCTCCTCTCTGGGTATTGCACTATCACTATAGTGTCTCTCCTTTAGCCCCCTCAGCTAGGCGGAGAAACCCTTACAAACTCTCTTCCACCAACCGGGTGCGGCAGAGGACCGTACTCTTTTCACATGCAGAGAACCTTGACTTCTTTTCACCCTCCTGGTGAGGCAGAGGACCTGAACTCCTTTTCACCCTCCTGGTGAGGCAGAGGACCTTGAATCACTTTCACCTTCCCCGGTGCGGCGGAGTAGCCGGGTCTTTTAACACCAAAGAGGTCTTCTTCTTCCCAAAGCTTCCCTCAAGATAAACCTTGACTCTTGGAGGAACTCAGGTGCAAGTTCACCGGAGCAACCGTGTGAAACCCCCCTCTCACACTCCCTTGAAGCCCACAAGGATCTTCTCCCTCTCTTACAAACTCCACCCTTTCTCTCCCTAGCCCAAAGCTCTCTCTTCAAGCTTTCTTTAGAAGAAAACAACTCAATGAATGCTCAAAAAGACTCCTACAAAGTCTTATGAGAAAGCTTAAATAGAGGGCTTCAAAAAACCCTAAAAATCTAATTCAGCCGTCAAATATCGTACAGTACGATCGCAGGATCGTCCTGTACGATGTGCAAAATTTGACCTGTTAGTACTGTACGATCTCAGAATCATACAATACGATTAGTTCAATCGAAGTGCAGTTCGTCCAGAACGAATCCTGGGATGACCAAAATCGTCTCTGATCATCGTACAGTGCGATCCAGTTCGTACAGTATGATCTAAATATCAAAATTATGCAGATTTGATTGAATAATCACAGGATTAAATTAGGCAATATTTTAAACATCGTACAGTACGATTAAGATCGTACAGTACGAATAGAACAATTTTCAAATTCAAAATTTTGCCTAATTTAATGATCGACGGGGTTTCTAATTATACCAGATCGTCCAGTACGATGTGGTGTTCGTACTGTACGATCAGTTATATTTCAAAAGAATTTTTTTTTAGAAAAATAAAATATTTTAATTAATTTATGTAACACCAGATCGTACAGTACGATCCAGATCGTACAGTATGATGTACAGAAAAATTAAAATATTTAACATTAAATTTTCTCCCATTGTGTGTGTGTGCACGGTCACCAGGCTATCATGCACCTTTACAGGACTTGACTCAAGAAGTTAAAATAAAGAAATGAAAATTACATTTTTTTTCAACATAACCTATTCTACCTAGTCTTGAGTCCTGAATCTTCAAAGACCGATGCCTGTTGTACCTAAAATGTTAGTCAACACAAAAATATGTATACACAACAAATACTAGGAGAAATGAAGAGCCAATCAATAATATTGTTATCATCAAAATCATAAACTCGGGAGCCCGAGTTGTAACAATCTCCCCCTTTTTTATGATGGCAAATATTATTGGTTGAATTTACAAATTTAAAAATATTTTCTCATAATCTCCCCCTCACTAAGAGAATTATATTAAAAAATAGGGGTAAGCACTTTTTTTTTAACAAATAAACATTTAGAAACTAAATAACATAAAAAAAAACTAAATAATAAAAAATTAAAAAAAAACCTAAACCATAAATGCAACCAACCACAATACATTCTCCCCCTTTGACATTATCAAAAAGAAGAGATATAATACAATATGTAAGTTAAACTACATGCAAAAAAAGGTAATGACATATAAGAAACTAAAATATGAAATCATGCTTAAAACATACTAAACATCAAACACACAAAATAGATAAACAAACATATAAAATAAATAAACAAAACACACAAACAAACCTCAACATACTTATACCTGATAAGAATTACCAATCGAATTCTTGATGATTTAGCATAAGCTTGTTACCTCATCATCTTGCTCCTGTTCTGATGATTTAGAAGATAAGTCTGCCCAGGAGATTTTTTGCTTCTTTTCATTTCCCCTTATTGGAATTGGCTTATCCTCACTCTTTTTCTTTACAAGATGTTTCTTAAGATTGGGGCATTCATTTTTGAAATGTCCAGGTTTCCTACACCTAAAACAAATAATGTCAGAAGCAGATGACTAATGATAATCTTGATCAATCAGATCAAGATGAGGTATGTCAACTGTCTTACGATGAACTGCTTGTTATTTCTGAAAAAATCCATGACTCGTATAGAAAATTGAAGAAAAAGCATGTTAGTCTTAATACTGAGTTTAGTACTTTACAAAAGGAGCATGCTAGTGTAGTAAAGAATTCTTCTGACTTAGATAAAGATCATATGTCTTTGCTTGATGAATACGATGCATTAAACAAGAAGCATATTGAGTTAACCACTACACACGATATCTTGAAATCATCACATGTTGAATTAGAGAATGCATTTAAGGAACTAGAAGAACTATCAGGGGAACTTAGTAGTAGTGAGCATGCATTGAGATTCGAATATGCTAGTCTTAACCAAGAGAACAAATTTTTAAATGAAAAACTTCATGCATTCGAGAATAACAAAAAGCCTCCCACATTTGCTGAATTCTTTCAGCCTCCACCATGTGAATCATCTCATTCAAAACCAGCACGGCATGCATCATCCAAACCCAGAAATAAGCACTACCACCCTCGTAGATTAGTGAACCCATTTCCAGGTGTTAGATGTTATTCTTGTGGCATGCTAGGTCACATAGCCCTCACGTGCTCAATTCGCTATAGAACACATCTAGTGTGGAGACCTAAATCACATTCATCACAGCATAACATGCATACATTTCATTCATATAAGCATAAGGTGGAACCCAAACTCACTTGGGTTCCCAAAGCTAATCCGTGATTGACATTGTAGGGATGCTCTCACAAAAGACCTAGTGAGAGCATGTGGTACCTAGACAGTGGCAGCTCGAGACACATGACTGGAGACATGAAGCAGTTCGTGACACTGGAGGCCAGGTCAGGAGGCAAGGTAACTTTAGGAGACAACACCACCAGGAAAGTGGTGGGCTCAGGTATCATTGGAAACACTAAAAATTTAATTATTGAGAATATACTTTTAGTGGATGGTTTAAAGCACAATCTTTTAAGTATAAGTCAACTATATGACAAAGGCTTTGATATAAAATTTCTGTCTAACAAATGCATGATTAGTTTAAACGATTCACTTGTGTTAGAAGGAAAATGTATAAACAATGTTTACATGTTAGACTTGAACTGCATTGAAACCTCAAACTCTTTGTGTTTGAAAATAATAGCAGATGACTTTTTGCTATGGCATAGGAGACTATGCCATGCTAGTATGAAAACACTTAGGAAGATCACTCAGAAAGACTTAGTTAGAGGCATACCAAAGTTAGACTTTACTAAGGACCATCTTTGTGATGCTTGCCAGTTAGGAAAACAAGTTAAATCTTCATTTCATGCAATCAAGGATATCAGCACCACTAGGCCACTAGAAACTCTCCACATGGACCTGTTCGGACCTGTTAGTACAGCCAGCCTAGGAGGGAAGTTGTATGGGTTTGTAATAGTAGATGACTACTCTAGGTTCACTTGGGTGAAATTCCTAATTCATAAGAGTGAGTCATTTGAAGAATTTAGAATTTTCTCCACGTGGATTCAAAGGAAATTAGGATGTGTAATTTCAACAATTCATAGTGATCACGGTGGGAAATTTGAGAATGATAAATTTGAATCTTTTTGTAAAGAGGTTGGAATAGAACATAATTTCTCTGCTCCTAGAACTCCTCAGCAAAATGGAATAGCAGAAAGAAAGAATAGAACTTTAGTTGAAGCTGCTAGGGCTATGTTATCTGAATACACTCTCCATAGATACTTTTGGGCAGAAGCAGTAAATACCGCATGTTATGTGTAATAGGGTAAATGTTAGATCCAAACTTAATAAGACACCCTATGAGTTGCTTAAGGGTAGGACACCCAATCTTTCCCACTTACACGTTTTCGGTTGCAAATGCTTCATCCTAATCAATGGCAAGTTACCCTTAGGAAAGTTCGATCCTAAATCTGATGAAGGGGTTTTCCTAGGCTACTCATCTATAGGTAAAGCCTATATAATATTCAATAAGAGAACCCTAGTAGTAGAAGAGTCCACTCATGTGGTATTTGATGAATCCAATAAGACATCTGAACCTAATCATGAAGAAGAAGAAGTTGAGGTTATACGGGGAGTAGAAACCATTACCATAGAGACTAGAGCGGAACCTCAGGAACATCTGCCTAGAGATTGGAAATTTTCTTCTAGTCATCCTAGAGAGCTGATCTTAGGAGACCCATCAGACGGGGTAAAAACTAGGCATGGACTTAGGAAAGAGGTTAGCCATTCTGCATTCATATCTATGATTGAACCCACGAGTATAGATCAAGCCTTAGGAGATGAATTTTGGATCCTAGCAATGCAAGAAGAGTTGAACCAATTCGTTAGGAATGATGTGTGGGAGTTAGTCAAAAGGCCTAAAGAACAAAGTGTGGTTGGAACTAAGTGGGTCTTTAAAAATAAGATGAATGACTCTGGAATAGTAGTAAGAAACAAGGCTAGGTTAGTAGCGAAGGGGTATAACCAAATTGAAGGAATAGATTTTGAAGAAACCTTTGCTCCGGTAGCTAGACTAGAAGCCATCAGGGTATTGTTAGCTTTTGCTTGTTTTAGGGATTTTAAGCTGTATCAAATGGATGTCAAGAGTGCCTTCCTGAATGGAGTAATCAAGGAAGATGTGTATGTGGAGCAACCTCCGGGGTTTGAAAACTCACAATTTCCAAACCACGTGTTCAAACTGAAAAAGGCATTGTACGGGTTAAAATAAGCACCTAGAGCCTGGTATGAAAGACTTAGTACGTTCCTACTAGATAGAGGCTTTATAAAGGGTAGTGTGGACACCACCTTATTTTTGAAGAAGGTAGGAGTTGAAGTACTCATTATTCAGATTTATGTAGATGACATATTGTTCGGATCGACGGAGAAAAGCTTATGTAATGAATTTTCAAAAATAATGAGCGACGAGTTTAAAATGAGCATGATGGGAGAACTTAGTTACTTCCTTGGATTTAGTGTAAAACAAACGGAAGGTGGAACGTTTCTTAGCCAGTCTAAGTACATCAATGATATTTTGAAAAAATATGAAATGGACAATGCTAAGGCTATGAATACACCCATGAGCTCTAATATTCAATTGGATAAAGATCCCAGTGGGAAGTCTGTAGATCAAAAGAGGTATAGGGGAATAATTGGATCGCTTCTCTATCTGACTGCCAGTAGACCAGACATAATGTTTAGTGTGTGTCTCTGTGCCCATTTTCAAGCTGACCCGAAAGAATCTCACATGACCGCTGTCAAAAGGATTTATAGATATCTTCTAGGCACCCCGAACTTAGGAATTTGGTATCCTAGACACAGCACTTCTTTTGAAATCTTAGGATACTCAGATTCAGACTTTGTAGGATGTTGGGTAGATAGAAAAAGCACTTCTGGCACTTGTCAATTCATTGGACAATCATTAGTTTCATGGTCTAGTAGGAAACAAAATTCAGTAGCCCTATCCACAGCCGAAGCAGAATATATAGCGGTAGGTAGCTATGTTGCACAAGTTTTATGGTTAAAACAATAGCTTGTAGATCTAGGACTACCTGTAGGAACCATTCCGATCATGTCTGACAACACTAGTGCTATTTGCATATCCAAAAATCCAATTCAACACTCACGAATCAAACATATAGACATTAGACATCATTTCATTAGTGATCATGTAGCCAAAGGAGATATTGAACTGCACCACGTTGCTACTGAAGATCAATTGGCTGACATTTTCACAAAACCATTAGGTTATGACACATTTAGCACTTTAAGAACCAAATTAGGTGTCATAGAATTTCAGGCCTAATGTAAAATTCAAAAAAAAAAACAAAAAAAATGGGTTTGTGTTTGTTATGATTTATTTTGTTAAAATAAAAAAAAATGACAAAAACAAAAAAAAATATTTGGATTCCTGATCCTCTTCCCATGTTGCTCACAAACTTTGATATTCTCTGACAATCGTACTGTACGATCCATTATCGTACTGTACGATAAGGTTCAAATCACTCCAATCTCAGCCGTCCATTCCCATTCACGGTCCAGATCTTTCATGTATTATACCAATCGTACTGTACGATTCACCACTCGTACCGTACGATACTAATTATTGGTCATCGTACTGTACGACATACAACTCGTACTGTATGATCCACGTGTCAAACGGATTAGGATGAATTTAAATCGGCCGGTATGAACATTATTGCCTATCATACTATACGAACACATGTTCGTACTGTACGAACACTTTTGGTCAAAAGTCGTTCAGATGACTCATTGGGACGAACGCCTTACACTCACGTTCGTACAGTATGATTCTAATCGTACTGTACGATTATACTCACTTTTCTGAAAAGTCGTCCAGACGACATTATTGCGCATATCGTACTGTACGATACTCAATCGTACTGTACGATATCCCTCAAATTCTATAAAATGGGAGGGATTCTTTGACAATTCTCCTCACCTTCAATCAATCTGAATTTCATCATTCCTCCAATCCTTTCTTCCAAAATGTCTGGGTCCAGTAAGCACGGTCGAATGATCGTCAGGAGCTCTTCCTCCTCTCGGCGCTTCGATGATCATTTTCTCTCCGCTGCGGACGAGAAAGCGTATATTAAAATCAAGGAGGCCAAGTTCACTCCATCCCGCATGCTAAATCAGGCCGCCCTAAATTTCGAGGTGATGAATCTGTTCGCCTCCACTAGCCTTCAATTCGTTCTAACTCTTGCTTTTCCGTTTCACTCTGAACTCTTGTTTGAGTTTTTTGCTAATATCCGAGTCGACCTTGAAAACACTACCTTCACGTCATATGTCTGTAAACAGAATGTCGTTATCACCTTCAACGATATTGCTGAGCACATCGGGTTGTCCACTGATGGCCCTCATCCCCAATCCATGATCTCCCACGACTATGATTGAACATCAGTAAATATGACCCTTAGAGGTGTCCCCTCCAATCAACACCTACCCCTGGTCCAAACCTTAAATCAAAATGCCCGCGTTATCCAACATGTCCTACGCACATCTATTATACCTAAAGCTGGAGACCACATCCATATTACTCCACTACTTTCTGTCGTCACCTATCTCATCATGTCTGGCATAAAATTCAATGAAGCCCAAATGGTGTTTGACTACATTCATACCTTGTCTGCCTTCCGATATCCCGGTGCCCGTCGTAAACTGAACCTTACTTTAGGGCATGTCATAGGATACATCCTAGATGCAAAATACCAACTTCATTATCCGCTCCCTCCTGATCACCTTCCTATCTTCTACTCGGATGCCTCCTTTCGTATCTTATTCCATCGGGGGGCCACTCCCGCCGATCCCAAGTTTGATGACGAGGAGGCTGCTGCTCCTGCTGATGCACCTCCGCCACCACCAATCCACCCACCTGGCCTTGCTCCTCCCGACAACCCTCACGACGATATTATTCGACGACTTGATCGTCTGGAGACTAGGTTGGATGCCCACATTGCTCAGCAACATCAGGAGCATGACACGGATATGAAATGGTTTAGGGAGCGCTTCACATCGATCGATCACCAGTTTGCCTCCCTTCATCAGTACCACCAGCTGTTTCCCGACCCTCGACCACCACCTCTGGATCAGGATCCATATTTTTAGGTTGTTGTAGTTATTTCTGATTTCTGTTTGTTATCAGTGTAGTTATTTTTCTTTTTCTTCCCTTTTTGGTGTTGTCAAAAGGGGGAGACTTTTTGTGTGTTCTGTATTATATTTTTGCTTACTATTAAATGCTATTGATTGTTTATGTTCTCACTACATTTATATTTTTTCTATCTTGTTGTTTTATTTATGTTATAATAATAAAAAAAAACTGTTTCTTCTCCTCCTATTTAAAAATTAATAAGCTACTCTTCTGAGGGGGAGCTAAAGAAGTCAGAACATCTGTCCATCAGAAAATATTATTTGACACCATCAAAAAGGGGGAGATTGTTGAAATCCAGGATCCCGAGCACTTAATTTTGATGGTGACAACTAATACTTACTGAGTACATATAGACTTCCTTTAGATTATAAATGCTTAATCCTTGTATATGAGCACTAACATTTCAGGTCAGATGCACACTGTTAAAGATTGCTGGAGACTCAAATCGGGTAGAATAGGATGTTGAAGAGTCTATAATTTTTATTTCTTTATTTTTATTTTCTTGAGTCTGCCACAGAAGCATGCATGTGAAAGGAGCAACCATGCACACACACAGGGGGTGAATTATTTTTTAAAAATGATTAAATTTTTTTAAGCAAATCGTACTGTACGATTTTGGATCGTACTGTATGATTAATTAAAAATACTTAGGCTAACGGCTAATTTTTGAATGATTAAGTTTACAAACTTATCGTACTGTACGATAATATGTAATTGAGAAACCCTAGCCGCCAGAATAAGTTTGGTAAGTTTTTGAATTTGGTTTTCTGTACTGATCGTACTGTACGATTAATTAAAACATACCAAAATTATCTTCCTAATCAGGAAATAAACGTTGGTTTCTATTTTATATGTCAATCGTACTATACGATAATATATCGTACTGTACAACTGATAGAGATGATTTCATTCGTCCCATAGATCGTACCAGACAAAACCAAGGTTTTTTGTTATGTTCATATCGTACAGGACGATATCAAGAAATGAACTGATCGTACTGTACGACTGGTGGAGTGCTGGATGATTGTCAGAGACGATTTTCTTCGTCCCAGCGATCGTACCAGACGATCCCAAGAGTTTTTATACTATTCGTCCTAGACGATATTCTTATCAGACAGGATGATATCTTGAAAAATACTATTCGTACTGTACGATTCAGTGAGTGCTGGACGACTGACAGAGATGAATTCTTTCATCCCGAGGTTCGTCCCATAGTTCATCCTATACGAACAGTACGAATCAACAGTATCGTCCTGTATGATATACGTATCGTACAGTATGAAATGAATAAAATTCGATAACTGTTCGTCTGTACTCGTACTGGACAGAGCTGTAATTGAACTGATCGTACTGTACGATCCTAGATCGTACTGTACGAACAGAAACGCAAAAGTTGAAACTTTTAGGGTTTTCTGAAGCCTGATATAAAAATAACTTAAAATTTTCTTTAGGGAGTTGTTGATCTATCCTTTTGCTGTGAGAGGCTTGGAGGAAAAAGAAGGGGATTCGGTAGAGAGAAGTTTTTGGAGAGATCCAGGGCTTGAGAGAGGAAGGTGAAGGTGAGCTTGAGCGTGTGGGAGAAGTAGTGTGAGGGGATCACACGGTGGCTCCAAGCTAGCTGCATGCTTTGCTCCTCTTGTGGCTTTGGAAGCTTCAAGAAAGTTCTCGAGGGAAGAGTCACTTCAAGATCAACCTCGCCAAGGTACTCTGCCATCTCCAGGAGGGAGAAAAAGGAAAAGGTCCGCTGCCGTCACCAGGAGGGTGACATAGCGTTTGGTATTCCGCCGCACCGAGGGAGGTGAAAGTGAGTATTGTAAAGGCTTCTTCGCCTTGCTGTGGGGGCAAAAGGAGAGTCAACTTTTACTAGTGCAAATCCCGGAGGAGGACTCCGGGGAGTGGACGTAGGTCAAGTGACCGAACCACTATAAAAATCTCTGGTGTGTTTTTTCCTGTTTACCGTACTTTACTTTTCATGCCTTTAATTTGTTCGTTTATTTGCTTGGTGAAAAATCAGTATTTAAATCTTGTGGTGTAAAATCTAAAATTGAACTATCAATTTCATCGTTGTGAACGTTGTATTTGCTTCCGCACATTAGTCGTTAAATTATATTTTGAAAATACAAAAAAATTAGAACTCTTGTGTAGGGTTAAAATTTTAAAATACCAATTCACCCCCCCTCTTGGTGCATCTCGTACTTTCAGAGAAGACGACTCTGATCCTTGCTTGGAGCAACCTTCGTTAACCCTCACGAACTCCCCCTCACAAGATCCTCTCTCTCTCTCGCAAACTCTCTCTCTCTCTAGGGTTTCTCTGGAAAGGGAAGTGGCAAAAAGATTTTTCTTATTGAAAGAAAAATATCTTTTATAGGAGGGCTCAAAATTTGCCCTAAATCTCAACTGGTCGGCCAAGATCGTCCAGGGCGATCGATAGATCGTCTTGTACGATCAGTTCAAAATCAGATGTTTCAGCCTGGATGATCTGGCTCTTCTAGACGATCAGTATAAAAAGTTGTTCATATCATCCCGTATGATTCTGCGATCGTCCGGGATGATTAGTATAAATCGAGGAATATTGTCCAGAAAATAGCTCGGGTCGTCTAGAGAAAATTGTGTTGGATGACCAAAAAATGACTTGATCGTCCAGGATGATACGGTTATCGTCCTGTAAGATTAGTTCAAAAAGTGCCCAAATCATCTTGAGCACAGTTCGGGTAGTACAGCTGAAATGACCTAGACGATCTATATCATCCCGGACGATCTTGCGATCATCCCAGACGATGTGATCGTATCAATTAACCATTGATTTCTTTCCTTAATAACCAGATTAATTTAGGCATGATTGCACTAGATCATCCAGGATGATACACGTATTATCCGGGATGATCAGACCAAATATCTTAAAATAAAAACTTGCCTAACTTGATCTGATGGCTGAAAATTTTCTGATTTGAGCATATCATCCCGTACGATCCAATGATCATCCAGGACGATCTGCTTAATCAGACACACTTAACTTGGTCACCCTAATTAGGGTTTCTATTTTTACTAGATCGTCTAGGACGATGTGCATATCGTCTAGGACGATCTGAACAAAAACTTGAACAGAAACTCTAATCCACTCAAGCTCTCCCCCTGAGTGTGTGTGTGCAAGGTTACTTAGCTAGGGGATCTGTTACATTATAATTGACTCAAGAAAAGGAAAATAGTACACTTAGACACACTTGGACCCGATCTTGAGTTGGCTTGAGTTGCTCGTGATCTTTTGTGCTTGAAACGGGTTAGCCAAGCAAAACACAATAGACACCATGTTTGTCATCATCCAAACCAGATTTGCAACAATGCTCTCATAAGAGATCTAGTTCGAGCATATGGTACTTGGACAATAGCTGCTTGAGGCATATGATGGGAGATCTGAAGCAATTTATAATGTTAGAGGTTAGGTGTGGAGGTAAGACAACCTAGGGAGATAATACCACTAGGAAAATGGTAGGTATAGGTATGATTGGTAAAACTAATGGTTTTAATATTTAAAATGTACCTTTAATAAAAGGTTGGAAATATAATTTTCTTAGTATTAACAAAAAAAGTGATAAAGGATTTGGCATTAAGTTTCTTTTAAATAAATGCCTAATTTCTTTAAATGGTAAAACTATTTTGGAAGGAAAAAATTAATAATATTTACATGCTTGACTTAAATTTCCTTAATGTAATTGGTAATGTTTGTTATTTAAAAATTATTATAGATGAGCCTTGGCTAAGGCTTTGAAGATTATATCATGCAAGCATGAAAACTCCTAAGGAAGATAACTCAACAAGATCTAGTTAGACGCATCCCTAAATTAGAGTTCTTTAAAGATCATTTGTGTGATGCTTGTCAATTAGGAAAGTAGACTAGATCATCTTTTGATTATACTAAGGAGATTATAACCAATAGACCACTAGAAATACTCTATATAGACTTATTTGGACCTGTAAGTACTGCTAGTCTAAGTGTTAAGATTTTCAAATTAATAATTGTGGATGAATACTATAGGTTTATATGGGTAAAGTTCTTAGCACATAAGAGTGAGTGTTTTGATGATTTCGAGACATTTTCTCCTTAGATTTAGAGAAAATTAGGATAATTAATCTAAACAATTCATAGTGATCATGATGGAGAATTTGAGAATGAGAAATTTGAATTATTTTGTATGGAATCAGGGATTGAACATAATTTTTCATCCCCTAGGACCCCGCAACAAAATGACAATGCTGAAAGGAAGAATAGAACTTTGGTAGAGGAAGTTATGTCAGTGTTAGGAGAAAATAGCCTACCAAATATTTTTGGCTAGAGGTTGTAAATATTGCCTTCTATCTGCTGAACAATGTGAATATTAGGTCAAAGATCAATAAGACAATATATAAATTACTAAAGAGTAGGACACTAGATTTATAATATCTACATGTTTTTGGTTGCAAATTTTTATGCATTTTAATGGTAAATCTTATTTAGGGAAGTTTTATTCTAAAGTAGATGAAATAATTTTCTTAGGATATTTCTCAGTAGGAAAAGCATATAGGGTATTCAATAAAAGAACCCAAGTTATTGAAGAATCCACCAATAGTATAAATAATGAATCACATAGAACCATCAAGAATAGGATTGATAATTGGGATGAGGCTTAAATATCCCGTGGATTAAAAAGTGTTCACATAGAAAGTAGAGAAGAACCTCAGGATCCTTTTCCTAGAGAATGATGGTACTCTTTAGTTATCCTAGAGAGCTTATCTTAGAAGATCCATCTGTAGGGGTTAGGACTTGTCAAGGTCTTAGAAAAGAGGTAGCCATATTGCATTCATTTCTATGATTAAACCACTAGTGTAGATCTAGCCTTAAGTGATACATTCTGGATAGTGGTCATGCAAGAAGAACTTAATAAGTTTATTATAAATGATGTATGGGAAATGTTTAGTAGACCCAATGATCAAAGTGTTATTGGTACCAAGTGGGTTTTTATGAGTAAGCTAAATGACCTTGGGTTTGTGATTTGAAATAAAGCTATATTAGTAATTAAGGGGTATAATCAAGTAGAAGATATTGATTTTGAGGACACTTTTGTCCCAGTAGCTAGGTTAGAATCTATAAGAGTTTTATTAGCATTAAATTGTATGAAATGGATGTCAAAAGTATATTTCTAAATGGAGTTATTAAACAAGATGTGTTTGTAGAACAAACCCAGGCTTTTTGAATTCTTAATTTCTAAATCATGTTTACAAACATAAGGAAGTATTGTATGGGTGAAATAAGCACCTAGTGTATGGTATGATAGGCTTAGCAGCCTTCTTTTTTAAAAAACATTTTATTAAGGGTAGTGTTGACAGCACCTTATTTCTTTGGCATCCTTATAGTCCAAATTTATGTTGATAATATATTCTTTGGATCCATAAATGAAAATCAATGTAATGAGTTTTCTTCCATTATGAATAAAGAGTTTACAAGGAGAATGATGGGCGAGCTAACTTATTTTCTTGGGTATAGTGTAAAAGAAAGTGAGGATGGTACCTTCCTTGGTCTGATAAAATATATTAAGGATATTTTAATGAAATTTAAAATGGAAGATTCTAAAAGTATAAACACATAATTGAGCATGACCATCCAGTTAGATAAAGATATGGATGGAAAATTAGTTGAACAAAAAAATATAGTGGGATTATAGGATCACTACTTTAAATGACTATTAGTAGACCAGATATCATGTTTAGTATTTTTTTTATTTGTTTGGTTTCCAACTAATTCTAAGGAGTTTAATATGACTACTATTAAAAGAATCCTATGTGATTTACTAGGCATTGAAAACTTAGGCATCTAGTATCCTTGGAATAGCTCCACATTTTATCTTTTAGGATGTTCGGGTATAGATTTTGATAGGTGTAGAGTAGATAGAAAAAGTATATCTAGAACTTATCAATATATAGGACAAAGATTTAGTTTTTTAGTCTAGTAGAAAATAAAACTCAGTGGCCCTATCAACCACTGAAGAAGAGTATATAGCTATAGGATGCTGTGATGCCTAAGTCTTATGGCTGAAGTTGCAGATCCTTGACTTTGGGGTACTTGAAACAACAACCCCCATTATGTGTAACAATACTAGTTCAATCTATATTTCAGAAAATCTTATTCAACATTCCCACTCATAGATATTAGGCACTATTTCGTTAGGGATTGTGTAGTAAAGGCTAATATAGAATTACATCACATGGATATTGAAAACTAATTAGTAGGTATCTTTAGCAAACCTTTGACGTTTGATATATTCAATACACTTACTAGTGTAGGTGTTATTGAGATAAATGCTTAGAAGAATTGGGTTATTGATATGTGAAAGTGTGATTATGTGTACACTTTATTTATTTATTGTGTTTGTTTTTTGTTTATATTTTAAGTATGATTGTATGTTTTAGTTTCAATTTTAGAGGTACATCCTGTTGTATGTTATTATGTCTTTTACCTATTTTCACTATATTTATTATCTTTCTATGTGTATGTTTTAGTAGGTTAGTTTCCTTGCTTTTGTAGTATATTTGTAGTTCCTCTTTTTGGTGATGTTAAAAGGGGGAGTAGTTAGTATTTTGGTTGTGTTATTTGATTCATATATATACGTTAAGTGGAATCATAAATTAATTAATATATTTATTTAAATAAGTTCAAAATGAAATAAAATTTAACTAATCATATTTTACGAATACTTCACTGTACAAGATGATCATATATTTTTAGAACCGCCGTTGCTAATTTATTAGGCAATAATTTAAATTTCAAAATTATTCTATTTGTATTGTACAAACTGAATCATGTAATATAATGTTTTTAAACTCTTGCCTAATTTAATCCTTATGATTATTTAACTGAATCTGGGTTAATTAACATTTACGATTGTGCAATATGAACTGGATCATACGAAATGATTGATAGATTGACCTCCTAGATGATATTTAGTCATCCTAGGGTTTGTCCTATATAAACTATGATTGATTGAACTAATCATATTATATGACTATTTATTTAAATTCGATGATTAGTAAAGGAATTGAACTAATTATACTGAATAACTATGCATCATCGTACAATATTAACATTATAGAATTAAAATAATGTTACTATATGAATTTAGATCATATATTATGATCTGAAATATCATAATTAAAAGAATTAGGGTTTTTATGAAGCCTAATATTTAAACTATTGTTATATCCTAAGGATAAGTCTTTTGGTAGCCAAAGGAGTGGTTCTTCTGAAAAGAGCTTGAAGAGAAGGCATTGAGCAAAGAGAGAGAAAGGGTTAGGTTATGTGAGAGGGAGAAGATCCTTCTGGGTTCCAAAGGAGTGTGAGAGGGGTTTTCACTTGATTGTTCTGACCAACTTGCACATGAGTTCCTCCATGTGTTCGTGTTCATCTTGAGGGAAGTTCCTTAAAGAATCCTTTTGTGTCAAAGATCGTCAGCTACTCTACTGCATTAAGGAGCTGAAAGGGATTTTGGATCTTTGTCACACCAAGGAGGGGAAAGGGATTTTGACTCCCTATCGCACTAAGGAGGTGAAAGGGATTTTAGGTACTCCACCGCATCGATCAGGTGAAAGGTATTTGACCTCTCGATCGGTCCTAGGGTGTGAAAGGGATTTTCGCTACTCTACAGCACCGAGGAGGTGAAAGGGATTTTAGCTACTTCACCACACTAGGGACATGAAAGTGATTTGTGGCTATTAAAACTTCTCTACCTAGTTGTAAGGCTAAAGGAGGCACTATTTATTAGTTTCATACTCGATGAGAAGGAACTCAATGAGTGGATTTAGATCAAGTTGACTGAACCACTATAAAAACTTGGTTAGTATTCTTTTCTTTTTGCATTTACATTTTGCAAATTTTATTTTCCTATATATTTACTTTTCTGCAATATGGTTTGAGTTGGATTATCATTATCATAGAAAAATCATAATGGTTTATTAAAATTGATATTTGTTTCAAAAAGAAATAAAAAACTAGAAAATAGAAAGAACAAAACATTTGTTACTTAGTTTTATACAAAAAAAAAAGTATTTTTTTATTATTTGGTTATGCATTAAATTCTAAAATTGTCATTAAATTCAAAAAGGTTTTGAAAATATTTTTAAACACAAATTCACCTCCCTCTTAGTGTTCAATGTTCAATTTATTTCACAGCTAACTATTAAACTTTTAGAAATAAGCAATCATATTTATAAAGATTTGCATCATTGTATAGGTATAAAAATCCAAGCTTGTTGATAGTGGAGCTTGGCCACTTTTCTTTTCCTCTAGACCCTCGATTGTACTGAGAGTGGTAATTGCCACACACACACACACAGATATATATATATATATATATATATATATATATATATATATATATATATATATATTATTCATACATGTTCATACATTACATTCATGGGTTGGTAGATGACTTGCATGTAGGAGTTGTATATTTTCTTAGGTTTCTTTTGCGACGTATGTCCCCTTTTTAGGACACATACGATAGTCTTAAGATGCTGCAGTTTGGTACAATAAACATGAACACCTTTACCTTTACATGCAAACATGTGATGGTGGTGTAGCGATTGGAATATGTTATGTTTAATTTATGCTAAAATTGATACACTCAAATAAAAATGCCACTGTATGTGCCGATCAAGTAATAAAGTGTTCGAGAGAGTGTCTATTCCATGAGAAAATACTGTGTTACTTCACAAATTTCTCTAGTATTGTTTACTCAAGCTACTTATTTTATCCTGCATAATAAAGTCAAGGGTAAGTTTTATTTATGAGAAATATAGTAAATAGTAAAGATAGTAGTAATTAAAGTGTTTTGGACTAATGATAGTCAAATAACCTAGTTTCTCATAACCAAACTCTTCTATATTAATTGTGAATCAAAACATATGCATCCCTAGATCTCTGCTGAGCTTGTAGGAATATAAAGAAAGGTTTATGGTCTTCTTATGATTATTCCATCTCAATAGATCCTAGAATACTAAACATCCTATGTCAAGGCATGCAAGAATTCCATTTCAACTCTCATATTTGTTCCAACATTCCTCCATCGAGGCAATGCATCACAATAGATGTTAATTTTATATATGTCCATTGTAAAATTAAAAGAAGATAGAAAGATATATTGAAAAAAATTATTCATACTTTAATTCTCAAGAATCTACAATAGGGATTACATATGTATTCACATCATTAATCCAAAACTATGAGTTTAGCCAACCATAAAATAAATTTTGAATAAAATAATTTCTATTTATTACTAAAGAAAGAAAGTACAAGTAGAGAAGCTGAAGAATATATCATTAAGAATGAAGAAACCCAAATAGATCCTATAGCTAGACCATTCCCAAGGTGAATCTCCACTTATAACTTCACTCTCCACATCCCTTTCCTATCTAACTGATGGTTTACTCACTACAATGTTGAACATCCAATATAAATGATGTATCTCACTATTCCCTACTCTCTCTCAGGTTCTTCTCTATGTTCTAACAAAAAGCTCTCACAAAAAAAAAACTCTTTATACTTATCATGGAAATGAACTCATGCGACACAGCTTTATAAAATGAACTAACACCTTCACACCACTAAATGTTCTCCACTACGTGGCTAGGCTAACTCGGTGTGGCTATTTATTAATTTGACATGACATTTGATTGATCTATTGTAGTGCTTGTTGATCTCATTTTTGTATGAGGTCATCAAGACCTATTTAGACTCCTGCTTGGTGATCTAATGGTTGATAATCACCAACTTTCCAATCATAGAGATCGTAATCAATCTATATCCAGCCTTTGATTCTAGACTTTCAATCCAAACCTTTAGTTGACTTTCAAATCATGCTCAATCAACCTCAATCATTCATTTGATTATCATTGGTAAGAACAATTCAAGATTCAGTCAATCACATTCAAATCTAGAACCCTAAGTTAAATCCTAAGGCTAATCACATTCAAATAGTGTAAAGTTAATTTTTTTTTATTCGACTAGGTTAGAGAGAGACAGTCCCATTTTCAAAATTTCACTATTTGAATTTCGCTCTTCCAGTGGGAAGTTCAGGAATGGAGGCACATCGCCACCGACCATTGGTCAGTTCGACTCCGGTGGTACGTCCTAAAAGAAGTTCATTGGTGTATAGTAAAGTTAATTTCATTTGGTCTAATGCCAAAATGGTGGATCCAAATGGAGGTATGCCTAGAAGATTGTTGAAGGAAGATCCTCCAGTTATTAGGGAAAATATCACTGATGTTGTTAAGGAAAGTACTCTAGTGGAAGGGAAAAGGTAAAGGTTTAGCTCAAGATTTTGATTAAAAAACTTCCCATTAGTCTATGTCTCTGGTACGAAGGCCAACGATCATGAAGCTTCATCTTCCAGAATGAAGATTTTTGTGAATAGGTTTGGAAATTTCAATTCAAATCCTGAGGAGAATTCAAGTTTTGAAATTAATAAGATGTCGTTGATATTGGAGGTTGTGAAGGTTCCTAATATTATGAATGGAGTTGCTGATGATTAAAATGTGAATCCTGATTATTTGAATGTGGCAAGTGAATCGAAGGTGATTAAAGCTATGAATAATGGTGGTGTGAAACCATGGTCAAAACGTCCCTACATAAAGATGAATTTTAAAGAGGGGGATTCATTTTTGACAGATGATTGTGTGGTTATGAAGTTACATACTCCTAGCAAAATTTCTATTGCTAAGAAGTTACAATTTGCTGTGGTGGCTAAGGTATTTGGAAAAGAAATCCCTATTCATATTATTGCAGCTGAATTAAGATGATAATGGACTCATTTTGGTCAATTTCATCTTACTACTATTGGGATTGGATGGTTCTTATGTTCATCTAATCATCAGAAGCAATGGAATTAGTTCTTGTAGGAGGTCCATCGTATGTGAATGGGCATATTATTGGACTTGATAAATGGTACCTAAATTTTTCCCCTTCTTCTATGAAGGGTCTAACTTCTTAAGTATGGATAAGAATGCCTCAATTAACATTACAATGTTGGGATGAGGTCATTGTGACTAGAATTGCTTCTCTGGTGAGGAAACCATTAATATTATATTGTAATATGTTTCAATGTGGGAGGAGAGAATTTGCAAGAGTATGTGTTCCTGTTGGGTTGGATAAACAACTTCTTTAGGGAGTTTGGTTTGAAGGAATGTCTGGGAGGTTTTTCCAAAGGATTGAGTATGAGAAGATCTACATATTTTGCTATGAATGTGGAAGGATTGGACATGTAAGGAGTGATTGCTTTAATAGTATTTCATATGCCAAGGAATCAGTGAAGGATGCTAGTATACCTAGTCAAAGTAAATATGAAGTTGTTATTTAAAATGACATTGATAGAAGTTCTTTGTATGGGCCTTGCGTTCATGTGAATTATATTAAGAAGAAGATATCATTTCCAGCTAAACCAAATCAGAATGTTGATCAGAAGATGTTCAAGAGGAAAAATCCTATTAATTCCTCAATTGGGGATGCAGTGAAGAATGACAGAGCTGTACCTGATGGCATAGCAAACTCTACTAACTTTTTTTTAAAATTTTTTAATTTTTTTATAGCAAACTCTACTAACTTGATGTTAGGAAGGAGTAACGAATTGAATGCAGTTGCTAAAGAATATGAAATTTCTCCAAAGGATAATGTTGAAGAAGATGCTGCTTTACACATTGAGTTCAAGAAGCAGAGTAAGCTGATAGAAGCAGATTTGGTGCACTACAATCCAGAGCCGGAACATGGTATGAATTTTATTTCTATCTCTGGTAAAATACCTATTGCTGTGAATAAATTTGAAGTTTTGAATTGTAGCTATGATGAGGAATTAGAGACTGTAAATGTTTCCAAAATCATATTAGAGATTGGCAAAATAATTGATGTTTCTTTGGATCCAATGTATTCTATTTGGAGTAGGGGTGTTAAAGAAGTGAGAAGTAATTAAGATGTTATGAAAATTAATCTTTGTAAGGAGATTGTTGGTAGCTCGGAGGGTGCAAATTTTAAGCTTGCCAAGGAACTTAAGTCTCTTGGGTCGGTGAAAATTCTTCCTTGTATCAGGAATCTTGAAGGAGTGAATAAAGGGAAGGGTAGGGGATCAATTCCCTTGATTGATTAATGAGTTCCATAGCTCTCTGGAATTATAGAGGGGCCAAAAAGAGAGAAGCCTCTCTTTATTTAAAAGAATTTGTTAAAGAATTTGATGTATTTTTTGTGGGTATTATGGAGACTAAAATATATGTCATTGATAGAGTGGAATTCAATAAATTGATGTGTTTAGATTGGGATTATTTCTTGTTTCCATCAGATGGCTTGTGAGGTGGAATTATGGTCATTTGAAGATCAGATTTGGTTTCATTTTCAGTGTTGGAGTATTTAGCCCAATGTGTGATTGATGATTTAAATGCTTATAATAAGGGACAATGGATGGTTTATATTATTTTTGGTAACAAGGATGTTTATAAAAGGAGAAAATTGTGGTATAGTCTTCAATCTTTTTCTCATAGAGATATCCCTTCGGTGATAGGAGGATATTTTAACTGTATTTTGTCTCAAGATGATAAGAGGGAGGGGGGGGGGGGGGGGGGGGGGGGAAGAAATTTGTCTTTTATCAAGGTCTTAAGTAAATGTGGTTATTAATGAATAATAATGATTACATGAAGTGGGCCTGGTGGGACCTAAATTCACTTGGTGCAATAATAAAAGTGGTGGGGGAAGAATTTTGGAGAGATTTGATAGATGCTTATTGAACTCTATTGCTTTACAGAAAATTCATGTGGCGGTTGTAAGACATATTGTAAGAGTTGCTTCGAACCATTATCCTATTGTGTTCAAGATCTTTAATTCCTCTACTAAGAAGAAGATAATTATTATGTTTGAAGATATATGGGCTTCTTATCATACTTCTTCTATTATTGTTTCAAAATATTCGAGCAAATCTACTGATTGTGATGCAATGCAACTTCTTAATAAAAATGTAAGAGAGCATTGAAGACTTTATTTTTTTGGAGTAAAGCTAAATTTAAAGATTTCTTATCTTTAGAGGATAGCCTTAAGAAGGAGGTGTTGCAACATTAATTGGAGGAGGCTGAGATCGGTTGGTTAGGTGAAGCAAAAATTATCCTTTTGAGATCAAAAGTTTGTGAACTGAATGGGAATCTTGCTCGGTTGAATACTTGGTAGAGGCAAAGGGCTAAAGTAAGATGGATAGAAGATGGAGATTCTATTACAAAGTTTTTCGTGCTTTTGTTAATGGAAGGAGACATAGGAATTTTCAGAGACAGCAAAGGGCAGTTTTTGGCAGCTTTTGGTCTTGACTGCATTCAATGGGATAGTGCACAAACAAAATATTTAGCCATTCTTGCTTTGAGGAATTATATTCAAGATTGGATGCTTGATACTAATGGCATAATAATTGAAGGTGATAACTCTAATGTGATCAAAATTTTTCAAGATGCCATGAAGAAGCCATTTATGTCTAAAGAGTTTCTTAAGCCGGCGGATTTAGACTTTCTTTCAAATTTTAAGCAAATTATTTTTTCTTGTGCTAAAAGAGATTGTAATAAGTTAGCTGATTTATGTGCTAACATGGCTTTGACTTCTTCTTTCTTTTGGAAAGATGTCTATAGTAATAAGATTCCTCCTGCCTTTTTAACTTTGTTAAAGGAGGAATCTACTTGTTCTTAGTGATGTTTCAATAAAGTTGTTATTTGCATTTCTCAAAAAAAAAAGGAGAGATGGGAATTGGATTAATCAAGTCAAAGATGTAAATGGAATTCTGGTTGAAGATCATAATGATATTAAAAAGGTATTTTTCAACTATTTTCAAGATAAGTGGAGGAATAGAAAGTGTAAGCTGAAAAACTTGCTTATTCCTTGGAATTTTCTTGAAGATGGAGACCGAAGAAGGTTGGATGCTGAGTTCTCTATTAATGAAATTATGGAGGTTATTAAGAATTTAGGAGGAAATAAGTCACCAGGTAGTGATGGGATTTCTCATTTATTTATTAAAGCTTATTGGAATATTATTGGAGTTGATGTTTGTAAGGCTATTAATCAATTCTTTTCTTCTTGGGAGCTTTGTCATGAATGGAAGGAGACTCTTATTATTCTAATTCCTTATGTTCAGAATCCTATGATTCCATCTAATTATCGACCTATCAATCTTTGCAAATCTATATACAAGATAGTGGCTAAAGTTTTATTAAATAGATTAATGTTGGTGATTTCAAAAATTATATCTTAAGAGAAGGTGGCATACATTAGAGGAAGATCAATTTTAGATCACATTCTTTTAGCTAAGGAAGTGTTCAACAAAATCATATTTTCTAAATCTAAGAAAGGCCTCTTAGCTGTTAAGATTGATATAGAGAAAGCTTATGACAGTATGTGTTGGTCTACGTCAAAGCAAGTGTTGGATTACTTTAGGTTTCTTATTAAATTTTCTAATTTGCTAATGGAATGTGTGGTTGGCACAAGGTTCTCTATTCTGATCAATGGATGCAATTCCAATTGGATAGAGGAAAAGAATGCTTTTCGACAAGGAAGTCCTTTATCTCCCATTTTATTTATTATGTGCTCTCAACTTCATTCAAATGCTTTTATTCATAAAGGTATTAATCTTGGGATCAAAACTTCTCCAAATGCACAGAAAATTTCCCATTTACTGTATGCAGATAATATTTTGTTGTTTGTGGATGCAAATATCAAAAGTGTGAAGAAGTTGAAGAAAATTATCTTGGACTATTGCAATTGGTCAGGTCAAAAAATAAATATGCATAAATCTTCTATTTTGTTTAGTAAATCGATCAACACAAGGAGAAGTAAATAGATTTCAATGTTCTTGGGTTTTCAAGTGGTGGAAGAGATGGATTATCTGGGAGTTAAAATAGCATTAAGAAGGTTAGTGAAGTCTAATTTTCAACACTTGATGGAGAAATCTACAGATTGAATGTTTGGGGAAGTAGGTTTATTTCTCTAGCAAGTAGAATGGTTTTGATTAAATCAGTTTTTTTGGCTCTTCCATTATATCTATCTACGCATACATTAGTTCCTTTGGGTCTCATGAAGGAGTTTGATAACATGTGTAGAAATTTTATTTGGAATAAACATAACGGTCACAATGGTCTTCATTATGTGGCTTGGGAAGTTTTATGCAAAACTAAGAAGAGGGGAGGACGTGGTTTATATTCAATTGTATCAAAGATGGATCCTTTAAGGGCAAAATTTGCTTGGAACCTCCTTAACAAGCCTAGAACACTTCTTAATAGAAACTTGATTGCAAAGTATGGAGACAAATGGTGGAATTGTGAGGTGAAAAGGTGCAGCTCCATTTCGTGGAAAATTATTTTGGATGGGTTGAAATCTCTTAGCCACATTGTGAGGTGGGAAATTTCTTCGGGCTCATCCATTAATGTTCTTAAAGATATGTGGATTCTTGACAAAAGCATTAATATGTGGCCTACTTACATTGTGGAATTAAAGTTGATTCATTTTCCCTGGATGCATTTATTGTGAAAGGAAGCTGGAATGTAAATCGGCTGAAGCAGGATTTTGGAGAAGATCTTCTGGAACTTATCACTCAAATTCAAATCTATCCAAATTTTATACATGATCGAATGGAGTTGAAGTTTAAAGTTTCTGGAAAAATTGTTATATGTACTTATATCAGAGACTTTAACCTAAGATGATATGGAAGTGGAATATTGGTCGTGGGTAAGAAAATTGAAACTTAATTCTTGGGTGGAGCTTTTCTTATGGCACTTATACAGTAATGCTATTCCATTTACTAATTTCCTAATGCATAGAAGATTGATGGACAATAATTTATGTCTGAGTGGTTGTAATGTCATTGAAAATTCTGATCATATAGCTGCTGGTTGTTCAAAACTACTTCAGGTGATCAAATTTTTGAATGCGGTTTCAAGTTCTTATTTTCAAATCTTTTCAGGACTACATATTCGAATTGGAAAGGTTAGCTAGTACTAATCCTTTTATAGCTAAGATGTATTGTATATTATTATTATTTTCTTGGAAAAGTAGAAATAAAGTGAATGATGGAGGTGTGGAAGATAGTGCTGAATTTATTGCTTCAAAAGTTATTAGTTTTGCTGCTTCTTCTTATCAAAATAATTTCATCTCAGAAAACTAGGGTTTTAATCAGCCTTCCCATCTATTTTGTAATTAATTGCACCCTCCTCCTCTTGTGTGGATTAAGATTAACAATGATGCTTCTTTGTTGAGATCTAATAAAGAAGGTGTTGGTGGAGTGGTTAGATATAATAAAGGAAGATTCTTGTTAGCATTTGGTTTTGGTTGTATACATTGGGATATTACTCAGGTGGAAATGTTAGCAATTAAATCATTAAAGAAAGTGGTGCAACCTGGATGCTTGAGGTGGAAGGCATTATAATTGAATGATATAATCATAATGTTATCAAGTACCTTCAAGAATCTTTTGAAAAATAATCTTGGATGATTGGGAACCGGGATGTGGAGAATTTTTTATTCTTAAAAGCGTTTGATGATGTTTTATTTCAATTTTCCAATCAATGTTATAATAAGTTAGCTGTTTTTTGTGCTAACTTAGCTATATCTGCTGATTTTATTTGGGATGTTATTAGTGACAATAAGATTCATCCTTCTTTTATTTCTTTGTTAAAGGAGGAATGTGATAGGTTGCATATCTTTGAGTAGTTTGTAATTAGGTGTTTTTGATTTAATGGAAGTTTCATTTCCTTTAAAAAAAAAGGACAAGAACCTACGTCCTAAAACAATTTCTAGGTGAATTTTCTATCTTCTAGAAATCTAGTCAAATGACCTCCAATTCATGATCTATTAGTTGCATATTGACCAAACATGTCTCTAGAGTCAACCCTCCAAATTTGAGCTAATTCTGAGATCTCTAGCCCTAAAAACTTAATTTATTTCCAAATACTACAAAAACTTCAAATATTTATGGCATATCCCATTAGACTTGTCACCTTATTGAATTTGACTTCGGAATTCAAATCTACTAAGCCCAATTCCTGCCCTTGGGTCAACCTGGTTGACCAAGTCAATGTAGGTTGACCAGATCAACCACAAACCTTATTTTCATTCATTTCAATTCCAAATTAAGTCCAAGCTCATTTAAACCTCTTTAAACTCCTCTCCCAGTGGTTTGGACTTTAGTAGACACTTTAACCCAGTCAATAATTGACTTAGTCAATTGAGTCAATCTCTGGTCAAACCTATCATAGTTGGGTCAAACCCTTCGATCAAGGCAAGTCAACCTCTTTAAACCTTCAATATCACTCTATCCCATGCATTGAATATATTTCACCATGCATGACTCAAGTTCTATTGGGTTAAACAACCTTTGCCAAACCCCATGCCATATTTTCCCATTCACTCTTGCATTGACCATGACCCTATGACCCCTCTCCAAGCTTTCTTAAATAGCCCCCCTCCCATTCTCTAAGTACCACACTAATAATCTAAACCTTGTTGACTAGTCAAAGAAAGTCAAGAAGGTACTTAAACCTCTCTTGAGTGGTCAACTTTCCTTCCAAGCTCCAACTACATTGTTCCAAGGCCTTGAACTTTATCCCAATAGCTTCCCACACTTCTTCCTTGACACCTTACCACTGGTTGACCAATTTCATAGGTCAAATAGTCAACACTTAGATCAAATGAGATGGGGGGCAAACTCTTGCTTGCATGGCAATTCTTTTCAGCCCTTCTGATCGAGTCTCTCTAAATGAGGATTAAGCACTCTTGGAAGCTCCTAAATGAAGCCAAGAGGTTGGTTTAACCAAAATAAGCAAGTGGCCCCATACCTACCAAGCCACCAGATGAGAATTTAGCTCAACACAACCATTCTATGATCTTCCAGCAGCCTAAGACACTTGTCACTCATCAAAGCAAGGACTCTGATCGATTCTAGCCTTTGAATTCAATCCCTAAGGCTTAAGGGAAGAGGAGGAGCTCATTAGAGATATTTATTCAATCCCAAACCCCCAAGTCTCCCCTGAACCTTTTCTTTTTTAGTTTCTACTCTCCACATCTCCCTTGACCTTTCTCTAGTTAGAACCCATCGGAAAGAAGTCGTTGACGATACGATCTCCAGTTAATCTAGAACAAGCTATCCATCTTCATTTCCAATCAATCTAGACATTTTCAACGGTGGGCTTCTTTTAGGAAATCGTACGTGGACAGTCTACAAGCTTAGAAAACTAAAAATTTCCCAAATCCATCGATTTGATCAATCCAAAAGTTAAACCCTAGATCAAACACTTAGGTTTAAATAGCTTTTTAAAAAGCAATTTTAAACCAAACGGTTGTCTCCCCACAAATGCTCTTCATATATGCTTGCTCAATTAATTTTTTATTAAGATTAACCGAATGAATTGAGGGAACGAGATGAAAACTTGATTCCTAGGGTTTACCGTTAGTGCATGCAGTTATATAAAATTTGGACCATCAATCTCACGATAACCTATCCAGATTTTGTCATCTCACTAATTATTTTGACCACGCACTTCCCTCTATCACATGAATCTTTGTCTAGTGGCATCTGATCTGTTGATTCAGATAGCGAAAGATTCGATGGTGGCTAAGCTCTACTGACTCGGATAAGTGACCACAGGGGCAATTCGCCATGTCCGCCCTTTAATGGCTAATGATCGCCACCATACAATCGTTGGCCATTATGGTGTCGCTAGGCAATGATTGCCTGTGGTATGAGCAGGCTTATTGGAGCATGCTGCGTGGCCTACCGTCACTACTACCACCGCCTTTCTTATTTTTTAATTATTTTAATTCATTTTAAATTTTTTTTAAACTTTAAACTTCCTAAAATCATAACAAATTCATTTCTTAATGGATTTTTATGATTTTGGGCCCTATGGATTCAAAAAAATAGAACTCTTTATTTTAAAAATAAAATGAAGCTATTTTGAATTATAGTTTAACGGTTATTCAAAGTTTTTAAAAAAGCTTAGTTTAATTTTAAATAAATTTTTGTTAATCATTTTGACCCATTTTTTGGCAGGGGATGTTTAGGATCTGTCCTTGGCCTCCACTAATTTTTTAAAATCTATTTGAGTTATATCTAGTTAGGTATTGAATTTACAAGATTATGGGTCATGACTTGAACCTTAATTATGAAAATTCATTATGATTGTGTTCCAAAACTCCTTTTAAGTACCTTTTTTTTCCTTTCAAGTACCTTAACCCTTAATAGAACTCCTAAATAGTGCATAGCATGAATGAAGTGGCATTGATCAAATCAAATGCAATGTCTAGGTTGAATGCATGTGTTTATGCTCTCTAGCATACTCACTTTTCCTTTAGCCTCTTTATGAATTGTTTTTTTTTTAGTTGTTGAATGTTATGGTAAAATGCTCCTTTTACCATAGTATTTTAATGGCATTTGATGGGGGGGACATCTCCATGGGTGAGTTTCTCAATGCTTGGGTTATGGGTTAACTTAAGTGTTTGGAAAATCACTCTCCTTATACATTTAGATCTAAGTGAAATACCTTTTATTTATTTGCATGGTGTTGTTAGATGTGTGTTAGATATGGGTTAGAGGCTTCTAATTGTGATCCTAAGACATTTAGTGACACTTAAGGACTAAAATTAAGGATAATTTTATGGGATTTTGATTAAATAATGGAAATTAGAATATGCATTCAATAGGGGTGAGACTTATAACACTTGAACTTAGGGACAAGACTTATCCTAGGCTAGGAGTTTGCTCATTCCAGAAGTCATTAAGCTAAGGATTCAACTAATCTTAAATCAACCCTTAATTAAGCTTAGAATTGAAAAAATTTATAATAAATTCAATTTCAATCCAAATAATCCATATAATATATCAAAATACTCATGATTAAACCCCCAATCTAGAAATACTAAAAGCCCCATCAAATCATCTTTAATTTAGGTTTAATTTAATTCTTAAGAAAATTTGATATTTAATTAATTTAATTAATTAAAAATATATAAAATTTCCAACAAAATTCCTAAACACTTTGAAACATCCCTTTAGTTCATTTCTGACCTTTGGGGATGATTTCAGGGAATTTGGAATTGATTTGGATAAAATCCAAAAATCCCCTCAATTAAGGCAATTTTAAAAATTCCAAAAAATACCTAACTTTGAAAAATCACGAATAATTGCAAAAAAATCCAATTTAATCAAAGTAAAAGCCATTGAACTCCAATTAAAATATAGTATTTTCTAAAAATATCAAAACCTCAAAATCAAGTCAAAGTCAAAAGTCCAGGTTCCGGTCAAATGTAGTTTAAATTTGGGTCTAAACTTAAAAAAATCATAACTTTTTTATAGAAAACTCTAAATTAATAAAACTATTAGTATAACTACTCATCTTAAGGTCTAATATTTGTTAAAATTTTGAAACCTTCAAAATTAAATTTAATTTGAAAAGTCAACTTTTGGCCCCATAATTAATGCACTTAAAATAATTCAAATAATTCCAACAAAATTCAATAATCGGTTAAAATGTTAGAAAAATTTAACTTGATTAATAAAATCAATTAACCAATATTTTAATACATAACAAACACTTCAAAGATGATGTTTTTTTGGATTTACTACTCGGGGCTGTGGGGCTTAGTGTCCTTAGGAGGCTTGATTTCTCGAGCCAGGTGGCACAACACCATGAATGGATTCAATGGAGTGAGAAGCTTTAAATTTAAATGACTCTTAACAATTTAACCGAACTAAAATCCTTAATCCAATTATATCAACTAGGTTTTTAGGATGGACTACTCCGGGCTATGAGGCTAAGTGTCCTAAGGAGGCCTGGTTCCTCGAGCTTGGTGGCACAATGCCATGACCCAATTGATGAAAAATTTAAATCAATCTAATCCTTAAAATTAATAACTAATTCAATTAATTAAAAAACCATTGGTCCTCTATTCTGTAAATAATCAAATTCATCTAATCAACCAACTCAAAAAATGTATTCTAAAATTAGCCTTAACATATTAATATTTGAACTCTAAGTAAAGTTTACCAATTGACCTTTAACAAACATGAACATTCGATAACTTTAACAAGTTATCTATTTTAGGATCAACGCCAACCAGATGACCCTCATAACACACTTTAGATGGTTCACTAGGACAACTAACCCTAGTCTAGGCTTCGCTAGTGTTTATTTTACCGCTGTATGCTAGGTTTTCCAAGATTTCATTGCATGCTATGATTGAAATGTGCTTGATGTGAGTATTTATTTACTTTTACTGCACTCTATGAATTGATGTAATGGGTAATAGTTTACCTTTAGGTTAGGAACGATCTGGTATGCTCACTGAATTTTCTACAGGTGGCCATACTCATGTAGGGTAATAAAAGGAGGCTAAATTTAATGATTATATAACTGCTACAGGTGCTTCATCTTACTTAGCCCCTAAATAAATAAGAGTATGGCCAACTGTGGCTGGTTTGAGTATTCTTTAATTTTACTATATAACTACTTGGGATATTTATCTATATTTGATTGCTTAGGATAACCTTGAAGGAGTGTCTAGATTCTTTCTTTCAACATCAATGTCATTTATTTAAAGTATTGTGTTGTGAAAGAGTCTTTGAGTTTGGGATACTTAGATCCAAAGTGGGATTCCAAAGAGGAAAGAAGACCCCTTAGGGGGATAGTCCTTTTCCATTTGGAAGCCCAAATTTGGATCATTTTAATACCCAATGTGAAAAGTATAGCCTCCCCTTTAAGGGAAGTGCTTTCTTTTTCATTTGGGTATCTAGATATGACAAATGCAAGGAGTCCTAAGAGGAGAAGTCTGAAGAAGAGAAGACTGAGGAGCTGATGACAGAGAGCATCCCACTCAAAGTCACTTACCTCCATCTGAGGATTAAAATTTGGGTTTGTGGTTAGTGGTGCCGTACCACTTTTAATTTCTGCAATTCTGGGTTGAAATAAATGGGGCATTTGCCTGCTTTAAAGATATAATTTAATTAATTGATGTATTTTATTTAATTTGATTGCATATAGGATTGCCTACTTTTCCTAATTTTTTTAGCATTTGTGTGTCATTTTTGTTTTAACCTTGATATGCGAAGGCTCGTGAGGGCATGTATAAAATTCTTCTACATAAATTTAATAAAACTTTTAGATAACATAGAAAATCTAACGATCTATGAAGTAAACTCGAGACCATTGGGAGTCAGTATAAGCATATTTTTACCTTCTCGTCCTTGTTAGGCACCTCCTTGATTGTGGGTTCTAGCAGTCCACCTAGCCTTTGAGGGTGCAAATCTATCAAGGGCAAGTTGTACAATCTCTAGGGAAAAATATTCTCAAGCACTTTTTGAAACTACTACATACTCATTTTATGCATTTAATTGAGTCGATCAACATACATTATATTAGAAACTAATTAAAGTATCTAAAATTTTAATTACATTTCTCTTTAACATCTTCACCCTATATAAGTCAAAGGACCAATTAGGATCCGCTTTAGATGTCTGTCTCAATTATCAAGAACACTAATTACAACATCACCACCACTCTTTAAAAAAAGATTAGACTCATGGATTTTAAATCTCCTAGTGAAAGTTTGATAGGGATGTTAAGCCCTGATGAACTAGTCCTGAGGCTAACCAAGAGGGGGGGGGGGTGAATTGGTTATTTAAAAATTTGAGAGCAACAGGAACAATCTTTTCGATGATTTGTAATGGAAACAAGTAAACACATAAATGAATAGATCAACCACAGATTTCACCCAAATAGATAATAACAGAAAACTAAAGTGCAGAAAATAATCAGCAAGAACACACCAAATTTTATAGTGGTTCGGTCAACATGACCTATGTCCACTCCCCGGAGCATCCCCTTCGGGTATTGCACTAACTCAAAGTGACTCTCCTTCTACTCCCACAGGAAGGCAGAGAAGCCTATACAAAAACTCCTTTCTACCGACAAGATGAGGCAGAGAACCTAACCTCCTTTCGCTTCCTCCTAACGCAGGTAGAGAGCCTCAGACTCCTTTCGCTTCCTCCTGAAGCAGGCAGAGAACCTGAACTCCTTTCGCTTCCTCTTGAAGCGGGTAGAGAACCCAAATCTTCTTGCGAACGATCCTCCTACAAAGAACACTGATAAGATGAGAGATGTAGAACAGTGAAGACTACTCTGATCCTTTCTTGGAGAAACCTTGGTGAATCCCTCACAAACTCCCCCTCACAAGATCCTCTCTCTCTCCCAAACTCTCTCTCTAGGGTTTCTCTGTATAGGAAAGTGGGAAAAGATTTTTCTTATTGGAAGAAAAAGATCTTTTATAAGAGGGCTCAAAATTTATCCTAAATCTCAACTGGTCGGCCTATATCATCCAGGACGAGCAAAATATCATCCTCTATGATTAGTTCAAAATCACCTGTTTTAGTCTGCACAATCTGGCTCTTGTGGACGATCAGTAGAAAAAGTTGATCATATCGTCCCGTACGATTCTGCGATCGTCCAGGATCATTAGTGTAAATTCAAGAATTTCATCCAGAAGATTGCTTTGGTCGTCTAGAGGAACTTGTGCTGGACGATCCAAATTTGACTTGATTGTCCAGGATGATACTGATATCATCCTGTATGATTAGAACAAAAAGTGCCAAAATCATCCTGAGCACCGCTCTAGACGTCCAGCTGAAACGCATTGGACGATCATGATCATCCTGAATGATCTTGTGATCATCCCGGACGATGTGATCGTATCAATTAAATATTAATTGTTTTCCTTAATCACCACACTAATTTAGGCATGATTGTGCTAGATCGTCCAGGATGATACACGTATCGTCTGGGACGATCAGATCAAATCTCTAAAAGTTAAACTTGCCTAACTTGATCTAGCGGCTGAGAATTTTTGATATGAGCCTATAATCCTGTACGATGTCTGGATCGTCCAGGATGATCAGCTTAATCAGACAGACTTACTTGGTCACCCTAATTAGGTTTCTATTTTCACTTGATCGTCTAGGACGATGTAAGTATCGTCTAGGATGATCTGAACCAAAATTGAACAAAAACTCTAATTCACTCAAGCTCTTTCCCTGAGTGTGTGTGTGGAAGGTTACTTAGCTAGAAGATCAGTTACATTACAATTGACTCAAAAAAAGGAAAACATTATATTTAGACACACTTAGACCCGATCATGAGTTGGCTTGAGTTACTTTTGATATTTTATTCCTGAAATGGGTTAGCCAAGCAAAATAGAGTATAAACATGTTTGTTATTATCAAAACTATACTTTTTGAAACCAGATTTGCAATAATCTCCCCCTTTTTGATAATGGCAAATATTTGTGCAGTAGTTTAAAATAAAAACTACTACAACTAACTCCCCCTTTTGACATCACAAAAGGAGGAGGAACCGACACAACAGTATAGACAGAAAATAGCACAAAACACAAAACTAAAATGGAGGCAGATCCTGATTAGATGGAGGAGGTGGTGGTGGCTTAAAGTAACTGTGAATGGCAGATGAAAGATTAGGGATCCCAAAAACACATACAATAAAATGAAAAATAAAAACACAGTAAATAAAACTCGAAACGAGAGATACAAAAATAATGATTTTTTTTATTTTTTTATTTTTTTATCTGCTCCAGAAAATTAGAGTTTTCCCTTGATTTTGAATTCAAAAACAGATAAGAAGACAATCGACAGCGTTGAAATTTAAAAAAAGTTGGAAAATTAACTTTCGTAACTCCCACCATGGACACCTTGTAGATGCAAATTCCTTTCAAAACAAAAATACAATTCAGAAGAAAAGAAATTGGATTCAAAAAGAGATCCATTCTAAGGCATTTAACGATCTGAAAGGGAAGAAAGCTTGGTTGGGCTCATTTTGTGCCTCCTTTTCAATTTGCTTAGCGCTTTGCACATCTTTTAATTTTTGATACACTTTATGTATCTTTCAGTTTGGCGACATTTCGCATCTTTTCAGCTTTAGGCTCATTTTGTGCCTCTTATTCAATTTAGTTGGTGCACTGCTCATCTTTTGTAAGCTTTCTTCTTTTCATAATCAAATCAAACAACTAAATAACAGAAATAGAATAAAAAATAGATAAATCAGAAATCAGTAGTCATCAGAATCAAGCATTTATGTCAATCACACCTAATCTGGTCCTCAAAATGCTGAATGAGTCAAAGGCCAGTAGTTTAATAAATATGTCAGCCAGCTGATTTTCAGTTGCTACATGATGTAGCTCAATGTCCCCTTTTGTAACATGGTCCCTAATAGAGTGATGCCTTATATCAATATGTTTTGTTCTAGAATGTTGGATTGGATTCTAAGAAATATAGATGGCACTAGTATTATCACACATAACAGAAATAGTGCCCACAGGTAATCCTAAATCCAAGACTTGTTTCTTCAACTAAAGAACTTGGGCCACACAACTTCCTAAGGCAATATACTCAGCTTCAGTAGTGGAAAGTGCAACTGAGTTCTATTTTCTACTAGACTAGGAGACTAAAGATTGTCCTATGAATTGATAAGTTCCAGAAGTGCTCTTTCTATCCACCCTACATCCTACAAAGTCAGAATCAGAATATCCAATAATCTCAAAAGAGGTGCTGTGCTTAGGGTACCATATTCCTAGGTTTGGGGTCCCTAACAGATATCTAAGAATTCTCTTAATAGCAGTCAGGTGGGACTCTTTAGGATCAGCTTGAAACCTAGCACAAAGATAAACACTAAATATAATATTAGGTCGGCTAGCAGTCAGGGAAAACAGTGATCTAATTATTCCTCTATACTTCTTCTAATCAATAGATTTTCCACTTGAATCCTTATCTAACTGAACAGAGGAGCTTATGGAAGTGTTGAATGGCTTGGCTTTGTCCATTTCATATTTCTTTAAAATGTCCTTAGTGTATTTAGATTGATTGAGAAAGGTTCCATCATCCATTTGTCTTATGATAAACCCCAAAAAGTAGGACAACTCTCCCATCATACTCATCTCAAACTCCTTACTCATTATTTTAGAAAAGTCATCACATAAATGTTTATCAGAAGATCCAAAAATTATATCATCAACATAGATCTGGATAATGAGTAAATTATCTCCCACTCTCCTCAGAAAAAAGGTGGTGTCTACGCTCCCCTTACCAAACTCTCTTTCTAACAGGAATGTGCTAAGACTCTTATACCAAGCTCTGGGCGCCTGTTTCAATCCATATAAGGCCTTTTTTAATTTGTAAACTTGATTTGGATATTGGGAACTCTCAAAACCTAGGGGTTGTTCTATAAAAATATTCTCTTTTATTACCCAATTTAAAAAGGCACTCTTGACATCCATTTGAAATAGCTTAAATCTCTTATAACAGGCAAAGGCTAGTAGCACCCTAATGGCTTCCAAACTAGCTACAGGGACAAAGGTCTCCTCAAAATCAATCCCTTCAATCTGATTATACCCCTTAGCCACCAATCTTTCCTTATTCCTAATCACCACACTAGAATCATTCATCTTATTCTTAAAGACCCACTTGGTTCCCACTATACTATAATTTCTAGGTCTTTCTACTAGCTCCCAAACATCAATCCTTATAAATTAATTCAATTCCTCTTGCATAGCTAAGATCCAAAACTCATCAGAAAGGGCTTGATTGATGTTGGTGAGTTCAGTCATTGAGATAAAGGCAGAGTGGTTTAATTCCTTCCTAAGTCCATGCCTAGTTCTAACACCTTCAGAAGGGTCTCCTAAGATCAGTTCTTTAGGATGACTCGAAGAATATCTCCAATCTCTAGGCAAGGTGGTTTGAGGTTCTACCCTTTCCTCCAGATTTGCATTTTCAATCCCTTGGGTAATCTCCCCTACCTCTTTTTCTTCCTCAACTCTTGTCACCTTAGGATCAGATTCATCAAACACCACATGAGTTGTCTCTTCTACCACCAAAGTCCTCTTATTAAACATCCTAAAGGATTTCCTCACACTAGAATAACCTAGGAACACTCCTTCATCAGATTTGAGGTCAAACTTTCCTAAGGATAATTTCCCGTTGTTCAGAATGAAAACCTTACAGCCAAAGACATAGAGGTGGGACAGGTTTGGAGTTCTACCCTTAATGATCTCATAAGGTGTCTTGTTCAGATTGGATCTAACATTCACCCTATTCAGTACATATCAGGCAGTGTTCACCGCTTCAGCCCAAAAGTATTTTAGAAGTGAATACTCAGCAAGCATGGCTCTAGAGGCTTCCACTAAGGTCCTATTCTTTCTTTCAGCTACCCCGTTCTTCTGAGGGGTCCTAGGAGCTGAAAAATTGTGACTCATCCCTTGCTCCTAACAGAAACTTCCAAACTTTACATTTTTAAACTCTCCACCATAATCACTATGAATTGTCAAGATCTCACAACCTAACTTCCTCTAAATCCAACTAGAGAAGGACTTAAACTCATCAAATGACTCAAATTTATGTGACAGAAATTTAATCCAAGTGAACCTCGAGTAATCATCAACAATCACAAAACCATAGACTTTCCCCCCTAAGCTGGCAGTACTAATGGGTCCAAAGAGATCCATATGAAGGACTTCTAAAGGTCTAGAGGTGCTAATGTCCTTAACAAAGTGAAAGGAGGACTTTACTTGATTCCCTAATTGATAGGCATCACACATGTGGTCCTTAGTGAACTTAAGGTTGGGGACACCTCTAACTAAGTCCTTTTGGCTGACTCTCCTAAGGATTTTCATACTAGCATGACACAATATTCTATGCCACAACCAAGACTCATCAACAGTAGTTTTTATGCAAATTAAGACATCAGCTTTAAAGCAACTTACATCCAGCATGTAGACATTATTGATCCTTTGTCCCTGCAAATAATTTTATCATTTAAGCTTACAATGTAGCAAGTGGGTAGGAATTTGATGTTGTATCCTTTATCATAGAGCTGACTGATGCTCAGCTGGTTGTGTTTCAATCCATATACAAGTAAAACATTATCAATCATAAAATTCTTTGAATCACCAATTATACCTGAGCCTACCACCCTCCTAGTGGTGTTATCTCCAATTGTAACTTTGCCTCCAGCCCTGGCCTCCAACGAAATAAACTAATTTTCCTCTCTAGTCATGTGTCTTGAACATCCACTGTCCAGGTACCACATGCTCTCATGAGGTCTTATGTGAGAGCACACCTATAAAATCATCAAAAGTCAAATTTAGGAACCCAAACAGGTTTGGGTTCCTTCTTATGAAAAGAAGAATGCAATGTATGTGTGCTGTGCTGTGAAATAGGTAATTTGGGCCTCCACACCCAATCTGTACTATGGTGAACAGTGCAGGTGTGAGAGATGTGTCCTAACATTCCACAAGAAAAATATCTAACACCTGGAAAAGGGTTAACTAATCTATGTGGGTGATTGTGCCTCTTCCTAGGTTTGAATGAAACATGCTTTGATGATTTTGAAACAATTTCTTCAAAAGGTGGAGGTGCATAAAATTATGTAAAAGTAGGAGGTGTTTCATTTTTCTCAAAAGCAATGATTTTTACTTTCAAAAATTCATTCTCCTTATTATGACTTGTAATTTCAAATTTCAATGCTCCATTACTACTCTCAACTTCACATGCCAGATTATCTAATTCTTTGAAAGCTTTCTCTAAATCAACATGTGAGGTTTTCAGTAATTCATGTTCCATGATTAAATCAGAATGCTTTTTGTTCAGCTCATCAAATTCATCATGTAAAGGCATGTGATTGCAATCAACAGTAGAATGATCTTTAATTAAAATTTCATGCTCTTTTTGTAAATTTAGAAGTTCTAGTTTCAGGCTAGCATGAGTTTTCTTGAGCTTCCTACATGATGCATAAATTCTTTTAGAAACTTCAAATAATTGCTCGTAAGTAAACTCACATACCTCTTCATGATCAAACTGTTCAGGATGATCATTAGCCATAAGACACAAATTTGTAGTCTCCTCCTTAGCTTCAATCTCAGAGGAGTCGGATGCAGAATAAGCCTAGAATTCCTTCTGAATCCACTTCTTGTCCTTCCTAAACTTGTGTTTCTCCTCACCCTTCTCCTTTCTTGGGTAAGCTTTAAGTGTAGGGCAATCAGCCTTAATGTGTCCAAGTTTCCTGCATTCAAAATAAACAATGTCAGATGAACCTTTAAAATTCTTGTTGGACTTACCCTTATTCCACTTCTGAAAGTTCTTATGTTTCTTCCTTAGAAAGCTTTTGAATTGCCTAGTGATTAAGGTAACGTCATCGCTATCAGACCCGGAAGTATTAGTATCACTATCGTTGGCCTTCAGTGCCATTGTTTTCTCCTTCTTCTTTTCACCTGCATCAAGCTATCTTTGGTACACCACTTGCTCGTAAGCAATGAGTGATCCAACTAAGCTATCAGTAGAGTAAGTATTCAAATCTTTAGATTTAGTGATTGCAGTTATCTTAGAATCATACGAAGAAGGCAAACATCTAAGAATTTTGTTCACTCTTTCATAGTTTGTAAGTTCTCTTCCTAAGGCATGCAAAGAAGTAAAAATTTGAGTGAACCTCATATACATTTCGGAAATAGATTCAGTAGGTTTCATGTAAAAAAGTTCATTGTCATGAAGCAATATGTTTAACCTAGACTGTTTGACTTCAGTTGTACCTTCATAAGTGATGCACAATCTATCCCAAATTGCTTTGCCAGTTGTACACATAAAAACACGCATGTAATCCTTAGATTTTAAGGCATAGAAAAAATAGTTCAAACATTTGGCATTCAGTTGGGCTAAGTCACGATCATCAAAAGTCCAATCAGTGAAAGGAAGTTCAATTTTAACATTATTAATCATTATAAAAGGTGGCTCATAGCCATCCTTAACAAGCATCCACATGCGATAATTAATTGATTGAAGAAAAGTGGACATGCGAGTTTTCCAAAAATTAAAAGGTATGTTATCAAATAATGGTGGTCGTGTAATTGAATAACCTTCAGCAGTATTACGATTACCAAAATTAGCCATGGATCAAATTCAAAAGTTTTTAAACTTAAATTTTTGAATCCCGCTCTAATACCACTTGAAAGTTTGATAGGGATGTTAAGCCTTGATGAACTAGTCCCGAGGCTAACCAAGAGGGGGGGTGAATTAGTTATTTAAAAATTTGAGAGCAACAGGAACAATCTTTTTAATGATTTACAGCGGAAATAAGTAAATACATAAACGAAAAGATCAACCACAGATTTCACCCATGCAGATAATAACAGAAAACTAAAGTGCAAAAGATAATCAGAAAGAACACACTAATTTTTATAGTGGTTCGGTCAACTTGACCTACGTCCACTGTCCGGAGCCTCCCCTCTGGATATTGCACTAACTCAAAGTGATTATCCTTCTGCTCCCACAGCAAGGCAGAGAAGCCTGTACAAAAACTCCTTTCCACCTACACGGTGAGGCAGAGAACCTAACCTCCTTTTGCTTCCTCCTGAAGCAGGCAGAGAATCTCAGACTCCTTTCACTTCCTCTTGAAGTAGGCAGAGAACCTAAACTCCTTTCGCTTCCTCCTAAAGCGGGCATAGAACCAGGATCTTCTTACGAACGATCCTCCCATATAGAACACCGATAAGATGAGAGACATAGAACGAAAAAGATTACTCTGATCCATGCTTGGAGCAACCTTTGTGAATCCCTCATGATTCTACGATCGTTTGGGATGATTAGTGTAAATTTAGGAATTTCATCCAGAAGACCGCTCTGGTCATCCAGAGGAACTTGTGCTGGACGATCCAAAAATGGCTTGATCGTCCAGGACGATACTGATATCGTCATGTACGATTAGAACAAAAATTGCCAAAATCATCCTAAGCATCGCTCTGGACGTACAACTGAAACGCATTGACGATCATGATCATCCTGGATGAACTTATGATAGTCCCAAATGATGTGATCGTATCAATTAAATATTAATTTCTTTCCTTAATCACCACACTAATTTAGGCATGATTGTGCTAGATCATCCAGGATGATACACGTATCGTCCGGGATGATCAGATCAAATATCTAAAAATTAAACATGCCTAACTTGATCTGGCGGCTGAGAAATTTTGATATGAGCATATCATCCCGTACGATGTCTGGATCGTCCAAGGTGATCGGCTTAATCAGACAGACTTAACTTGGTCGCCCTAATCAGGGTTTCTATTTTAACTTGATCGTCCAGGATGATGTAAATATCATCTAGGATGATCTGAACAAAAAATGAATAGAAAATCTAATTCACTCAAGCTCTCCCCCTGAGTGTGTGTGTGCAAGGTTACTTAGCTAGGAGATCAGTTACATTATAATTGACTTAAGAAAGAGGAAAATAATATATTTAGACACACTTGGACCCTATCTTGAGTTGTCTTGAGTTGCTTTTGATCTTTTGTTCCTGAAATGGATTAGCCAAGCAAAATAGAGTACAAACATGTTTGTCATCATCAAAACTATACTTTTTGAAACAAGATTTACAACACCTAGGTGGTTAGCTAGCTTCCCAATCCAGGCCGAGGTAAGTTTAGGTTTTGCACTGCTTTAGTCAGGTTCGGGCCACCATCATCTGGTTCCCAAATTTAATTTAGTATTCGGGGTAGATTTTTAATCATAAGACCCCAACTTCTAAGAATATAATCCCTAATTTCTAATAAATCATCCAATTGAAATTAAAGATTCTCTAAATCCAAAATTTAAAACCCAACACTTAGGTTAGGCAGGACAGTTCTGAATTATTTTAGAATCTCCAAGTATCTCCTACCCCTCCTCCGTTGACTCCAGATAACTATTCCAACTTGATCCATTTCTACTTCAAATTCAAGTTTCATCTCCTTGATATCATTCCTAGAAAATTTTTAAGCAAAATTTGCCATTATTCTAATTGAAAGTTTTCGTAGGGGACTTTGGTTTTCTACGATGTAATTAACTTCGAGGGCTTGTACTAGTAGGAGATGTAGAACCCACATCAACTTTTTAAGAAAAATCAATTTTCAACGACGATCATTATCATAAAGTTTGAATGATTATTAATGAATGATATTTTCTTCATTTGGGGGTTATATCATTTGTTGACAAAACTTCAAATATGATACTAACGATAATTCACCTAGTTTATTATAGTTACATATTTAAACAAACTTCACTTTGACCATCCGAGGTCATATGCAGTTCTTTCTTAAATCTCGTTACGATATTTAAGGCGGGATTTTCAATTCAAAATCTAAACCCCATTTTGAATCCTTATTTCTACCTCTCAAGGTAGTATATATTTTCTGATGGGTTGTTTGATTTCAAAATTTAAATCTAAAGTCATTCTCAAATTCCCAAGGAAAACTAAATTTTTTAAAATCACCTTTTCAAAATTTCCACCAACAATACTCCTTTTCATCGATTAATCTACCGCGGTGTTGCAAAAGTTGGGCACTGTGATGCTCGCTTACATCATCTGGCACTAGAACACTTCTGAGGTTAGCACTCTGGCATTGAATTATTAAGCAATTATTCTGAGCCTTTGGAAATGCAATGTTTATTATGGGCACTACTTAGCACTATGATGTTGGTCTTTATTCTGTTGAGGCATTGAATTAAATGAAATTTTTCAAAGGCTCTAATGTTGTAATTTTTTGATCTGGCATTGCGGCGTTAGTATGCTGCGACACTGATAATTCTGGCACTATAGTACTGATGCTAAACTTGGCAAAATTTTCTTATTTTCCTAAGATATTCCTACACAACATGAACTAAAACACACATTTGAACTAGAATTAGTAGAATAAAAATACTATGTAATTTTAAGTTAACAAAATTCTCTCAGTTTAAATTCTTGCTTATCCTCAAGAAATTATGTTTACACCTTTGATTAGCTTAATTAATTCAAATAAAAATGTTGATATTTAAAATTAATTAATATATATAATAATAATCTACCATTTAGATGTGAATTTAAATGACCAAAGTATGTCAACTTTAAATTAATAAATTGGGAACAATCATCCTAAAGAATCATCTTTATTAATATCCAAATTTAACTTGTCGACATAAGTGTACGTGTAACATTTAGTTGCTAGTTTTGATTGAATAGTTTATTATTTAGGAATTGGTTGAAAGTTAATTTTTTTCATTCATTTATAAAAATTCATATGCAATAGCTCACTTGCATTCTCCTCTTTAAAATTGAGTATGAAAGTTTGTGTAGGTTATTAAACCTAATGAAACAAGCCTGAGGCTAATCAGAAGGGAGGTAAATTGGTTATTTAAAAAATTTAAAGGAAAAGAAAGCACCTTTATCCCCTTAATGCCAAAGAAAGTTAAAATTATAATAACAAAATTTAAAAGTTTGTCAACTACATAATAAACCAAAAAAATATAAAAGTGCAGAATATTAAAAACAAAACACACAAAACTTTATAGAGGTTCGTTCCAACTTGACCTATGTCCACTCGCTGGAAACCTCCTTGCCAGGTATTACACTAAAAGTAGTGTCTCTCCTTTTGCCCCCAAAACAAGACAGAGAAGCCTTTATAAAATCTTTTTCACCATCCCGACGTAGGAAAAGAACCTGAAAACCTTTTTCACCTTCCTCGTGAAGGCAGAGAACCTAGAATCTTTTTTCACCCTCCTGGTGAAGGTAGAGAACCTGTAATCCTTTTTCTCCCTCCTGGAGAAGGTAGAGAATCTGAGACTATTGCTACATAATGTCTTTCTAGAGCCTCCAAAGGATCAAGGCAGAAGCTTGAAGAAGATGAAGAAGAACCTTACTTGGAGTAACCTTGTGAATCCCTCATAAATCTCCCTTACAAAAATATCTCCCTCTCTTCTCTCTCCCAAAGCTCTCTTATTCACTTCTTTGCTCCCTCACAAAAACACTTAGCAGCAAAAAATCTCTCAAATAAGATAATATGAGAGTTTAAATAGAGAGCCTAAAAAAGCCTTAAATTTTAATCTAGCGCCTCTGATCATCCAATATGATCTAAGATTGTACTGTATGATTAGTTCAAAATAGCATTTTTAGCTAGTATGAACTATAACTCACTATACAATCAATTCAAGTGTTTATATTGATAGTACTATATAAATGGGCACATCATCTTGTATGATTAGTACAAACACATAGCTAATCTTCCAATACAAGGGGCAACATTTAATTATCGTCCCATAAAGGAATTGGGTTGTACAGTACGATCATCTTTGATCATCCTGTATGATCAGTACAAACACATAAATGATCATCTAGTACGAGGGGTGGCGTTTAATTATCATCCCATGATGGAATCGGGTCATACAATACAATTGCCTCTGATTGTGCTATACAATTTGATCAAATAATTTAACCATAATTAAATACCTAATTATGGGATTAATTTAGGCATGATTGCCATTTGTCATACAATACAATGAATAATATATGGTATGATTAGAACAAAATTTAAATTTTAAAATAATACCTAAATTGTGATTGGCAGGTATTTTGATTATTATAACTGATCATCTTGTATGATATGGATCATACATTATGATAAGTTTAATTAATCTTAATTAAATAAGGTACACTTGTTAGGGTTTTCTGTTTAACTGATCGTCTAGTATGATATAAATTGTAGTGTACAATTAGTTTAAAAATAGCAATTTTTTTTAACTCACCAACTCACTCCCTTAAGTGTGTGTGTGCAAGGTTACTTAGCTTTAGGATCCACCATAATATATATGTGACTTAAGAAAGGTAAAAAGTACAAAAAGACTAAAAAATATAGACTTTATTCATAGTCTACCCTATCTTGAGTTGATCAGGGTTGTAGGTGAGCTGTGATCCTAAAATGTTTGTGAGTAGGGCAAAAATAAATATATAATAAATTCAATTATTAAGAGATAACATAGCGAGAAATCTAATAATATTTATTATCATCAAAATCATAAGACTTGGGTCCAGATTTATAGCAATCTCCCCATTTTTGATAATGAAAAATATTGTTGGTTTATGATTCAAGAGTGTTTTTCTATTCTCTAAGCTCCCCTTACTAAGTGAATTTTTCAAAAATAGGGGAGGTATCAAATGTAATTTTTTTTTTATTTTAAAAGGAAGAAAAAAGAAAAATAACACACAACAGGGAACAAATAAAATAAAAAGATGAACATGGAATTGATCATTTCAAAGCAAACTACAAGCTACCAACACATGTTACTCCCCCTTTTGACATCACAAAAAGAGGAGGAAACAACATCAAACAAATTAAAAACTATAAAACAAGAAAAGTACATAGATCATACAATAGAAAAGAATTTAAACAAAGAAGGATCTTGGTCAGATGGAGGTGGAGGAGGTGGCGGCTGGAAGTATTGCTGGAAAGAGACAAACTGGTTTGCAAACCATGCCATATTTTGATTATGCTGTTGTTGTTGCTGATATTTATACTGACTGAAATGAGCTAAGTCATGCTCATGTCGTTGTTGCTGCTCAGATGTGTAGGCATCAAAATGAAGTTCCCTCTGATCAAATCTCTATACCAGCTGATCAAACTAAAATTGCTGGCAAATAGGAGTAGGTGCGTGATGTTGTTCTTCCTCTCCTTCCTCTGGCTTGAGGGGAACATATCGAATATTATGGCGATGAGCACTATGAAGGAGGTAGAAGGAGCTATTTGTGTAGTAGACTGGGAGGTGATCAAGTGGTGTAGGATACTGGAGGTTGTATTTGGTTTCTAGGACATAGGCAATGATATATCCTAAGGCTAGATTGGGCAACCTCTTATGAAAGGGATCTCAAATGACTGTCAGATTTGCAGGGTACCAAATAAGAAGGTCAATTACTTTGAAGTCAATTTGAGCCATAATGAATTAAGTTACAAGAGATAGAACATGAGTAATGTTAATCCGATCACTAGCTTTAGGAATGTCAGAGTTTCTAAGTAGCAATATGGTATTTAACATTAGACTCCCTAAGGGTGGTGTTGGCAAAGGTCCAATCAAAATCAGGATTTGCAACTAGAATATGAAATTTCTCACCATTAGTGGAAAGATGGAGAAAGTCATGGAATCTTGGTAGGTAATCTCTACTAGCCTCCCATTATCATAAGATTGGAGGGTAGTACCGTCGCTGTTGATTTTCTGGCTTGCAAAAATCTTGGAAAGCAATTCAGAATTGAATGGAAAGGCAAGAGTCAGAAAAAAAGTAAGACTGGCATGGGCGAGCAAAGGTAGTACTTAAAAATTTAGATCCTCATATTTGATGACTTTGGAGGAAGTAATACCAACATTCTTATAGTGGTGGTTTGCCTCTTCATCAGCGGCCTCATAATATTTAAGATTTATTTGACATCAAGAGGAACTCCCGATAAGTGCTCGGGAACTCCTGCCACCAGCCTTTGCTAAGAAATTGAGCTCAAGTATCAGAGGAGGAGAGTTGGAAGCATTATAGTGAAAAAAACATGAGAAATGCACTATTAATAAAGAATTAGTGAGATCATATAGTACGATCGTAAGATCGTACTTGATTATATGCTACAATAAATTCATCCAATACGATTTCGTCAAAAAGTTGGTCTCATTGTATAGTATGATTAGGATCATACTGTATAATAGGAGACAAAGTATTCATCCTGAGGAGTCAGTATGGATAATTGTTTAATATGATGATCATACAATACAAAGAGGTGTTCATATAGTATGATAAGTTATTTAATATCATATCAGTCAAATTCAATTTGTCCAATGGCTACTACCTTGTGGATTATATAGTACGATGTACGTGTTCGTACAGTATGATCACAAATGATTAATGAATATGAGCTGTTGGATGCATTATGATCGGATCTATCATTATATTTGTGAAGATCATATAGTATGATGGATATCATATAATATGATTTGACCAAAAATCAGAGAAGGAAATGCATGATCAGGAAAACTCCGAGAAAGAAAGTAACTCAAAATTATAAGAAAAATAATAATTAAAACACAACAGAAATCAAGAAAACTAGCAGAAATACATATCAAAATAAAGGAGGTTTTTTTTGGAAGAATCGATGAAAAGCATCAAATGAAAATTTTACCTGATGATTAGATAAAAAATTCAGTAAGAAATGCATTGGCAATGCTAAACTTAGAAAGCTTAGAAAATTGATGGTTGTCAACCATATCTCAAGTTCCTTACAGATTATAGTCCTTTTTAAACAAAAATCAAATTCCAAAAATAAATTAGAAAGGAAAAGAGATCTTTTAAAGCTTATTTTTAGAAATATATCTAAAAGAATTGCATTGCAAAGTGATGAACTAGAAATCAAGATTTTCAAATTCAGGTGTAGACGATATCAATTGGCACATGGATTTGTCTAAGATTTAAAGATTTGAAAGGAAAGGAAGCTAACTCATTGTGGGCTTGCCTCTTTTATCAATGTTTGGCGCACTTTGTGCATCTTTAATTTTTGAAATACTTTGTGCATCTTTCAAATTTTGGCATGCATTGTGCATCTTTTTGAGCTTTTGGGCTTATTTTATGCCTCTTTTTCACTTTTGCAAACTTGCTTCCTTTTTAAGTCTTTAAAAAATTCTTAGTTGTGTGATTTTCTTACAAATATCTGAGAGGAAGAACTCACTATCTTATACAAGGAAGAGTAATCCACAAATCAAAACCTAATCCTTAACAAACAACTAGATTAAGAAAATTTGAAATAGATTCATTGATTTGCAAAAATATTCATATGAGATAAAGAACTGTAGGAAGATGAAATAGATCTCTATTTATTGGTCCAATTTTTAATTTGAAATAGTTTTTGATTCAGAAAGAATTTTCACCACTAAAGGAGTTTGAGGAAGAGAGATAATCTCTAATTTTTCTTCACTTAACTTTTTTTAGAGGAGTCAATTACTGCTTACAAAAATAGGTAAGATTTTCATTTAAAGAAGAGTTCGACTACTGAAGTGAGTAATGATTAGATTCTTAAATTTTAAAATAAATCAATAAACACATACATGAATAAAAAAATATATAAAATACTGAAAGACAAACAAGAAAATACAATAATTAGATTTTAGATTCTCAAAGTATCTTGTTTCAAGCATGAATATCTATGACACCTAATCTGATTCGTAAGGTGCCAAATGTTTTAAAGGCCAGTGATTTTATAAAGATGTTTGCAAGCTAATTTTTAGTGGCAACATGATGTAGCTCTATGTCTCCTTTGGTGACATGATCCCTAATGAAATGGTGTCTTATGTCTATGTATTTTGTCCTGGAGTGTTGGATTGGATTCTTTGAAATATAGATAGCACTAGTGTTATCACATAACATTGGAATGGTGCCTATAGGTAGTCCAAAATCTAGAATTTATTTCTTTAACCAAAGGACCTATGCTACACAACTTCTTAAGGCTATGTATTCAACTTCATCAGTGGATAGGGATACTGAGTTCTATTTTCTACTAGACCAGGAGACTAAAGATTGTTCTATGAATTGGCAGGTTCCAGAAGTAATTTTCCTATCAACCCTATATCCAGCAAAGTCAAAATCAAAATATCTTACAATTTTAAAGGAAGTGTTATGCTTGGGATACTGGATTCCCAAGTTTTGAGTTCCTAAGAGATATCTAAGGATTCTCTTAATAGCAGTCAAGTTGGATTCTCTTGGATCAGTCTAAATTCTAATATAGAGATAAACATTAAATATAATATTAGGTCTACTAGTAGTTAAGTAAAGAAATGATCAAATTATTCCCCTGTATTTCTTTTGATCAACTAATTTTCCACATGAGTCCTTATCCAACTAAACTATAGAGCTCATTTGAGTGGTAATTACCTTGGCTTTATCCATTTCATATTTCTTAAGGATGTCCTCTATGTACTTTGATTGACTAAGGAAAATTCCATCATCCTTCTCCCTTTACTAAATCCAAGAAAGTAGTTCAATTCTCCCATCATACACATCTCAAACTCCTTACACATTATCTTAGAAAATTCATCACATAGCTTTTTATCAGAGGATATAAACAAAATATCATCAATATAATACTAGAGAATGAGTAGTTCTTCTACTACCTTTCTATGAAATAGGGAGGTGTCTATGCTCCCCTCAACAAAGGTTCTATCCAGTAGGAATGTGCTTAACCTTTCATACAATGCTCTAGGTGCTTGTTTCTATCCATATAATGCCTTTTTTAATTTAAACATATGATTCCAAAATTATGAATTTTTAAAACTTGGGGGTTTTTCAACATACACATCTTCTTTTATTACCCCATTCAGAAAGGCACTTTTAACATCCATTTGGTATAATTTGAATCCCTTAAAGCAGGCAAAAGCTAGTAATACCCTTGTTGCTTCTAGTCTAGCTACACAGGAAAAAGTCTCTTCAAAGTCAATCCCTTTCTATCTGGTTATACACCTTTGGCATTAGTATTGTTTTGTTTTTAACCACTACACCAAAATTATTTATTTTATTTTTGAAACCTTATTTTGTTCCAACAATACTCTGGTCCTTAGGTCTTTTAACTAGCTGCCAAACTTCATTTCTAGCAAATTGATTCAGTTCTTCTTGCATGGCTATGATCCAAAATTCATCAGATAATTCTTGAGTTATATTTATGGCTTCAATCAATGAGCTAAAGGTAGAGTGGTTAACTTCTTTCCTAAGTCCATGCCTAGTTCTAACACCTTCAGATGGGTGTCCTAAGATCAGTTCTTTAGGATGACTTAAAGAATATCTCCATTCTCAAGAAATAAATTTTTAGATTCCACCTTTTCTTCCAGATTTATAGATTCTACTCTTTAGGTGACTTCACCACTTCTTCTTCTACCCTAGACCCTCTAGAATTATCAAATTTATCAAATACTATATGAGTGGTCTCCTCTACCACCAGTGTCCTTTTATTAAAAACTCTAAAGGATTTTCTATTATTTGAGTATCCTAGGAAAAATCCTTCATCAAATTTGGTGTCAAACTTTCCTAACAGAGATTTCTTATTATTTAGAATGAATACTTTACATCCAAAGACATGAAGGTGAGGGAGGTTGGGTGTCCTACCCTTATGGATTTCATAGGGTATTTGGTTTAGTTTGGATCTAACATTAACCCTATTCTGAACATAACACGCTATATTTGTCGCTTCTGCCTAGAAATATTTAGGAAGTGAGTTTTCAGCAAATATGGCTCTAGCGGCTTCTACTAAGGTCTAGTTCTTTCTTTCACCAACCCAGTTCTGCTGAGGGGTTTTAGGAGCTAAAGAGTTGTGATCTATCCTTTACTCCTTATAGTAAGATTCATAAATTTCATTCTCAAACTCTCCATGATCACTGTGAATGGTTAATTAAGGACATTAACAAAAGTAAACCTTAACTAATAGGCATCACATAGGTAATCCTTAGTGAATTCTAATTTGGGTATGTCTCTCACTAAGTCTTTTTGGATGATTTTTCCAAGATTTTTCATGCTTGCATGACACAGTATCCTATCTCATAACCAAGATTCATCAACAATAATTTTGAAGCAAACAGAAACAATAGAATCAATGCAATTTAGATCAAGCATATAAATGTTGTTAATTCTTTTTCCTTGTAAAATAATATTTTTATTAAGCTAATCACGCAGCTTGTAGATAAAAATTTTATGCTGAAGCTTTTATCACAGAGTTTGCTAATGCTGAGCAAATTATATTTTAAGCCATCTACCAGTAAAGTATTTTCAATCATGAAATTTTTTTGAGTTGAGAATTATACCTGACCCAACCACCTTCCTAGTGGTGTTATCTCTAAGTGTTACCTTACCCCCTGCTTGGGCCTCCAGCATGATGAATTGCTTTACATCTCCAATCATGTGCCTTGAATATCCACTGTTCAGGTACCACATGCTCTCACTGGGCCTTTTATGAGAGCAGCCTTACAAAATTATCAAGGGTTAGATTTATGAACCCAAACAAGTTTAGGTTTCACCTTATAGATTAAAAGATGATATATTTGCATGCTATGCTGTGGTCCTTGCAATTTTGGCCTCCACACCAAAATGTGTTCTATGGTAGATAGTGCAAGTGTGGGAGATATGTCCTAGTTTGCCACAAATAAAACATCTAACTCCTGGAAATGGGTTTACAAGTCTATTTGGGTTATGGTGCCTCTTACTATGCTTAGATGATGCATGTTGTGGTGATGTTTTATTTTCTTTAGGACCAATTAGTTTTTCTTGTAAAATTTTATTTGCACTTTCAAGAATTGCATTATCAACTTTTAATTCATGCTCCCTATTATCAGCTTCATCTAAATATGCCTTTAAATTCTTAAATGAATTTTCTAGATCAATATGAAATGCTTTCAAGGAATCATGCTCATTAATTAAACCAAGATGCTTCTTATTTAATGAATCAAATTCATCAAGCAAGATCATATGATTATTATCAAATATAGAGTGATCTTTCCTAAGACATTCATGCTCTTTTTGTAAGTTTGAAAAGTCAGAATTAAGGCTTGCATACATTTTCTTGAGCTTCCTATATACATTATAAAATTTTTAAGAAACTTCAAATAGTTCATTATAGGAAAGCTCACTTACCTTCTCTTGATCAGAATGATCCAGATGGTTATATGTCATTAAATACAAGTTGGTTACCTCCACTTCAGAGTTTGAAGCGGAGTCCTTCCAAAAAGCTTTTTAGTCTATTGCTTGCTCTTTTTAAATTTGGCTTTTTTTCTTTACTATTTTCATTGATTCGGTGAGCTCTAAGATTTGAGCAATTAGTCTTCATGTGGCTTGGCTTCCTGTATTCAAAATAGATGACTTAGAAGTAATTTTGGAATTTTTATTAGATTTAACTTTATTCCATTAATGACAACATCTTTGCTTTTTCTTCAAAAAGCTTTTGAATTGTCTTATCATTAGCGTAATGTCACCATCACCTTCAAAAAAAAGAATTATTACTTTCAGAGTCATCAGCCTTTAAAGTAATTATTTCTTCTTTTCTTTTCTCACATGTATTAATCTACCTATGACTCATTCCTTGCTCATAAGCAATGAGTGAACCAAGTAAGTTATTAATAGAATAAACATTTAGGTCCTTAGATTCAGAAATAGTAGTGTTTTGGCATCATATGAATAGGTAGACAACACATAATTTTATTAACTTTTTCAGAATTGGTAATTTCTCTACCTAATGCATTCAGGGAAGTGACAATTTGGGTAAACCTAGTATACATTTCAGAAATAAGCTCACTAGTGTTGGAATCCAGGATCCCGAGCACTTAATTTTGATGGTGACAACTAATATTTACTGAGTAAATATAGACTTCCGTTAGATTACAAATGTTTAATCTTTGTATATGAGAACTAACATTTCAGGTCAGATGCACACTGCTAAAGATTGCTGGAGACTCAAATTGGGTAGAATAGGATGTTGAAGAGTCTGTAATTTTTATTTCTTTAATTTTTCTTTTTGAGTCTGCCACAGAAGCATGCATGTGAAAGGAGGAACAATGCACACACACAGGGGGAGATTTTTTTCTTTTAAAATGATTAATTTTTTAAAGCAGATCGTACTGTACGATCATTGATCGTACTGTACGATTAATTGAAAATAATCAGGCAACGGCTAATTCTCTATTGATTAAATTTACAAACTTATCGTACTGTACGATCGAGATCGTACTGTACGATGATTTGTAATTGTGAAACCCTAGCCGCCAGAATAAGTTTGGTAAGTTTTCGAATTTTATTTTATGAACTATTCGTACTGTACGATATGTATCGTACTGTACGATTAATTAATAACTTGCCAAAATTATCTCCCTAATCAGGAAATAAAACGTTGGTTTCTAATTATATGTCGATCGTACTGTACGATGTTAAATCGTACTGTACGACTGACAGAGACGATTTCAGTCGTCCCAGAGATCGTACCAGACGAAACCAATGTTTTTTGTTCTGATCGTCTTGGACGATATTCATATCGTACAGGACGATATCAAGAAATGAACTAATCGTACTGTACGACTGGTGGAGTGCTGGACGATTGACACAGACGATTTTCTTCGTCCCAGCGATCGTACCAGACGATCCCAAGAAATTTTGAACTGATCGTACTGGACGATAGTCCTATCGTACAGGACGATATCATGAAAAACACTATTCATACTGTACGATTAAATGAGTGCTGGACGACTAACAGAGACGAATTCTTTCGTCCCGAGGTTCGTCCCACAGTTCGTCCCGTACGAACAGTACGAATCAATAGTATCGTACTGTACGATATACATATCGTACTGTACGATATGAATAAAATTCGATACCTATTCGTCTGCACTCGTACTGGACGGAGCTGTAATTGAACTGATCGTACTGTACGATTATAAATCGTACTGTACGAACAGAAACGCAAAAGTTGAATTTTTTAGGGTTTTCTGAAGCCTGATATAAAAAACATCTTATTATTTTTTCTAAAAAAGTTGTTGATCAATCCTTTGCTGTGAGAAGCTTAGAGGAAGAAGGAGATTCGTAGAGAGAAGTTTTTGTTTGGAGAGATCTAGGGCTTGAGAGAGGAAGGTGAAGGTGAGCTTGAGCGTGAGGGAGAAGTAGTGTGAGGGGATCACACGGTGGCTCCAAGCTAGCTGCATGCTTTGCTCCTCTTGTGGCTTTAGAAGCTTCAAGAAAGTTCTCGAAGGAAGAATCACTTCAAGATCAACATCGCCAAGGTACTCTGCCATCTCCAGGAGGGAGAAAAAGGAGAAGGTCCGCTGCCGTCACCGGGAGGGTGACATAGCGTTTGGTATTCCGCCGCACCGAGGGAGGTGAAAGTGAGTATTGTAAAGGCTTCTCCGCCTTGCTGTGGGGGCAAAAGGAGAGTCAACTTTTACTAGTGCAAATCCCGGAGTAGAGGACTCCGGGGAGTGGACGTAGGTCAAGTGACCGAACCACTATAAAAATTTCTGGTGTGTTTTTTCCTGTTTACCGCACTTTACTTTTCATGCTTTTAAATTTGTGCGTTTTAATTGCTTTGTGAAAAATCAATTTTTAAATCTCGTAGTGTTATCAATTTTATCGTTGTGATCGTTGTAATTGCTTCCGCACATTGGTTGTTAAATTATATTTCGAAAATACAAAAAATTAGAACTCTTGTGTAGGGTTAAATTTTTAAAATACCAATTCACCCCCCCTCTTGGCGCATCTCGTACTTTCAAGTGGTATCAGAGCGGGGTTTCAAAATAGTGTTTTAGAAAACCTAGAAACGTAAGATCCATGGCTCAATTTGGTAACCGTAACACTGCGGAGGGTTATTCCATAACTCGTCCACCTTTGTTTGACAACATACCGTTTGATTTTTGGAAAATACGCATGTCTACATTTTTACAGTCTTTAGACTACCGCATGTGGATGTTAGTCCAAGAAGGTTATTCTGCACCGTTTCGTATGTTGAATGGAGTGAAAACTGAACTGTCATTTAATGAATGGAGCATTGAGGATAGAGAATTTGCACAACTGAATGCTAAATGTCTAAACTGTTTCTTTTGCGCATTAAAATCAGAAGACTATATGCGAGTATCAACGTGTACTACTGGTAAACAAATTTGGGACAAACTGTGTATCACGTACGAAGGAACTAGTGAGGTCAAACAATCTAGGTTGAACATACTGTTACATGATTACGAACTGTTCCGCATGAAACCTAGTGAAACTATAACTGACATGTACACTCGATTCACCCAGATTGTAACATCACTGCATGCTTTAGGAAGAGAGTTGTCTAACTCAGAAAAAGTAAACAAAATACTGCGATGTTTGCCTAGCTCATACGATGCTAAAATCACTGCAATAACTGAGTCAAAAGACCTAAATGTCTATTCTATTGATAATTTGCTTGGGTCACTCATTGCCTACGAGCAAGGAGTGAGTCAACGACAAAGTGATGCAGGTGAAAAGAAAAAGGAGCGAGCAGTGGCTTTAAAAGCAAACAATTCTGAAAGTGACAGCTCAGCAGCGGAGGAAGATGACGACATAGCTTTGATGACTCGTCAGTTCAAAAATTTTCTGAAAAGAAAGCAGCGCCATCATCAAAGCAATTGGAACAAAGGTAAGAACTCAAAGTATACTAAGGTTGCATCTGAAACAATTTGCTTTGAGTGCAGGAAACCCGGTCATCTCCGAGCTGATTTCCCCAACATCAAAACTCATCAAACCAAGGAGAAGGGTGAGGAAAGATCTAAGTTCAAGAAGGGCAAGTTTAAGACTCAGAAAGCTTTTTGGGCCGACTCTGCCTCAGACTCATCGGAAGAAGAAGCAGAGGAGGAGGTAACAAATCTGTGTCTTATGATTAATGATAATCTTGATCAATCAGATCAAGATGAGGTATGTGAACTGTCTTACGATGAACTGCTTGTTATTTCTGAAAAAATCCATGACTCGTATAGAAAATTGAAGAAAAAGCATGCTAGTCTTAATACTGAGTTTAGTAATTTACAAAAGGAACATGCTAGTGTAGTAAAAAAATTTTCTGACTTAGATAGAGATCATATGTCGTTGCTTGATGAATACGATGCATTAAACAAGAAGTATATTGAGTTAACCACTGCACATGAAACCTTGAAATCATCACATGTTGAATTAGATAATGCATTTAAGGAACTAGAAGAACTATCAGGGGAACTTAGTAGTAGTGAGCATGCATTGAGATTCGAATATGCTAGTCTTAACCAAGAGAACAAATTCTTAAATGAAAAACTTCATGCATACGAGAATAACAAAAAACCTCCCACGTTTGCTGAATTCTTTCATCCTCCACCATGTGAATCATCTCATTCAAAACCAGCACGGCATGCATCATCCAAACCCAAAAATAGGAACTACCACCCTCGTAGATTAGTGAACCCATTTCCTGGTGTTAGATGTTATTCTTGTGGCATGCTAGGTCACATAGCTCGCACATGCTCAATTCACTATAGGACACATCTAGTGTGGAGACCAAAATCGCAATCATCACAGCATAACATGCATACATTTCATTCATATAAGCATGATGTGGAACCCAAACTCACTTGGGTTCCCAAAGCTAATCCATGATTGACATTGTAGGGATGCTCTCACAAAAGACCTAGTGAGAGCATGTGGTACCTGGACAGTGGCTGCTCGAGACACATGACTGGAGACATGAAGCAGTTCGTGACACTGGAGGCCAGGTCAGGAGGCAAGGTAACTTTGGGAGACAACACCACCAGAAAAGTGGTGGGCTCAGGTATCATTGGAAATACTAAAAATTTAATTATTGAGAATGTACTTTTAGTAGATGGTTTAAAGCACAATCTTTTAAGTATAAGTCAATTATGTGACAAGGGCTTTGATATAAAATTTCTGTCTAACAAATGCATGATTAGTTTAAATGATTCACTTGTGTTAGAGGGAAAACGTATAAACAATGTTTACATGATAGACTTGAACTGCATTGAAACCTCAAACTCTTTGTGTCTGAAAACAATAGCAGATGACTCTTAGCTATGGCATAGGAGACTATGCCATGCTAGTATGAAAACACTTAGGAACATCACTCAGAAAGACTTAGTTAGAGGCATACCAAAGTTAGACTTTACTAAGGACCATCTTTGTGATGCTTGCCAATTAGGAAAACAAGTTAAATCTTCATTTCATACAATCAAGGATATCAGCACCACTAGGCCACTAGAAACTCTCCACATGGACCTGTTCGGACCTGTTAGTACAGCCAGCCTAGGAGGGAAGTTGTATGGGTTTGTAATAGTAGATGACTACTCTAGGTTTACTTGGGTGAAATTCCTAGCTCATAAGAGTGAGTCATTTGAAGAATTTAGAATTTTCTCCACTTGGATTCAAAGGAAATTAGGATGTGTAATTTCAACAATTCATAGTGATCACGGTGGGGAATTTGAGAATGATAAGTTTGAATCGTTTTGTAAAGAGGTTGGAATGGAACACAATTTCTCTGCCCCTAGAACTCCTCAGCAAAATGGAATAGCAGAAAGAAAGAATAGAACGTTAGTTGAAGCTGCTAGGGCTATGTTAGCTGAATACACTCTCCCTAGATACTTTTGGGCAGAAGCAGTAAATACCGCATGCTATGTATTAAACAGGGTAAATGTTAGATCCAAACTTAATAAGACACCCTATGAGTTGCTTAAGGGTAGGACACCCAATCTTTCCCACTTACACGTTTTCGGGTGCAAATGCTTCATCCTAATCAATGGCAAGTCACCCTTAGGAAAGTTCGATCCTAAATCAGATGAAGGGGTTTTCCTAGGCTACTCATCTGTAGGTAAAGCTTATAGAATATTCAATAAGAGAACCCTAGTAGTAGAAGAGTCCACTCATGTAGTATTTGATGAATCCAATAAGACATCTGAACCTAATCATGAAGAAGAAGAAGTTGAGGTTATACGGGGAGTAGAAACCATTACCATAGAGACTAGAGCGGAACCTCAGGAATATCTGCCTAAAGATTGGAAATTTTCTTCTAGTCATCCTAGAGAGCTGATCTTAGGAGACCCATCAGAAGGGGTAAAAACTAGGCATGGACTTAGGAAAGAGGTTAGCCATTCTGCATTCATATCTATGATTGAACCCACGAGTATAGATCAAGCCTTAGGAGATGAATTTTGGATCCTAGCAATGCAAGAAGAGTTGAACCAATTCGTTAGGAATGATGTATGGGAATTAGTCAAAAGGCCTAAAGAGCAAAGTGTGGTTGGAACTAAGTGGGTCTTTAAAAATAAGATGAATGACTCAGGCATAGTAGTAAGAAATAAGGCTAGGCTAGTAGCGAAGGGTTATAACCAAATTGAAGGAATAGATTTTGAAGAAACCTTTGCTCCGGTAGCTAGACTAGAAGCCATCAGGGTACTGTTAGCTTTTGCTTGTTTTAGGGATTTTAAGCTGTATCAAATAGATGTAAAGAGTGCCTTCCTGAATGGAGTAATCAAGGAAGATGTGTATGTGGAGCAACCTCCGGGGTTTGAAAACTCACAATTTCCAAACCACGTGTTTAAACTGAAAAAGGCACTGTACGGGTTAAAACAAGCACCTAGAGCCTGGTATGAAAGACTTAGTACGTTCCTACTAGATAGAGGCTTTGTAAAGGGTAGTGTGGACACCACCTTATTTTTGAAGAAGGTAGGAATTGAAGTACTCATTGTTCAGATTTATGTAGATGACATATTGTTCGGATCAACGGAGAAAAACCTATGTAATGAATTTTCAAAAACAATGAGCGACGAGTTTGAAATGAGCATGATGGGTGAACTTAGTTACTTCCTTGGATTTAGTGTAAAACAAACGGAAGGTGGAACGTTTCTTAGCCAGTCTAAGTACGTCAACGATATTTTGAAAAAATATGAAATGGACAATGCTAAGGCTATGAATACACCCATGAGCTCTAATATTCAATTGGATAAAGATCCCAGTGGGAAGTCTGTAGATCAAAAGAGGTATAGGGGAATAATTGGATCGCTTCTCTATCTGACTGCCAGTAGACCAGACATAATGTTTAGTGTGTGCCTCTGTGCCCGTTTTCAAGCTGACCCGAAAATATCTCACATGACTGCTGTCAAAAGAATTCTCAGATATCTTCTAGGCACCCCGAACTTAGGAATTTGGTATCCTAGACACAGCACCTCTTTTGAAATCTTTGGATACTCCAATTCAGACTTTGCAGGTTGTAAGGTAGATAGAAAAAGCACTTCTGGCACTTGTCAATTCATTGGACAATCATTAGTTTCATGGTCCAGTAGGAAGCAAAATTCAGTAGCCCTATCCACCGCCGAAGTGGAATATATAGCGGTAGGTAGCTGTGTTGCACAAGTGTTGTGGTTAAAACAACAGCTTGTAGATCTAGGACTACCTGTAGGAACGATTCCGATCATGTGTGACAACACTAGCGCAATTTGCATATCCAAAAATCCAATTCAACACTCACGAACCAAACATATAGACATTAGACATCATTTCATTAGAGATCATGTAGCCAAAGGCGATACTGAACTGCACCACGTTGCTACTGAAGATCAATTGGCGGACATCTTCACAAAACCATTAGGCTATGACACATTTAGCACTCTACGAACCAAATTAGGTGTCATAGACATTCACGCCTAATGTAACAAAACAAAAAAAAAAAACAAAAAAAAAATATAAAACAAAAAAAAATTGTGGTTGATTTGTTTTTGTTGTTAAAACCAAAAAAAAAAAAAAAAAACAAACAAACAAACAAAAAATTGGACTCCTGATCCTCTTCCCATGTTGCTCACAAACCTTGATCTTTTCTGACAATCGTACTGTACGATACACTATCGTACTGTACGATCAGGTTCCAATCACTCAAATCTCAGCCGTTCATTCCCATTCACGATTCAGATTTTTCATGTCTTATACACATCGTACTGTACGATTCACTACTCGTACTGTACGATAGTAATTATTGGTCATCGTCCTGTACGAACATCCCGATCGTACGGTACGATACACGTGGCAAACGGATTAGGACGAATTTAAATCGGCCGGTACGAAAATTATTGCCCATCGTCCAGTACGAACACCTGTTCGTACTGTACGAACACTTTTGGTCAAAAGTCATTCAGACGACTCGTTGGGACGAACGCCTTACACTCACGTTCGTACAGTACGATACTGATCGTACTGTAACTCACTTTTCTGAAAAGTCGTCCAGACGACATTATTGCGCATATCGTACTGTACGATTCTCGATCGTACTGTACGATATCCCCCAAATTCTATAAAACGAGAGGACTTCTTTGCCTATTCTCCTCACCTTCAATCAATCTGATTTTCTCTCATTCTTCCAATCCCTTCGTCCACAATGTCTGGGTCCAGTAAGCGCGGTCGTATGATTGTCGGGAGCTCTTCCTCCTCTCGGCGCTTCGACGATCGTTTTCTCTCAGCTGCGGATGAGAAAGCGTATCTCAAAATCAAGGAGGCAAAGTTCACTCCCTCCCGCATGCTCAATCAGGCCGCCCTAAATTTTGAGGTGATGAATCTATTCGCCTCGACTAGCCTTCAATTCCTTCTGACTCTTGCTTTTCCATTCCACTCCGAACTATTGTTTGAGTTTTTTGCAAACATCCGAGTCAACCTTGAAAACACTGCCTTCACATCCTATGTCTGTAAACAGAATGTCGTTATCACCATCAACGACATTGCTGAGCACATCGGGCTGTCCACTGACGGTCCTCGTCCCCAATCCATGATCTCCCACGACTATGATTGGACGTCCGTAAATATGACCCTTAGAGGTGTCCCCTCAAATCAACACCTACCACTGGTCCAAACCTTAAATCAAAATGCCCGCATTATCCAGCATATCCTACGCACATCTATTATACCTAAGGCTGGAGATCGCGTCCATATCACTCCCCTACTGTCTGTCGTCACCTATCTCATTATGTCGGGCACAAAATTCAATGAAGCCCAAATGGTATTCGACTACATTCATACCTTGTCTGCCTACCGCTGTCCCGGTGCCCGTCGTAAATTGAACCTGGCCTTAGGGCATGTCATAGGCTACATTCTAGATGCAAAATACCAGCTTCATTATCCGCTCCCTCCTGATCACCTTCCCATCTTCTACTCGGATGCCTCCTTTCGTATCCTGTTCCATCGGGGGGCCGCTCCCGCCGATCCCGAGTTTGATGACGAGGAGGCTGATGCTCCTGCTGACGCACCTCCGCCACCACCAATCCAACCACTTGGCCTTGCACCTCCCGACTACCCTCACGACGACATTATTCGACGACTTGATCGTCTGGAGACTCAGTTGGATGCTCACATTACTCAGCAGCATCAGGAGCATGACACGGATATGAAATGGTTTAGGGAGCGCTTCCAATCGATCGATCACCAGTTCGCCTCCCTTCATCAGTACCACCAGCTGTTTCCCGACCCTCCACCGCCACCTCCGGATCAGGATCCAGATTTTTAGATTATTGTAGTTGTTTCTGTTTTCTGTTTTTGTTGTACTTATTTTTTCTTTTTCTTCCCTTTTTGGTGTTGTCAAAAGGGGGAGACTTTTCTGTGTGTTGTATTATGTTTTTGCCTACTATTAAATGCTACTTGGTTGTTTATGTTCTCAGTATTTTTTTTATCTTGTTGTTGTATTTTTTTTATAATAAAAAAAAAAAACTGTTTCTTCTCCTCCTATTTGAAAATTAATAAGCTACTCTTCTGAGGGGGAGCTAAAGAAGTCAGAACATCTGTACATCAGAAAATATTATTTGACACCATCAAAAAGGGGGAGATTGTTGGAATCCAGGATCCCGAGCACTTAATTTTGATGGTGACAACTAATATTTACTGAGTAAATATAGACTTCCGTTAGATTACAAATGTTTAATCTTTGTATATGAGAACTAACATTTCAGGTCAGATGCACACTGCTAAAGATTGCTGGACACTCAAATTGGGTAGAATAGGATGTTGAAGAGTCTGTAATTTTTATTTCTTTAATTTTTCTTTTTGAGTCTGCCACAGAAGCATGCATGTGAAAGGAGGAATAATGCACACACACAGGGGGAGATTTTTTTCTTTTAAAATGATTAATTTTTTAAAGCAGATCGTACTGTACGATCATTGATCGTACTGTACGATTAATTGAAAATAATCAGGCAACGGCTAATTCTCTATTGATTAAATTTACAAACTTATCGTACTGTACGATCGAGATCGTACTGTACGATGATTTGTAATTGTGAAACCCTAGCCGCCAGAATAAGTTTGGTAAGTTTTCGAATTTGATTTTATGAACTATTCGTACTGTACGATATGTATCGTACTGTACGATTAATTAATAACTTGCCAAAATTATCTCCCTAATCAGGAAATAAAACGTTGGTTTCTAATTATATGTCGATCGTACTGTACGATGTTAAATCGTACTGTACGACTGACAGAGATGATTTCAGTCGTCCCAGAGATCGTACCAGACGAAACCAATGTTTTTTGTTCTGATCGTCCTGGACGATATTCATATCGTACAGGACGATATCAAGAAATGAACTAATCGTACTGTACGACTGGTGGAGTGCTGGACGATTGACAGAGACGATTTTCTTCGTCCCAGCGATCGTACCAGACGATCCCAAGAAATTTTGAACTGATCGTACTGGACGATAGTCCTATCGTACAGGACGATATCATGAAAAACACTATTCGTACTGTACCATTAAATGAGTGCTGGACGACTGACAGAGACGAATTCTTTCGTCCCGAGGTTCGTCCCACAGTTCGTCCCGTACGAACAGTACGAATCAATAGTATCGTACTGTACGATATACATATCGTACTGTACGATATGAATAAAATTCGATACCTATTCGTCTGCACTCGTACTGGACGGAGCTGTAATTGAACTGATCGTACTGTACGATTATAAATCGTACTGTACGAACAGAAACGCAAAAGTTGAATTTTTTAGGGTTTTCTGAAGCCTGATATAAAAAACATCTTATTATTTTTTCTAAAAAAGTTGTTGATTAATCCTTTGCTGTGAGAAGCTTAGAGGAAGAAGGAGATTCGTAGAGAGAAGTTTTTGTTTGGAGAGATCTAGGGCTTGAGAGAGGAAGGTGAAGGTGAGCTTGAGCGTGAGGGAGAAGTAGTGTGAGGGGATCACACGGTGGCTCCAAGCTAGCTGCATGCTTTGCTCCTCTTGTGGCTTTAGAAGCTTCAAGAAAGTTCTCGAAGGAAGAATCACTTCAAGATCAACATCGCCAAGGTACTCTGCCATCTCCAGGAGGGAGAAAAAGGAGAAGGTCCGCTGCCGTCACCGGGAGGGTGACATAGCGTTTGGTATTCCGCCGCACCGAGGGAGGTGAAAGTGAGTATTGTAAAGGCTTCTCCGCCTTGCTGTGGGGGCAAAAGGAGAGTCAACTTTTACTAGTGCAAATCCCGGAGTAGAGGACTCCGGGGAGTGGACGTAGGTCAAGTGACCGAACCACTATAAAAATTTCTGGTGTGTTTTTTCCTGTTTACCGCACTTTACTTTTCATGCTTTTAAATTTGTGCGTTTTAATTGCTTGGTGAAAAATCAATTTTTAAATCTCGTAGTGTTATCAATTTTATCGTTGTGATCGTTGTAATTGCTTCCGCACATTGGTTGTTAAATTATATTTCGAAAATACAAAAAATTAGAACTCTTGTGTAGGGTTAAATTTTTAAAATACCAATTCACCCCCCCTCTTGGCGCATCTCGTACTTTCAACTAGGTTTGATGTGAAATAATTCATAATCATGGAGTAGATTGTTCTACCTAGATTGTGTTACTTTATTTGTTCCTTCAAGGTTATGCAAAGTTTCTCCCAAATTTATTTTCAGTTGAGCAAGTAGACACATGCATATAATCTTTAGATTTTAATGCATTGAAAAAAAGTTTAAACAATTTACATCTAGTTGGGCTAAATCTCTATCCTCTATGCTCTATTCAGAAAAAGGTATTTTAGTTTTAATGCCATTTACAAAATATGAAGGTACAAAATATCCTTCCTGAACTAACATTTACACGTGACAATCAATAGATTGCAAGAAGGTACTCATGTTATTTTTCCAAAAATTAAAAGGAATATTATCAAATAAAGGTGGTCGTGTGATTGAATACCCTTCTATAATATTACTATTAACAAAAGTAGCCATGGATCATTTTTTAAAAGTTTTCTAAAACTTAGTTTTTGAATCCTGCTCTAATACCACTTAAAAGTTTGTGTAGGTTGTTAAACTTAAAGGAACCAGCCTGAGGCTAACTAAGAGGGTGGGGGGGGGGGGGGGGGGGTGAATTGATTATTTAAAAAAAAATTTAAACAAAAAGAAGATACCTTAATCCCCTTAATGCAGAAGCAAATTAAAATTACGATAACAGAAATCCAAATTTCTTTAACCACACAGTAAATCACAAAAAAAACAAAGTGTAGAATAATAAAAATAAAACACACAAAGATTTATAATGGTTCGGTCCAACTAGATCTACGTCTACTCCTTGAAAACCTCCTTTCCAGGTATTACACTAAAAGTAGTATCTCTCTTTTTTCCCCCACAGCAAGGGGGAGAAACCCTTACAAAATCTTTTTCACCAACCCCGTGAAGGCATAGAACCTAAAATCATTTTTCACCCTCCTGGTAAAGTCAGAGAATCTAGAATCCTTTTTCACCCTCCAAGTGAAGGAAGAGAACCTGTAATCCTTTTTCTTGCCACTTGGAGAAGGTAGAGAACCTAGGATTATTACTGCATAATGTCTTCTTGGAGCCTACAAAGGATCAAGGTAGAAGCTTAAAGAAGACGAGGAAGATTCTTTTTTGGAGAAACCTTGTGAATCCCTCATAAATCTCCCTTACAAAAACTATCCCTCTCTTCTCTCTCCCAATGCTCTCCTAAGCACCTCTTTGCTCCCTCACAAAGTCACTTAGCAGCCACAAACCTCTCAAATAAGATAATATGAGAGTTTAAATAGAGAGCCTAAAAAAATCCCTAAATTTTAATATGCACTTCTGATCCTCCAGTATGACCTAAGATCTACTGTACGATCCAAGATCATATTGTACAATTAGTTCAAAATAGTATTTTCAGTTAGTACGAACTATAACCCACTGTACGATTAGTTCAAGTGTTTATATTAATTATCTTGTATAATTGGGCACATCATCCTGTATGATTAATATGAACAAATAGCTAATAATCCAGTATGAGGGGCAATATTTAATTAAAGTCCCATGCAGGAATCAGGTCGTATAGTATGATCATCTCCGATCATCATATACGATCTGATCGAATAATTTAACCATAATTAAACACCTAATCACATGATCAATTTAGGTAGGATTGTCATATATCATGTAGTATGATGAATATCTTACAGTATGATTAGAATAAAATTTAAATTTTAAAATAATACCTAAATTATGATTGGCGATTATTTTGCTGATTATAACTGATCATCCTATATAATATGGATCATACAGTATGATATGGATAGTACAATATGATAAGTTTAATTAATTGAGGTGCCTTAATTAAGGTTTTCTATTCAATTAATCATCTAGTATGATATAAATCTTACTGTATGATTAGTTCAAAAATAGAAAAATTTTTAACTCACTAAATCACTCCCTTGAGTGTGTGTGTGCAAGGTTTCTTAGCTTTAAGATCCACCATAATATATATTTAACTCAAGAAATTTAAAAAGTATAAAAAGACTAAAAAATATAGACTTTATTCCTAGTTTACCCAGTCTTGAGTTGATCAAGGCTGCAGGTGAGCTGTGAACTTGAAATGTTAGTGAGCAGGGCAAAAATAAATATGTAATAAATTCAATTATCACGAGATAGCTTAGTGAAAAATCCAATAATGTTTGTTATCATCAAAATCATAAGGCTTGGGTCCAGATTTGCAACAATGTATTAATATTTTTTTAGGAATTCAACATCCTCACGTACCAATTTTTAATGTTAGATTATTTATTTTTCTTCTTACATTTTCTTTCTTTTGATTTCTTGTATTTCAATTTTTTTCTTTTAATACACATGATTACTAAAGTAATGATTTTAAATATCTGTGTAGCTTTCTTCCTTTAAGAGACCCTAATTTGGACTTATGTAAGGATTGTACAAGTTTACTAATTCCATACCTGAGTTTATAATGAATTGTTTAAATTAATCTAAGTGCTTCCTTTTCTTAACTTAGTTATTTAGTCATGTCACCAATAGTCAGTTCTTAGGTGTTATAACATTTAAGTTCAAAATTGAAGTACTAACTTTGACAATTTTCCTTAGTTGATTGTTATGACTTTCAAATTAGAAATTGTTGTTCTTAGTTCATTCAATTTAACACCTAGAGTTTTAAATTAATCTTAATTTTAAATAAATTTTAATTGTTATTTTTCATTTTGGTTAACTTAGCTATCAAAGTGTAATATATCAAGGTCATTTTAATAATTATGTAAACTAGGAAATTTATTAATGTAAAGTTAATTGAACAAAATAAAGAAGAAATTAAGTAAAGTGCAAAAGTAAAAAAATATGATGAAAACTTAAGTACTATAAAAGAAACTAATCAAATACACAACAACATATAACAAATTTGAGTTTCCTCCCACCGGTGCTAAGTTTTTTTGTCTTTAGCTAGACTATGCCAATCATTTCTCTTGAAGATAAGCCAACTCAGCAATGGTTAAATGGTCAATATTCCTTTCAAAATAAGGTTTTAACCAATGGCCATTAATTTTAAAATTTTGGCAGGTCATTTTATTTGAAATTTCTATAGCTCCAAAAGGAAGTACCTTAGTAAGAGCGAATAGTCTAAACCACCTAGATTTAAGCTTTCCTGAAAAAATTTTAATCTAAAATTGAACATGAGTACGTCTTATCTAGGGGTGAATTCTTTCCTATGAAGCTTATGATAATGCCATCTTTTTGTTTGTTCCTTTTAAAAGTTTACGGAAGGTGTAAGAACTCATTGAACTACCCTAGGCACATAAAGAGTGTGTGTGTGTGTGTGGGGGGGGGGGGGGGGGGAGGGGGGGGGTGTGAATTGGTTAATTAAAAATTTCTTTAGCACAAAAAAATCTTTTAAACAATTTTTAATAACTTAAAATACACAATTTGATTACACAATGCGAAAGCGAACAAACTTAATAATAATTATAATAATGGTGATGATAATTTAATCAACTCAATATAATATCAACCATAGATTTTTCAACATGCAACGTTTAGGAAAATAAGTCACAGAAAAGTAAAATGCATAAAAAATTAGAATGAGCACACCAGAATTTTATAGTGGTCCAGTCAAATAATGACCAACATCCACTCCTCAGAGTCCTCCTCTCCAGGTATTGCACTAAACATTTAGTGACTCTCCTTTAGCCCCTAGAACTAGGTGGAGAAGTTGTTATCATCAAATTAATATACTTGGGAGCCTAAGTTGCAATAATCTCCCTTTTTTATGATGGCAAACATTATTTGTTGAATTTGCAAACTAATATTACTTTCTCCTAATCTCCCCCTCACTAAGTGAATTATATTTAAAAATATTCAAAAATATTTAATTTTTTTAAATTAAGAAAAAAATTAAAACTCAATAATAGTTGAAAAAATACAACAAAATATCTACTCCCCCTTTTGACATCACCAAAAATGAGAGACAATATAATAATGAAATTGAACTACATGTATGAAATAAAAAAAATTTTAAAGAAGGGAAGAAAACAAATAAAATTCAACATAGAAGGATAAAAGAAAATAAAAAACATGTAAAAAGAAACTAAGACATACAATCATACATAAAACATGATTACTATAAAGAAAACAAACAAAATAGATAAATAAACACACAAACAAACCTTAACTTATCCCTGATCGGAGCTAACAATTGAATCCTTGGCCATTCAGCATAAGTTCGTTACCTCATCTTCTTGCTCATGTTCTGATAAGTCAAAGGCTATGTTTTCCCAAGAGATATTTTGCTTCTTTACATTTGTTTTATCCTCACCCTTTTCCTTCACAGGGTGACTCTTAAAATTGGGGCATTTAGACATTAGATGTCCATGTTTTCTACACCCAAAGCAAATAATATCCAAAGAAAATATATCATTTTTGCCATTTTTTACCTTTACTCCAATTTAGTTGATGCTTATGGTTGCACTTTAGGAAACTTTTGAATTAGTTTATTATTAATGCTATCTCCTTACTCCCATCATCTCCTAAGCCATGTTTATCTGTCTTTGGCCTTTAGCGCTATAGTCTTATCTATTCTCTTATCACTTGCATCCAAAAGTCTTTGAGTCATGTTTTTCTCAAAAGGAATGAGCGTGCCAACCAGATTATCAATAGAATAAATATTCAAGTCTTTCGATTCACATATAACAGAGACTTTGGCATCAAAATTATTAGGTAGACAATGTAGAATTTTGTTGACCTTCTTAGAGTTTGAAAGTTCTCTACCTAAAGCATGCAAAGATGTCACTATATGAGTAAACCTAGTGTACATGTCTGAGATAGTCTCTTTATGTTTCATTCAAAAAAGTTTGTAATCATGAAATAAGATTTTCAACCAAGATTATTTTACTTCATTAGTTCCTTCGTATGTGATGCATAGTCTATGAAAAATATCTTTATTACTGGCACAGGTAGAAACTCTCATGTAATATTTAGGCTTAAGTTAACATAAAAGGTAGTTTAAACATTTAGCATTCAGATGTGCAAAGTCTTGTTCTTTTCTACTCCATTTAGTAAAAGGAATATTAATTTTGACTCCATTAATAATACGTGATGGTTCAGAATAACCAGTTTGAATGAGATGAAACATTCTAAAATAAATAGATTCTAAAAATATAGACATGCAAATTTCTAAAAATCAAATAGAATATTATCAAAAAGTGAGGGACAAGTTATTGAATAACCCTGCGCAGTGTTTTTATTTTTAAAGTGTGTCATGGATCATTTTTGTCAAGGTTATCTAAAGCACTACTTTTGAGACCCACTCTGATACCACTAAAAAGTTTGCGGGAGGTTGTAAGACCTCGTTGAACTGCCCTAGCACACCAAGAGGGGAGGTGAATTGGTTATTTAAAAAAATTTAGCATAAAAAAAATCTTTTTAAAATTTCTTAATAACTTAAAATACATAATTTGATCACCTAATGTAAAAGATAATAAACTTAACAGTAATTATAATAATGGTGATGATAGTTTACTCAACTCAATATAACATCAACCATAGATTTCTCAACACGCAATTTATAAGAAATTAAATAACAGAGAGTAAAATATAGAAAATAAAAATTAGAATGAGCACACTAGAATTTTATAGTGATTTGGTCAAATAATGACCTCTGTCCACTCCCTGGATTCCTCCTCTCTACGTATAGCACTAAACATTTAGTGACTCTCCTTTAGCCCCCACAGCTAGGCAGAGAAACTATTATAAATTCTCTTCCACCAACCTGGTGTAGTAAAGGACCATAATCTTTACACCACCCGATGGCAGTTCAGCGAGGTCTTACAACCTCCCATAAACTTTGAAGAATTTTTTTTGCTAACCAAAATTAAATCTAACTGCAGCTTGTAATGAAAAGTTAAATAATGATAGGATATTTAAAGTGCAAAAAATAAAAGAGCAAAAATGAAAAAAACCAAAAATTTATAGTGGCTCAGTCAAGCAATGACCTACGTTCCCTCATCAGACTCCTCCTCACTAGGTATTACACTAAACATATAGTGTCTCTCCTTTAGCCCCCAGAATTAGGTAAAGAAGCCCTTAAAAAGTCTCTTTCACCAACCTGGTATGATAGTGGACCATAATCTTTTCACCATCTTGGTGAGGCATGGAACCTAGAGTCCTTTTTCCCCCTCCTGGTGAAGATAGAGATCCAGGAATCCTTTTTCATCATCATGGTGAAGGAAGAGAACATGAAATCTTTTTTCACCCTCCTTGTGAAGGCAGAGAACATGGAATCCCTTCTCACCCTCCTAATGAGGGCAAAGAATCTTGAATCCTTTTTCATGATCCTGGTGAAGGCAGAGAACCTTAAATCTTTTTTCACACTCCTAGCATGGTGTTAGTAGCTAGGTCTTTTGATACCAAAGAGATCTTCTTCTCAACGCTTCCCTCAAGAAAAACTTTGAGAAATGGAGGAACTTAGGTGCAAGTTTGCTAGAGCTACTGTATGGAACTCCCTCTTAAACTCCCTTGTAACCGAGAAGGATCTTCTCCCTCTCTAAGAAACTCCACTCATTCTCTCACAAGCTCTAGGCATTCTCTCTATGCTTTCTTCAGAAGAAAATAGCTCAATGAATGCAATCTAACTGCAGCTTGTAATAAAAGGTTAAATAATCATAGGATATTTAAAGTGAAAAAAATAAAAGAGCAAAAATGAAAAAAACTAAAAATTTATAGTGGCTCGGTCAAGCAATGACCTACATCCCCTCACCGGACTCCTCCTCACTAGGTATTACACTAAACATATAGTGACTCTCCTTTAGCCCCCAGAACTACGTGGAGAAGCCCTTAAAAAGTCTCTTTCACCAACCTGGTATGATAGTGGACCATAATCTTTTCACCCTCTTGGTGAGGCATGGAACCTGGAATCCTTTTTCCCCCTCCTGGTGAAGGTAGAGAGCCAGGAATCCTTTTTCACCATCATGATGAAGGAAGAGAACATGAAATCTTTTTTCACCCTCCTCATGAGGTAGAGAACCTGGAATCCCTTCTCACCCTCCTAATGAGGGCAAAGAATCTCGAATCCTTTTTTATGATCCTGGTGAAGGCAGAGAACCTTGAATCCTTTTTCCCCCTCCTAGCATGGCATAGTAGCTAGATCTTTTGATACCAAATAGATCTTCTTCTCAAAGCATCCCTCAAGACAAACTTTGAGAAATGGAGGAACTTAGGTTCAAGTTTGCTAGAGCTACTGTATAGAACTCCCTCTTAAACTCCCTTATAACCCAGAAGGATCTTCTCCCTCTTTAAGAAACTCCACTCTTTCTCTTACAAGCTTTAGGCTTTCTCTCTATGCTTTCTTCAGAAGAAAATAGCTCAATGAATACCTAAAAGACTCTTATAAAGTCTTATGAGAAAGCTTAAATAGAGAGCTTAAGAAAATCCTAAAAATTCAATTTAGTCATCACAATTTGTAAAGTATGATTGTAGGATCATATAGTACGATACCTAGAATTTGACATGTTAGTACTATGTAATCACTTGTTAGTATGTATAAACAGTTCAAATTTTCACTATTTGTACTATATGTTATATAATTAGTATAACATGATCAATTTAATTTTGTCTGTTAGTATTGTACGATAAGAATTTAATATAATATGATATATTTAGATCGTACTCTAGAATGAACAGTAGTGCAATATGATTTGTTCAAACAAATTGCTATTCATCTTGGATAAATTCTAGGACAACCAAATATCATCTCTACCAATCGTACAGTACGATTCAGTTCGTATAATATGATAAAAAAATCAAAATTAAGCAGATTTGATTTATTAATCACAGGATTAAACTACGAAATATTTTGAACATACTACAGTGCGATTAGGTTCATACAGTTCAAATAAAACAAAATTTAAAATTCAAAATTTTCCCTAATTTAATGAACCGTGGGGTTTCTAATTATAACATATCATCCAATATAATGTGGTGTACATATTATATGATTAGTTATATTTCAAAATTATTTTCTTAGATAAATAAATAATTTAATTAATTTATTCAATAATAGATCATACAAATATGATCTATATTATACAGTATGATATATAAAAATATTAAAATATGTAAAATTATTTTTGCTCACCTTGTGTGTCTATGCACTGTCACGAGGCTAGCATACACCCTTACAAGACTTGACTAAAGAAATTAAAAATAAATAAATGAATATTACAGACTCTTTCAACATATCTTATTCTACCCAATCTTGAGCCTTGAATCTTCATTGATTGGTGCATGATGTGTCTGAAATGTTAGTGCTCACACAAAGAAATATACATTACAAATACTAAGAGAAATAAATATACAATCAATAATATTTATTATCATCAAAATCACAAACTCGAGAGCCCAAGTTGTAACACCTTATAATTCCTAGCATTTACCTAAGCTTCACCTCCAATTCATTCAATTGAATTAACCTCTATTCAGTGGCTTCCTTAAGATTGAAATTAGGCTCCTTGAGCACCTAAAGTTCTTTATATTCTAACTCTAAAGGAAGATGACTAGCTTTTCCAATGACCAATTGATATGGAGACATTCTAATAGCTATTTAGAAGTAATTCTATAGGCCTATAATGCATCATCCAACCTTATAGCCCAATCTTTCGTATTGGAACTCACCAATCTCACCAAAATTTTTTTATTCTCCCTATTACTGATTTTAGCTTGGCCACTAGTTTGGGGATGATAAGCTACTATAATTTATGTTGAATACCATATTTAGTGATCAATGCTTCCACTCATTTATTATAAAAGTTAATTCACCCATCATTGATTAATACTCAAAGAATTCTAAATCTAAAAAAAATATTTTTTGCTTAATTTAATTACTACCTAAGCAACAATTTTAGGGGTTGCTAGTACTTCAATCCATTTGAAAACATAATCAATATCAATTAAAATATTTTGGCATCCACGGGATTGTACAAAAGGACACATGAAATCAATTCACGAAACATCAAACAACTTAATAGCCAAAATGTAGTTTAAGGGCATTTCATTTCATCTACTGATATTGCCTGCTATTTAACATTGATCAGACTTTTTAACATAAACATCAACAATATCAGTTATGACACTTTCTTACATCATCTGGCATTGCAGTGCTTCCAAGGTTGGTGCTCTGGAATTGAATTATTATGTAATTTTTCTGAGACTTTGGTGCTACAATGTTGATTTCAGGCGCTGCAGTGTAACTTGGCCCTACAGCTTTGGTCTTCACTCCAATTGGGTACTAAATTAAATAAAGTATTTCTAAGCACTGACACTATAATGTCTTGATTAAGCACCAGGGTGTTGATTATGGTATGGTGCTAATAATTCTAGTACTACAGTGCTGGTTCTAAACTTTATAAATTTTGCTCCTTTTTTTAAGACATTCATCCACAATATGAACTAAAATACATAGTTTTATTGGAATTAAAAGAATAAAAATAATACATAATTTTCACTTCACAACATGTATGCATTTTTACTTTCTTGTATCATACACAAGCAAATGCACACAAGCCAAGGGTAAGGAAGGGGCAGCCTAATCGACATAGCTGAGCCTAGCCTATTATTCCTTATGAATCAGGGCCATTATACTATTAGATTTTTTTAAAAAATTAATCATGTAGATTATATTAGATGTATACTCTAGATTGCATTCAGTACATAAGAGAGGTAGAGTTCAAATTATTTTTTTTTAAAGCGTATTAGTTAGGTGCATGGCATCTTCAAGAATTTTGATTAAATTCTGGACTTGAATCCTTGATTCTAATTTAAAAAGTAGCTATTTATCTTGCATACATTAGACCTTGAAGCATATTTTTATAGTGCTTAGGAGGTTAGCTAGCTATTCACTTCAAGTAGACGTAAGTCTAAATTTACATAAACTTCATGTATTTCCTACTAGGAGGATTTTCTCCATCTTCTAATAAACTTCAAAATCAAACATAAATAGGATCCTATTATAAATTGGTAAATCAAATATTTATATTGTTTAGATTGTTTATGGGTTATCCTATAATATTAAGCACTCTCTATATTTCATCTGTTGACTTTGTAAAGAATTTTTTAAACCTTGAACCTTCCATGTCGATAGGTTTAAACTCAAAATCCTATATCTGAAGACTTGTAGATTTAAAGAAGCTTAGTCACCACTTTAATCCAAAGTTTTCTCAAGATTTATATTGGGATTTAATTAACCTTAGAAGCTTGCTTCTTTGGGAATGCTCAAACCCGATAAAAATCTAAACCCTTCTTTAGTTTGCTTATGTAGGGGAAAATCGTTGGATGAAAATAAAGTCTTATTCATTGATTAATTTTATTTTCAAAATGATAGGTGATTGTCATTTTATGTTATTCCTTTCATTAATTTCATCCTTGAGTGGAAGCGATCAACATTTAAATCTTCAACCTTTTGTTTATTGAATTTATATTAAACTAGGCTTTTAATCTTTAAACCCTATTTTAATCAATCTCCTCATTTTCAGTAATGAATCATAGTTGAATTGAGCTGAAGGATCCCTTTAAGGACCTTGTAATCTATTTTTATGTTAACACATAGGCCCCACAGTGGGTTTCCCCTAAAAAAAAGTAATGAATCATAGTTAAATTTTCCTATGTAATTTAATGTGTCTATTTTAACTAGTGATGGGGGTTGTGGAGTGAATTTTTAATTATAAAAATGTTTAATACTCTATCTCCTCTAAAAAATGCTTAGGTTTAAAAATAATAAACACTACTTAATATGTGCAAGTATACATGCTGAATTAAGTAACAAAGTGATAGAGTAGAGTATCAAATCCACAAGAAAGTATATATTCTAGCAATCAACTATTACTGTTTACTCTAATTGCAAAATTATTCCACTAAAATAAAAATTTTCCTTATGGATTTTTAATCACTAAATTAAAATGGAAAAAATAATGGAAATAATATTTAAATAAATTATTTCGAATTGATGAATGTAAATTGCATATCTTTACTAATGAAACACTTATTTGTAATGCGATTCAAAGCATATGCATCCCTAGATCTCTATCAATCTTGTATGGGTGAAAAGGATATCTGTTGACCTCCTATAGTTATGTCTTCTCCTTAAGAACCTAGCGTATTTTACATCCTATGTCTAAGTATGCAAAAATACTATTTCAATATTCCTAGTAATTCTTACATTCCTCTGTCGAGGATATACATCACACTAGGTTTTAACTACGAATATGACCACTATGTGCATTAAATAAAGAATGAGATAATATTAAAAATAGCATTTCACTTTTAGAGCACAAGAATCTTTATTAGTACTTAATATGTTTTCTACTTCATCAATCCAAAACTAGAGAATTAGCCAGACAAGGAAGAAGAGATAAATAAACTTATTTTCTTTAAAATCATGTAAGAACAAAAATATAAGAGAATTCACAAGAAAGTATCATTGTGATGTTGGAATCCAGGATCCCGAGCACTTAATTTTGATGGTGACAACTAATATTTACTGAGTAAATATAGACTTCCGTTAGATTACAAATGTTTAATCTTTGTATATGAGAACTAACATTTCAGGTCAGATGCACACTGCTAAAGATTGCTGGAGACTCAAATTGGGTAGAATAGGATGTTGAAGAGTCTGTAATTTTTATTTCTTTAATTTTTCTTTTTGAGTCTGCCACAGAAGCATGCATGTGAAAGGAGGAACAATGCACACACACAGGGGGAGATTTTTTTTTCTTTTAAAATGATTAATTTTTTAAAGCAGATCGTACTGTACGATCATTGATCGTACTGTACGATTAATTGAAAATAATCAGGAAACAGCTAATTCTCTATTGATTAAATTTACAAACTTATCGTACTGTACGATCGAGATCGTACTGTACGATGATTTGTAATTGTGAAACCCTAGCCGCCAGAATAAGTTTGGTAAGTTTTCGAATTTGATTTTATGAACTATTCGTACTGTACGATATGTATCGTACTGTACGATTAATTAATAACTTGCCAAAATTATCTCCCTAATCAGGAAATAAAACGTTGGTTTCTAATTATATGTCGATCGTACTGTACGATGTTAAATCGTACTGTACGACTGACAGAGACGATTTCAGTCGTCCCAGAGATCGTACCAGACGAAACCAATGTTTTTTTGTTCTGATCGTCCTGGACGATATTCATATCGTACAGGACGATATCAAGAAATGAACTAATCGTACTGTACGACTGGTGGAGTGCTGGACGATTGACAGAGACGATTTTCTTCGTCCCAGCGATCGTACCAGACGATCCCAAGAAATTTTGAACTGATCGTACTGGACGATAGTCCTATCGTACAGGACGATATCATGAAAAAACACTATTCGTACTGTACGATTAAATGAGTGCTGGACGACTGACAGAGACGAATTCTTTCGTCCCGAGGTTCGTCCCACAGTTCGTCCCGTACGAACAGTACGAATCAATAGTATCGTACTGTACGATATACATATCGTACTGTACGATATGAATAAAATTCGATACCTATTCGTCTGCACTCGTACTGGACGGAGCTGTAATTGAACTGATCGTACTGTACGATTATAAATCGTACTGTACGAACAGAAACGCAAAAGTTGAATTTTTTAGGGTTTTCTGAAGCCTGATATAAAAAACATCTTATTATTTTTTCTAAAAATGTTGTTGATCAATCCTTTGCTGTGAGAAGCTTAGAGGAAGAAGGAGATTCGTAGAGAGAAGTTTTTGTTTGGAGAGATCTAGGGCTTGAGAGAGGAAGGTGAAGGTGAGCTTGAGCGTGAGGGAGAAGTAGTGTGAGGGGATCACACGGTGGCTCCAAGCTAGCTGCATGCTTTGCTCCTCTTGTGGCTTTAGAAGCTTCAAGAAAGTTCTCGAAGGAAGAATCACTTCAAGATCAACATCGCCAAGGTACTCTGCCATCTCCAGGAGGGAGAAAAAGGAGAAGGTCCGCTGCCGTCACCGGGAGGGTGACATAGCGTTTGGTATTCCGCCGCACCGAGGGAGGTGAAAGTGAGTATTGTAAAGGCTTCTCCGCCTTGCTGTGGGGGCAAAAGGAGAGTCAACTTTTACTAGTGCAAATCCCGGAGTAGAGGACTCCGGGGAGTGGACGTAGGTCAAGTGACCGAACCACTATAAAAATTTCTGGTGTGTTTTTTCCTGTTTACCGCACTTTACTTTTCATGCTTTTAAATTTGTGCGTTTTAATTGCTTGGTGAAAAATCAATTTTTAAATCTCGTAGTGTTATCAATTTTATCGTTGTGATCGTTGTAATTGCTTCCGCATATTGGTTGTTAAATTATATTTCGAAAATACAAAAAAAATTAGAACTCTTGTGTAGGGTTAAATTTTTAAAATACCAATTCACCCCCCCCTCTTGGCGCATCTCGTACTTTCAAGTGGTATCAGAGAGGGGTTTCAAAATAGTGTTTTAGAAAACCTAGAAACGTAAGATCCATGGCTCAATTTGGTAACCGTAACACTGCGGAGGGTTATTCCATAACTCGTCCACCTTTATTTGACAACATACCGTTTGATTTTTGGAAAATACGCATGTCTACATTTTTACAGTCTTTAGATTACCGCATGTGGATGTTAGTCCAAGAAGGTTATTCTGCACCGTTTCGTATGTTGAATGGAGTGAAAACTGAACTGTCATTTAATGAATGGAGCATTGAGGATAGAGAATTTGCACAACTGAATGCTAAATGTCTAAACTGTTTCTTTTGCGCATTAAAATCAGAAGACTATATGCGAGTATCAACGTATACTACTGGTAAACAAATTTGGGACAAACTGTGTATCATGTACGAAGGAACTAGTGAGGTCAAACAATCTAGGTTGAACATACTGTTACATGATTACGAACTGTTCCGCATGAAACCTAGTGAAACTATAACTGACATGTACACTCGATTCACCCAGATTGTAACATCACTGCATGCTTTAGGAAGAGAGTTGTCTAACTCAGAAAAAGTAAACAAAATACTGCGATGTTTGCCTAGCTCATACGATGCTAAAATCACTGCAATAACTGAGTCAAAAGACCTAAATGTCTATTCTATTGATAATTTGCTTGGGTCACTCATTGCCTACGAGCAAGGAGTGAGTCAACGACAAAGTAATGCAGGTGAAAAGAAAAAGGAGCGAGCAGTGGCTTTAAAAGCAAACAATTCTGAAAGTGACAGCTCAGCAGCGGAGGAAGATGACGACATAGCTTTGATGACTCGTCAGTTCAAAAATTTTCTGAAAAGAAAGCAGCGCCATCATCAAAGCAATTGGAACAAAGGTAAGAACTCAAAGTATACTAAGGTTGCATCTGAAATAATTTGCTTTGAGTGTAGGAAACCCGGTCATCTCCGAGCTGATTGCCCCAACATCAAAACTCATCAAACCAAGGAGAAGGGTGAGGAAAGATCTAAGTTCAAGAAGGGCAAGTTTAAGACTCAGAAAGCTTTTTGGGCCGACTCTGCCTCAGACTCATCGGAAGAAGAAGCAGAGGAGGAGGTAACAAATCTGTGTCTTATGACTAATGATAATCTTGATCAATCAGATCAAGATGAGGTATGTCAACTGTCTTACGATGAACTGCTTGTTATTTCTGAAAAAATCCATGACTCGTATAGAAAATTGAAGAAAAAACATGCTAGTCTTAATACTGAGTTTAGTACTTTACAAAAGGAGCATGCTAGTGTAGTAAAAAATTTTTCTGACTTAGATAGAGATCACATGTCGTTGCTTGATGAATACGATGCATTAAACAAGAAGCATATTGAGTTAACCACTGCACATGAAACCTTGAAATCATCACATGTTGAATTAGATAATGCATTTAAGGAACTAGAAGAACTATCAGGGGAACTTAGTAGTAGTGAGCATGCATTGAGATTCGAATATGCTAGTCTTAACCAAGAGAACAAATTCTTAAATGAAAAACTTCATGCATACGAGAATAACAAAAAACCTCCCACATTTGCTGAATTCTTTCATCCTCCACCATGTGAATCATCTCATTCAAAACCAGCACGGCATGCATCATCCAAACCCAAAAATAGGAACTACCACCCTCGTAGATTAGTGAACCCATTTCCTGGTGTTAGATGTTATTCTTGTGGCATGCTAGGTCACATAGCTCGCACATGCTCAATTCACTATAGGACACATCTAGTGTGGAGACCAAAATCGCAATCATCACAGCATAACATGCATACATTTCATTCATATAAGCATGATGTGGAACCCAAACTCACTTGGGTTCCCAAAGCTAATCCATGATTGCATTGTAGGGATGCTCTCACAAAAGACCTAGTGAGAGCATGTGGTACCTGGACAGTGGCTGCTCGAGACACATGACTGGAGACATGAAGCAGTTCGTGACACTGGAGGCCAGGTCAGGAGGCAAGGTAACTTTGGGAGACAACACCACCAGAAAAGTGGTGGGCTCAGGTATCATTGGAAATACTAAAAATTTAATTATTGAGAATGTACTTTTAGTGGATGGTTTAAAGCACAATCTCTTAAGTATAAGTCAACTATGTGACAAGGGTTTTGATATAAAATTTTTGTCTAACAAATGCATGATTAGTTTAAATGATTCACTTGTGTTAGAAGGAAAACGTATAAACAATGTTTACATGTTAGACTTGAACTGCATTGAAACCTCAAATTCCTTGTGTCTGAAAACAATAGCAGATGACTCTTGGCTATGGCATAGGAGACTATGCCATGCTAGTATGAAAACACTTAGGAACATCACTCAGAAAGACTTAGTTAGAGGCATACCAAAGTTAGACTTTACTAAGGACCATCTTTGTGATGCTTGCCAATTAGGAAAACAAGTTAAATCTTCATTTCATACAATCAAGGATATCAGCACCACTAGGCCACTAGAAACTCTCCACATGGACCTGTTCGGACCTGTTAGTACAGCCAGCCTAGGAGGGAAGTTGTATGGGTTTGTAATAGTAGATGACTACTCTAGGTTTACTTGGGTGAAATTCCTAGCTCATAAGAGTGAGTCATTTGAAGAATTTAGAATTTTCTCCACTTGGATTCAAAGGAAATTAGGATGTGTAATTTCAACAATTCATAGTGATCACGGTGGGGAATTTGAGAATGATAAGTTTGAATCATTTTGTAAAGAGGTTGGAATGGAACACAATTTCTCGGCCCCTAGAACTCCTCAGCAAAATGGAATAGCAGAAAGAAAGAATAGAACGTTAGTTGAAGCTGCTAGGGCTATGTTAGCTGAATACACTCTCCCTAGATACTTTTGGGCAGAAGCAGTAAATACCGCATGCTATGTATTAAACAGGATAAATGTTAGATCCAAACTTAATAAGACACCCTATGAGTTGCTTAAGGGTAGGACACCCAATCTTTCCCACTTACACGTTTTCGGGTGCAAATGCTTCATCCTAATCAATGGCAAGTCACCCTTAGGAAAGTTCGATCCTAAATCAGATGAAGGGGTTTTCCTAGGCTACTCATCTGTAGGTAAAGCTTATAGAATATTCAATAAGAGAACCCTAGTAGTAGAAGAGTCCACTCATGTAGTATTTGATGAATCCAATAAGACATCTGAACCTAATCATGAAGAAGAAGAAGTTGAGGTTATACGGGGAGTAGAAACCATTACCATAGAGACTAGAGCGGAACCTCAGGAACATCTGCCTAAAGATTGGAAATTTTCTTCTAGTCATCCTAGAGAGCTGATCTTAGGAGACCCATCAGAAGGGGTAAAAACTAGGCATGGACTTAGGAAAGAGGTTAGCCATTCTGCATTCATATCTATGATTGAACCCACGAGTATAGATCAAGCCTTAGGAGATGAATTTTGGATCCTAGCAATGCAAGAAGAGTTGAACCAATTCGTTAGGAATGATGTATGGGAATTAGTCAAAAGGCCTAAAGAGCAAAGTGTGGTTGGAACTAAGTGGGTCTTTAAAAAATAAGATGAATGACTCAGGCATAGTAGTAAGAAATAAGGCTAGGCTAGTAGCGAAGGGTTATAACCAAATTGAAGGAATAGATTTTGAAGAAACCTTTGCTCCGGTAGCTAGACTAGAAGCCATCAGGGTACTGTTAGCTTTTGCTTGTTTTAGGGATTTTAAGCTGTATCAAATGGATGTAAAGAGTGCCTTCCTGAATGGAGTAATCAAGGAAGATGTGTATGTGGAGCAACCTCCGGGGTTTGAAAACTCACAATTTCCAAACCACGTGTTTAAACTGAAAAAGGCACTGTACGGGTTAAAACAAGCACCTAGAGCCTGGTATGAAAGACTTAGTACGTTCCTACTAGATAGAGGCTTTGTAAAGGGTAGTGTGGACACCACCTTATTTTTGAAGAAGGTAGGAATTGAAGTACTCATTGTTCAGATTTATGTAGATGACATATTGTTCGGATCAACGGAGAAAAACCTATGTAATGAATTTTCAAAAACAATGAGCGACGAGTTTGAAATGAGCATGATGGGTGAACTTAGTTACTTCCTTGGATTTAGTGTAAAACAAACGGAAGGTGGAACGTTTCTTAGCCAGTCTAAGTACGTCAACGATATTTTGAAAAAATATGAAATGGACAATGCTAAGGCTATGAATACACCCATGAGCTCTAATATTCAATTGGATAAAGATCCCAGTGGGAAGTCTGTAGATCAAAAGAGGTATAGGGGAATAATTGGATCGCTTCTCTATCTGACTGCCAGTAGACCAGACATAATGTTTAGTGTGTGCCTCTGTGCCCGTTTTCAAGCTGACCCGAAAGAATCTCACATGACTGCTGTCAAAAGAATTCTCAGATATCTTCTAGGCACCCCGAACTTAGGAATTTGGTATCCTAGACACAGCACCTCTTTTGAAATCTTAGGATACTCCGATTCAGACTTTGTAGGTTGTAAGGTAGATAGAAAAAGCACTTCTGGCACTTGTCAATTCATTGGACAATCATTAGTTTCATGGTCCAGTAGGAAGCAAAATTCAGTAGCCCTATCCACCGCCGAAGCGGAATATATAGCGGTAGGTAGCTGTGTTGCACAAGTGTTGTGGTTAAAACAACAGCTTGTAGATCTAGGACTACCTGTAGGAACGATTCCGATCATGTGTGACAACACTAGCGCAATTTGCATATCCAAAAATCCAGTTCAACACTCACGAACCAAACATATAGACATTAGACATCATTTCATTAGAGATCATGTAGCCAAAGGCGATATTGAACTGCACCACGTTGCTACTGAAGATCAATTGGCGGACATCTTCACAAAACCATTAGGCTATGACACATTTAGCACTCTACGAACCAAATTAGGTGTCATAGACATTCACGCCTAATGTAACAAAACAAAAAAAAAACAAAAAAAATAAAACAAAAAAATTTTGTGGTTGATTTGTTTTTGTTGTACTTGTTTTTTTCTTTTTCTTCCCTTTTTGGTGTTGTCAAAAGGGGGAGACTTTTCTGTGTGTTGTATTATGTTTTTGCCTACTATTAAATGCTACTTGGTTGTTTATGTTCTCAGTATTTTTTTTTATCTTGTTGTTGTATTTTTTTTTATAATAAAAAAAAAAAAAACTGTTTCTTCTCCTCCTATTTGAAAATTAATAAGCTACTCTTCTGAGGGGGAGCTAAAGAAGTCAGAACATCTGTACATCAGAAAATATTATTTGACACCATCAAAAAGTGGGAGATTGTTGGAATCCAGGATCCCGAGCACTTAATTTTGATGGTGACAACTAATATTTACTGAGTAAATATAGACTTCCGTTAGATTACAAATGTTTAATCTTTGTATATGAGAACTAACATTTCAGGTCAGATGCACACTGCTAAAGATTGCTGGAGACTCAAATTGGGTAGAATAGGATGTTGAAGAGTCTGTAATTTTTATTTCTTTAATTTTTCTTTTTGAGTCTGCCACAGAAGCATGCATGTGAAAGGAGGAACAATGCACACACACAGGGGGAGATTTTTTTTTCTTTTAAAATGATTAATTTTTTAAAGCAGATCGTACTGTACGATCATTGATCGTACTGTACGATTAATGAAAATAATCAGGCAACGACTAATTTTCTATTGATTAAATTTACAAACTTATCGTACTGTACGATCGAGATCGTACTGTACGATGATTTGTAATTGTGAAACCCTAGCCGCCAGAATAAGTTTGGTAAGTTTTTGAATTTGATTTTATGAACTATTCGTACTGTACGATATGTATCGTACTGTACGATTAATTAATAACTTGCCAAAATTATCTCCCTAATCAGGAAATAAAACGTTGGTTTCTAATTCTATGTCGATCATACTGTACGATGTTAAATCGTACTATACGACTGACAGAGACGATTTCAGTCGTCCCAGAGATCGTACCAGACGAAACCAATGTTTTTTTGTTCTGATCGTCCTGGACGATATTCATATTGTACAGGACGATATCAAGAAATGAACTAATCGTACTGTACGACTGGTGGAGTGCTGGACGATTGACAGAGACGATTTTCTTCGTCCCAGCGATCGTACCAGACGATCCCAAGAAATTTTGAACTGATCGTACTGGACGATAGTCCTATCGTACAGGACGATATCATGAAAAAATACTATTCGTACTGTACGATTAAATGAGTGCTGGACGACTGACAGAGACGAATTCTTTCGTCCCGAGGTTCGTCCCACAGTTCGTCCCGTACGAACAGTACGAATCAATAGTATCGTACTGTACGATATACATATCGTACTGTACGATATGAATAAAATTTGATACCTATTCGTCTGCACTCATACTGGACGGAGCTGTAATTGAACTGATCGTACTGTACGATTATAAATCGTACTGTACGAACAGAAACGCAAAAGTTGAATTTTTTAGGGTTTTCTGAAGCCTGATATAAAAAACATCTTATTATTTTTTCTAAAAAAGTTGTTGATCAATCCTTTGCTGTGAGAAGCTTAGAGGAAGAAGGAGATTCGTAGAGAGAAGTTTTTGTTTGGAGAGATATAGGGCTTGAGAGAGGAAGGTGAAGGTGAGCTTGAGCGTGAGGGAGAAGTAGTGTGAGGGGATCACACGGTGGCTCCAAGCTAGCTGCATGCTTTGCTCCTCTTGTGGCTTTAGAAGCTTCAAGAAAGTTCTCGAAGGAAGAATCACTTCAAGATCAACATCGCCAAGGTACTCTGCCATCTCCAGGAGGGAGAAAAAGGAGAAGGTCCGCTGCCGTCACCGGGAGGGTGACATAGCGTTTGGTATTCCGCCGCACCGAGGGAGGTGAAAGTGAGTATTGTAAAGGCTTCTCCGCCTTGCTGTGGGGGCAAAAGGAGAGTCAACTTTTACTAGTGCAAATCCCGGAGTAGAGGACTCCGGGGAGTGGACGTAGGTCAAGTGACCGAACCACTATAAAAATTTCTGGTGTGTTTTTTCCTGTTTACCGCACTTTACTTTTCATGCTTTTAAATTTGTGCGTTTTAATTGCTTGGTGAAAAATCAATTTTTAAATCTCGTAGTGTTATCAATTTTATCGTTGTGATCGTTGTAATTGCTTCCGCACATTGGTTGTTAAATTATATTTCGAAAATACAAAAAAATTAGAACTCTTGTGTAGGGTTAAATTTTTAAAATACCAATTCACCCCCCCCCTCTTGGCGCATCTCGTACTTTCATGTGACTCCTTCACACTTCTTCTTTCTTAATGTATGGAGTTGCTTTAACAAACACTGACTAAACACTCTAATGATTGTATCTAGTACTTCATCAGTCTCTCTTAGATTTATCTCTACGAGAGATCTAAAGAATTACTCTAAAAAGTACTAAGATTATACTAGTGAATGAACTCCCTTGTGAACATAACATAATAACTATTTATAGGAAAACACAAATTAGGCAACTGGCATTACGGTGCTTGAAAGATTGGTGAGCACCACCAATAAAATGAACTAGCACCACTGCACTGATGTTTTTGCTCCACCGCAATGCTTATTGATGTGGATCAATTACTTAGTGAACCATTGCATAATTTTGTTGACATATTATGTCTTTTAGAAGTTATAACTACTATGCCACATCACTGTTAAATTTTGAATGCTACGGTGCCTGCATGGCAATTTTGGCACTGAGGTGTGGTAGGTTATGATGTCACAGTGCTTGAAGACAATTAACATGGCACTGTAAGGTTGGCCATTTTGATCTTATAATGGTGTCCAATAGAGAAGTCAGCACCATCATGCTAATGTTATAACACTCCGTCGGTGCCCTTGATGGCTTTATGGCGTTGATTTGTCAAATGTCGCAGCATTGGATGAACTTAAAATCTTGTGCCTCTTTGATATTTTTCCTACAAAATACAACTAAATTAGCATGTTTTCACTAAAAATATAACACATAAAATAAAAAAACTATTTATAATTATCAGGGCACCATGATTAAGTTTGGTTCTAGCTTTGAGAATTTATATATGGTCATCAATGGACCACAGTCTAAGGCTGTTAAATTTGCTGATATATTTATTAAGAAACCTATTATAGAGTTTTCTATAGAGGGTGGGTATGTTCCAACTCCCTTAGTTACTAAAACCTTTATGTTCATCTGGTTGACCTTCTCTAAATCTATAGTTAACCAGAAGTTAACATTAGTTGTTCAGTTTGGAGTCCCAATATTCAGTACATTTGAGATCAGGTCATCTCTCAATGTAAATGAGATAAATAAAGCTCAATGCCATAATATGAACCATCACCTGAGGCAGAGAGCCAAGAAGGCTAAATTGATAGAAGAAGTGTTTTTTGTAAATGTTGTAATGGAAACAAGAGTGGGTGAAATCTTATGACCTCACTATTACTAGGTGGGAGTAATTTTTCATCTATTGTCTGTTTTAGCTAGAAATCATCATCAAAATTTCTAATTTTCAACCTCTTAGATTCTATAAATAACTAGACATTCCTATCTTTTTTGAGTGGAAGAGAGAGTATAAATTATTTCTGAAAGGATTGTTCCAGGATTGTGTAACCAATTTTGGGTAGTCAAAGGTAGAATTTCTTAAAAGAATGAAAAATGTGATCACTAACATGGTAGAATTAGAGCCACTAAAAAAATGTAATTTCTATTTCTTCCAAAAGAGAAGTACAATTTAAACAATAAAATCTACTAAGCTAGTGGTTGCTATTGGGCATTATGTAAAACTAAAGTTTTTAAGTATCAATGAATGAGCAATGTTAGCCAGTCATTAGCTTGAATAGTTTCTAGCAAGGTTTTTAAAATTTGGGTGTCCATCCAATCAAGGTTACACTCTTTCCTCTTCCCCTACATCTTATCATCTAAATAAAAATTTAGTTAAAGTCTCTAGTCACTCTTTGATCCACCAATCCTTGAATGTAATTAATACACACTAATTCCAGGGTTGTCAGTCATCTTCTTATCCTGGTAAGAGGAAGGTTAAACCTATAAATTAGCTAAACCCGATATCTAATAAGTAAAAGGTTTGGAGTCCCAAGATGGTGGCAACTTTGACTATACTAATCATATATAAGAAACATGTAGAAGAGAAAATGAGCATAAGAACGAGAAAGCTCCTATAAAGCCTACTCATGATAAAGAGTATACCCATGTTTACCCATTCTATGTGTTAATTGATAAATAGAAGAGATAATGAATGAGCTAAAAGATAGTATTTGATAGATAAAAGAGGATGCTAATGCTGATTTAAATATGATAGAATATTTTGATGAGGAGATATCTATAGAAATAAGTATGGTTCATATGAGGGCATCAACTCTAAATTAGAAGGATAAAGCTAAAGCAAATGTATACTACATCAAACTTAATTCAATATCTACTTGATCAAATTTGTCAGAAAGATGAATAAACCAAAAAATAAAAATAAAAAAACAAAGAGGAAAATTATTCTCAGGAAATCGAAATAAATTTAGATGAACTAAAAAAATATCTTCAATATTTCCTTAATGGTGATGCCCTTGCTCTTGATGTTCAGGGTGATCCTATCAGCATTAAAATTAAGATGTCTTATTCTGACAATTTATTAAATGAAAATTTAAAAGCAACCAGTGATTAAGAATCAGACAATTCTTCTGACTCTTACCCCGAAGAGGTAATTCAATTAAACCTTGGTAGTGGTAAAGTTCTACCACTATGAAAATCAACATTAAAAAAACAAAAAAATCAAATCACAGATAATCCTAAAACTTCAACATAGTCTCAATCTATAATAGATCAAGATGCATCTATAATAACAACAACATCATCATCATCAAGCCTTTGTCCCACTATGTATGGTCCGCTACATGAATCATTTTTCTCCATTGTGTCATGTTAAAGTCAAATTCTCAATTAAATCTAATAAACAAAGATCATTTCTAATAATTTTACACCAAGTCTTTGTAGGTCTACCTCTACCATTCTTAACATAAGTCAAATCTAATACCTCTACTTTCCTACTAGGTAATCGGAAGGCCGCCATTTTATGTTACCAAACAATCTAAGGTGACTCTCTCTAATCTTATCTTCCATTGGAGCTACTCACAACTTTTCACGTATATGCTCATTTCATATCCTGTCTCTAATGATAAAGCCAATCATCCACCTAAGCATCCTCATCTCTAAAACACTTAACTTAGTATTATGCTTCTCTTTTAATGGCCAACATTCCACACCATAATACATTGCAGGTCTCACCACCATCTTATAGAATTTTCCCTTAAGTTTGAGGGGTAATTTTCTATCACACAACAAGCCCGATGCATTCCTCCACTTCAACCATCCAACTTGAATTCTGCTGATAATATCCCCATCTATTTCACCATCACTCTGAACAATTAGATCCAAGATATCTAAAATATATACTCTTATTAATGACTTTATAGCCCAAAGTCACAGTCCCCTCACTAGGTCTATTGCTACTAAAATTATACTCCATATAGTCAGTTTTAGATATACTCATATGAAAACCTTTAGACTCTAAGGTTAACCTTCATAATTCAAGTTTGCTTTCAACTCCCTTTTTAGTCTTATCAATAAGAAGAATATTATAAGCAAAAAGCATACACCAAGGCACATCATCTTGCAAATGTCTAGTGAGAACATCCATGACTAAAGCAAAAAGATATGGGCTTAAGGATGATCCTTGATGTAATCCAACCAAAATAAAAAAATTCTTGGTCAAACCACCTTGTGTTTGAACAATATTAATAGCTCCTGCATACATATCTTTAATGATTTGAATATAAGCATTATTAACTCTTTTATTTTCAAGAACTCTACATAGCACTTCTCCTAGAACTTTATCATATGCTTTCTCTAAATCAATAAATATAATATGTAAATCCTCCTTATTCTCTCAAGATTTCTCCATCAAACCTCTTAAAAAATGTATGGCTTCCATAATAGACCTACCCAGCATGAATCCAAATTTATTTTGAGAAACATTAGTATCACACCGCAACCTACACTCTATAACTCGCTCCCATAGTTTTAGAGAATGACACATTAACTTATTCATCTATAATTCATAGAATCTTGTGCATTACCTTTATTCTTAAAAATAGGAATTAACAAACTCATTCTCCACTCATCTGGCATCTTTTTAGTCTTCAAAGTAGTATTAAAAAGTTTAGTAAACCAAGAAATTCCTTCATCTCCTAAGCATTTCCGCACCTCTGTTAGAAAATCATCAGGTCCAACAGCTTTTCCACACTTCATTTTCTTTAAAGCCTCTCTAACTTCGGTTTTACTAATACACTGATAAAAAAAAATCATTATTTTTATTTAGGGTTCTAAGGTCACTAAATCTTATTTTCATATTCTTCATTAAAATGTTTAGCAAAATATCTCATCCACCTTTATTGAATATCATCTTCTAAGAAAAGTACATTTTGATCTTCATACTTAATACACTTCACTTGAACTAAATCCTTACTACACCTATCTCTTTGTTTGGCTAACTTATACATATATCATTCTCCCTCCTTATTATCTAATTCAAAAATTCTTAAAGTAGAATACAATGTCTTAACTCTTCTTAAAAGGTTGCCAATAAAACTGAGTATTTATGATTCTCTAGTCCTTTCCATAGAAATGAGTGAGGCATTGATCAAAACTTTAATTGGCCTAGAGATTTATATGGCTCATTTAGTTTCAATGTTGTCAAAAGAAGCACTATATTTTTTAAAGAGTAACAATCTTGAAAGAAAACTTGTTATTGGGAACTAATTGTTACAAATCTGGAATCAAGGATTATGCTTTTAATGATAACAAATAATTATGCTTTTATTTGAGTGCCTAACCTTTCAGGTTCACAAAATCAATTGCAATTCAAGCAGCTCAAGATCGAGCCAGTCTGCGTCTATTTGAGGTTCAATATAATTTTTCACCTTTCTTGAGTCAAATGTAATGTAGTGGATCCCCAAGCTAAGTAACCTTGCACACACACTCTCAAGGGGAGAGTTTTTATGAGTTAGAGTTTCTATTCTAATTTTCTTCACATCATCTTGGACGATAGCAATAACATCCTGGATGATCCAGTGAAAATAGAAACCCTAATTAGGGCAACCATGTTAAGTCTGTCTGATTAAGCAAATCATCCTAGATGATCATCCCATCGTATAGGATGATATACTCAAATCAAAAAATCTCAGCCGCCAGACTAATTTAACTCCTTTTTATTTTTAGTATTTTGGTCTAATTATCCTAGATGATACGTGTATCATCCTAGATGATTTATTGTAATCATTCCTAAATTAGCCATGTAATTAAGGAAAGTAATTAAGGATTGATTGATTGATCACATCATCCTGGATGGTTATAAGATCATTTTGGATGATCCATTAGAAATCCTTACCATCCAGTGTGTCTCACCTTGACGACCCAAACTGTCAGCCAGATAATATTGCCATTTTTGAACTAATCGTACGGGACGAAAGGCGTACCATCCTGGAAGATCAGTTATTTTTGAAATCGTCCAGCATAGTTATCCTGGATGACCCAAACTGTGTGCTGGATGATATTGGGAATTTTTTAACTAATCGTACACGATGATAGAGATATCGTCCATGATAATCAAGTCATTTCTTTAGATCATCTAGACTTTTTTCCTGGACGTCCTAAACTGTCTACTGGACGATATTCTTGATTTCAACTAATCATCTAGGATGATCGCTGAATCATCCCGAACGATCTGAATAAATCATATCTTCTAATCAACCGGAGGAACCAGATCATCCAGGCCAGAAGGCATTGATTTACACTGATCGTACAGGATCATCAAAGGATCATCCTGGACGATCTTTAACGGTAAGTTAAAATTTAAGGCAATTTTTGAGCCCTTTTATTTAAGATCTTTTTCTTACTACTTTTGAAATCTTTTGCCACTGTCCTTTCTTGGGAGAGCCTTGAGAGGGAAAGTGAGTGCTTGAGAGAGTGAGAGGGAGAATTTTATGAGGGGGAGTTTGTGAGGTGTTCATAAAGGTTACTCCAAGCAAGGATTCAAGTCATTGTCTCCAGTCATCGTCCCTTATCCCTTGGTGTCTCTGTGGGAAGGATTGCCTGTAAGAAGATCAAGGTTCTCTGCCTGCTTCAAGATGAAGTGAAAGGAGGTATAGTTCTCTGCATGCTTCAGGAGGAAGCTAAATGAGGTAAGGTTCTCTACCTGCTTTAGGAGGAAGCAAAAGGAGTCTGGGTTCCCTGCCTCACCAAGTTGGTGAAAAGGAGTTTTACAAAGGCTTCTCTTCCTTGCTGTGGGAGCAAAAGGAGAGTCACTGAGTTTTAGTGAAATACCTAGAGGGGAGGCTCCTGGGAGTGGACGTAGGTCAAGTTAACCGAACCACTATAAAATGTTGTGTGTTCTTTATACTTATTTTCTGCACTTTACTTTTTTATTGATGATTGTGTGATTGAAGTGATTTTTTTATTTTGTTAAACAGCTCGATATCATCATGAAATTGTAATTATTTTAAAACATTCAAAAAAAATTTCAAAATTATTTTTGCTTAAGAATTTATTAAAACTACCAATTCACCCCCGTTCTTGGTTAGCCTCGGGCTAGTTCATAAGGGCTTAACTTCCCTAACAAACCTTTAAGTGGTATCAGAGCAGGATTCATAAAATCTAGTTTTGAAAAACTTTTGAATTTATTCCATGGTTAACTTTGGAAATAGAAACCCCATAGAAGGGTATTCCATTACTAGACCACCCTTATTTGATAACATACCTTTTAATTTCTTGAAAACTCGCATGTCCTCCTTTTTACAATCGATCGATTATCGCATGTGGATGCTTGTTAAAGATAGTTATGATGCATATTTTAGACTTGTTAATGGTGTTAAATCTAAACTCTCTTTTACTAAATGGACATTTGATGATTGAGAGTTAGCACAACTGAATGCAAATTGCTTAAACTATTTTTTCTGGGCATTAAAATCTGAGGATTACATGCATGTCTCTACTTATACAATTGGTAAAAAAATTTGAGATAGATTATGCATTACTTATGAAGGCAAATCAGAAGTTAAGCAATCTAGATTGAATATCTTGCTTCACGACTATGAACTCTTTTGCATGAAACCTAGTGAGTCTATATCTAAAATGCATACTAGGTTTAAACAGATTGTCACCTCCCTGCATGCCTTAGGAAGAGAACTCACTAACTATGAGAAAGTTAACAAAATCTTGAGATATTTGCCCTCTTCCTATGATGCCAAGATAACTGCTATCACTGAATCGAAGGATTTGAACAATTATTCTATTAATAACTTACTTGGATCACTAATTGCTTACAAGCAAGGAGTGAACCGAAGGCAGCTTCATGCAGGTGAGAAGAAGAAATAGAAGACTATAGCCTTAAAGGTTAATGATTCTGATACTAGCACTTCAGGATCTGATGATGATGACAGCCTTAATCAAAAGGAAATTTAAGAGCTTCTTGAGGAAGAAATAAAAGAATCATTAGAAGTGGAACAAAGATAAGTCTAGTAAGAATTTGAAAGGTTGTTTTGAGGTTATTTGCTTTAAATGTAGGAAGCCTAGGCATCTGAAGTCTGATTGTCCTATAGTTAAGACTCATCCAAACAAGGAGAAGGGTGAGGAGAAACCCAAGTTCAAGAAGGACAAGAAGAAGATCCAAAAGGCTTTCTTGGTAGATTCTGCATCTGACTCCTTTGAGACTGAAGCTGAAGAGGAGACTACAAACTTGTGTTTGATGGCAGATGAACATCATGGTCAATCTGACCAAGAAGAGGTATGTAAGCCAATACCTATGATTAATTACTTGAGGTTTCTGAGAAAATCCATTCATCATATAGGAAACTTAAGAAAACACATGCTAGCCTAAAATTAGAATTCTTGAACCTGCAAAAAGAGCATGAAGTTTTGCTTAAGGATCATTCTACACTTGATAGCAATCACATGTCATTACTTGATGAATTTGATGAGTTAAATAAAAAGCATTCTGAATTTATTATTGAGCATGATTCATTGAAAATATCACATGTTGATTTAAAAAAGCTTTTAAAGAACTAGATATCATGGCATATGATTTAGGTAGTAGTGAGTATGCATTGAAACTAGAAATTACAAGTCTTAAAAAAGAAAATGAATTTTTAAGTGTAAAAGTAGTACATTTGAGAATAATGACACACCTCCTACATCTGCACAATTTTATAAACCACCACAGCATGCATCCAAACCTAGGAAGAGGTACTATCACTCTAGATTTGTTAACTCTTTTCCTGGAGTTAGATGTTTTTCTTGTGGCATGTTAGGACACATCTCCCAACCTTGCACTATCCACCATAGTACACATTAGGTGTGGAGACCCAAATTATATGATTCACAGCATAACACACATGCATTGCATTCTTCTTTTCATAAGAAGGAATCCAAACTTATTTGGGTTCCTAAATTTGACATTTGATGATTTTATAGGGGTACTCTCACATAAGTCCTTGTGAGAGTATGTGGTACCTTGATAGCGGATGCTCAAGACATATATATAAAGATGCAAATCAATTCATTTCGCTGGAGGCCAGGGCTGGAGGTAAGGTCACACTTGGAGACAACACCATCAAGAAAGTGGTGGGCGCAGGTATAATCAAAAACTCCAAGAATCTTTTAATTGAAAGTGTTTTGCTTGTAAATGGATTGAAACACAACCTTCTCAGCATTAGTCAACTCTGTGATAAACAGTTCAGCATAATGTTCCTGGAAAACAACTACATTATCAGCTTAAAAAATAACACTATTTTGCAGGGTAAGAGGATCAACAACATCTACATGGTTGATTTAAATAACATTATGTGTATTGATTTTATTTTCTTAAAAATTACTATTGATGAGTCTTGGCTATGGCATAGGAGGTTATGTCATGCCAGCATGAAAACCCTTAGAAGAGTAACCCAAAAGGACTTAGTTAGAGGTGTCTCCAAGCTTAAGTTCACTAAGGGCCACCTGTGTGATGCCTGTCAACTAAGAAAATAAGTTCAATCCTCTTTCCACTCCATTAAAGACATCAATATCTCTAGACCTTCAGAAGTCCTTCACATGGATTGATTTGGACCCATTAAAACTGCCATCTTAGGGGGAAAAGTCTATTGATTTGTGATTATCGATGAATACTCGTGGTTCACTTGGATTAGATTTTTATCACATAAAATTGATTCATTTAATGAATTTAAATCTTTCTCAACTTTGATTCAAAAGAAGTTAGGTTATAAGATCGTGAACATCCATAGTGATCATGGTAGAGAGTTTGAAAATATGAGATATGAAACTTTCTGTGAGGAGTAGGGGATTAGCCACAATGTTTTAGCTCCTATGACCCCTCAGCAGAATGGGGTAGATGAAAAAAAGAATAGGCCCTTAGTGGAAGTCGCTAGAGTCATACCAGCTGAGTAATCACTTCCAAAATACTTTTGGGTAGAAGAGGTGAACAAAACCTGTTATGTGTTGAATAGGGTGAATGTTAGATCCAAACTGAATAAGACACCATATGAGATCATTAAAGGTAGAACTCTAAACCTATCCCACCTCCATGTCTTTGGCTGTAAGATCTTCATTCTTAACAATGGGAAATCATCCTTAGGAAAATTTGACCCAAAATTTGATGAATGAGTGTTCTTAGGATATTCAAGTGTGGGGAAATCCTTTAGGGTATTTAACAAGAGGACAATAGTGATGGAGGAGACTACTCATGTAGTGTTTAATGAATCTGATCCTAAGGAGTCTAGAGCTGAGGAAGAAGATGAAATAGGAGAGATTACCCAAGGAGTAGAAACTACAAATATAGAGGAAAGGGTTGAACCTGAAAACACTTTGCCTAGAGATTGGAGATATTCTTTGATTCATCCTAAAGAACTAATCTTAGGAAACCCTTATGAAGGTGTTAGAACTAGGCATGGACTTAGAAAGTAAGTAAACCATTCTACCTTTTTCTCAATGAATGAACCCACCAACATCAATCAAGCCTTATCTGATGAATTTTGGATCTTAGCTATGCAAGAAGAACTTAACCAATTTGTGAGGAATGATGTTTGGGAGTTAGTAGAGAGACCTAAGAATTAAAGTATAATGGGAACTAAATGGGGTCTTTAAGAATAAAATGAATGATTCTGGGGTGGTGGTTAGGAATAAGGCAAGAATGGTTGCTAAAGGGTACAACCAAATGGAAGGGATTGATTTTGAAGAGACCTTTGCCCTGGTAGCTAGATTGGAAGCCATTAGAGTGCTACTAGCCTTTGCCTATTATAAGGGATTTAAGCTGTTTTAAATGGATGTCAAGAGTGACTTTTTAAATGGGGTGACAAAAGAAGATGTCTTTATAGAGCAACCCTAGGTTTTGAGAGTTCCCAATATCCAAATTATGTTTTCAAATTAAAAAGGCCTTATTTGGATTGAAACAGGCACCTAGAGCTTAGCATGAGAGGCTTAACATATTTCTTCTAGAAAGAGAGTTTGTTATGGGGAGAATAGACACCACCCTTTTTTTGAGGAAAGTAGGAGATGATATACTCACTGTTCAGATCAATGTTGATGATATACTTTTTAGATTTTCTGATCAGAAGCTATGTGATGATTTTTCTAAAATAATAAGTAAAGAGTTTGAGATGAGTATGGTGGGAGAATTGTCCTATTTTTTGGGGTTTAGCATAAGGCAAATGGATGATGGAAGTTTTCTTAATCAATCAAAGTACACTAAGGACATCTTGAAGAAATATGAAATGGATAAAGCCAAGATAATAAATACTCCCACGAGCTCCAGTGTTTTGTTAGATAAGGATTCAAATGGAAAATCTATTGATCAAAAGTAGTAAGAGGTATAATTAGATCACTACTTTACTTGACTGCTAGCCGACCTGATATAATATTTAGTATTTATCTCTGTTCTAGATTCCAAGATGATCCTAAAGAATCTCACTTGACTGTAGTTAAGGGAATCCTTAGATATCTCTTAGGGACCCCAAACTTATGAATCTGGTGTCCTAGGCATAGCACCTCTTTTAAAATTATCAAATATTCTAATTCTAATTTTGCAGGGTGTAGGGTGAATAGAAAGAGTACTTCTGGAACTTGCCAATTCATAGGACAGTCCATAGTCTCCTAGTCTAATAGAAAACAAAACTCTGTTGCACTTTCCACTGCTGAAATTGAGCATATTCCCTTAGGAAGTTATGTGGCCCAAGTTCTTTTTGTTGAAGCAACAAATCGTGGATTTAGGATTACCTGTTGGCACAATTTTAGTTCTATGTGATAACACTAGTGCCATCTGTATCTCTAAGAATCCTATCGAACATTCAAGTACCAAACACATTGATATAAAGCATCACTTCATTAAGGACCATGTTACCAAAGGGGACATTGAGCTACACCATGTAGCAACTAAAAATCAACTAGCTGACATCTTTACTAAACTGTTAGTCTTTGACTCATTCAACATTTTAAGGTCCAGATTGAGTGTGATTGACATAAATGTATGAATTTGATGATCACAGATTTCAGAAGTTTCTGTTTTTCAGTTTTCCTTTATTTTTATTTGATTTGATTGTCTATTTTCTTTTTGGTTTTTATTGTCTGCAGATTTTCTTTTTATCGTTGTTGTTTTCTTGATTTAATAATTTCTTTCTGTGTGCTTTCTTTCTTCTTTTATTGACTTACTGTATATTTTCTTCAGAATCTGATCACTACTCACTACTACTGATAAACTAGATTTTTAACTAAGAGTTTTTCCTTATTTTTTGTTTGGAAGCTTGTAAGCAGTGATTGACTCCACTAAAATATTTAAAGGGAAGAAACAATGATGATTATTTCTCTTCATCTAACTCCTTTAATGGTGTATTGTTCCTTTTGGATAAAATTTATTTTTTAAAATTAAAAAGTTAGTTTTTGAAAGAGAGATCTATTTTATCTTCTTACAGTAATCTATCTTATATGAATAGTGTTTTCAAAGAATTGAATCATGGTTATATTTTTTTAAATTAAGTGATTGCACTTATCATATGAAGTATAATTTTGTTCTATGAATTACTCCTCCTTACTATAGAGAGTAAGTGTTTTCTTCTTTTATGTCTAGAAGGTAATCTCACAACTGAGATTCTTTAGAGATTATAAAAGGAAGCAAGCTTGCAAAAAGAAATAAAAAGCAGCACAAAATGGGCCCAAAAATGAAAAGATGCACAATGACGCCAAAAAATGGAAAGATACACAAAGTGTATCAAAAATTAAAGATGTACAAAGTGGCCAAATAAATTAAAAAAGAGGCACAAAATGAGCTCACAAAGAAATAAGCTTTCTTCCCTTTCGAATAAATATCTTAGAAAAATCCATGTGCCACTTAATATTTTCAAACACTTGAGATTGAAAATCATGATATCTAATTCCTTGCTTCGTAATACTATTTTATTAGATATCTTTCTGGAACAAGGCTTGAAAGGATCTCTTTTCAAATCTAATTTTTTTTCTTCTTAATTTGATTTTTGTTTGAAAGGAATTTGAAGCTGTAAGGTGCCCTGAGGTACGAGTTACAAAAATTGATTTTCTAACTTTTCTGGATTTCAGCGTTGTCAATTTTCTTCTTATTGGCTTTTGAATTGAAAATTAAGAAAAAAATTTTATTTACTGGAGGAGATCAATTAAAAAAAAATCTATTTTAGTGTTGATTCATCATTTATGTTTTTTTTTTGGTTTGATTTTGATTTACTTTTTTATGTGATGTTTGCGTCCCCCTTCTTACTAGATTGGTTGCTTTTCCTATTTTTTAGTATGTTTTTATACTATCCTTCTCTATTTCTCTATAATGTTTCTTTTCTATTTTTCCCCTTTTCGATATGTCAAAAGGGGGAGTAGTTTGGGTTGTTAGTATTCTGGGTCATTATACTTTTGAGTTTTCAGTATTTAGTCTCCCTGTACTATTTACCTGGCTAATAGAATTTGTATTGCTCAACTTTTATCTTTGCTCTTTATTTTATTCACTAAATTAAAAATTATCTAAAAATGTTTGCCATCATAAAAAAGGGAGAGATTGTTACAATTCTGGATTCAAGGATTATACTTTTGATGATAACAAACATAATTGAGTGTCTAATCTTTCAGGTTCACAAGATCAATTACAATTCAAGCCAGCTCAAGATCGAATAAGTCTGTGTTTGTTTCAGGTTCAATGTAAATTTTCACCTTTCCTGAGTCAAATGTAATGTAATGGATCTCCAAGCTAAGTAACCTTGCACAGACACACTCAGGTGGAGAGTTTTTATGAGTTAGAATTTCTGTTCTGATTTTGTTCACATCATCCTAGATGATAGTAATATTATCCTGGATAATCAAGTGAAAATAGAAACCCTAATTAGGGCAACCATGTTAAGTCGATCTGATTAAGTAGATCATCCTGGACGATCATCCCATCGTACAAGATGATATGCTCAAATCAGAAAGTCTCAGCCACCATACAAAGTTATGCATATTTTATTTTTAGTATTTTGGTCTAATCGTCCTGGACGATTCATTGCAGTCATGCTTAAATTAGCTAGGTGATTAAGGAAAGTCATTAAGGATTGATTGAATGATCACATCATCCTGGATGATCACAAGATCATCCTGGATGATCCATTAAAAATTCTTATCATCCAGTGTGTCTCACCTGGATGACCTAAACTGTCTGCTAGATGATATTGCCATTTTTGAACTAATCATACAGGATGATAGATTACCATCCTAGATGATTAGTTATTTTTGAAATTATCCAGCATAGTTATCCTGGACGACCTTAACTATGTGCCGGATGATATTGGGAATTTTTGAACTAATCGTACAGGATGATAGAGATATCATCCTAGATGATCAAGTCATTTCTTTAGATCAACCAGACTTTTCTCCTAGACATCCCGAACGGTCTGTTGGATAATATTCTTGATTTTAACTAATAATCCAGGATGATCACAGAATTATCCCAGATGATCTGAACAAACCATGTCTTCTAATCATCCAAAGGAACCAGATCATCTAGGCCATAAGGCATTGATTTACACTGATCGTACAGGACAATTGAAGAATTAACCTGGACGATCCTTGATGGCAAGTTAAAATTTAGGGTAATTTTTGAGCCCTTCTATTTACAATCCTTTTCTTGCTACTATTGAAATCTTTTACCGCTGTCCTTTCCTGAGAGAGCCTTGAGAGGGGAAGTTTGTGAAGTGTTCACAAAGGTTACTCCAAGTAAGGATTCAAGTCATCGTCTCCAGTCATCATCCCTTGTCCCTTGGTGTCTCTATGGGAAGGATCATCTATAAGAAGATCGAGGTTCTCTGCCTACTTCTGGAGGAAGTAAAAGGAGGTAAGGTTCTCTGCCTGCCTCAGGAGGAAGTAAAATGAGGTAAGGATTTCTTCCTTAAAACATTAAAAAAGGTTTTCAAAATAATTTTTTTAAAGAATTTCTTAAAACTATCAATTCACACCCTTTTGGTTAGCCTCGGGCTAGTTCATAAGGGCTTAACATCCCTATTGAACTTTCACTAATGACCATAATCACCTGTTAAAAATTTTGGTGAATAAGAATAACTTCAAGTTATCTCATATCCTTATTAATTTGAGTGCACTGATCAATATAATGACTATTAGAACTCTTGCCTATCTAAAAGTTGATACAAGAAAACCCAATTTTGATAAAATGATGTTGTTAGGATTCAATGGAAAAGGTGATAGGGCTATGAGTTTAGTAACCCTTCTCTTATAAATAGATAGCCTGAATACTAAAGTCAAGTTTCTTATAATAGATTTGAAGGATTCTTTTAATGCTCTCCAAGGTAGACTCTGGCTTCAAGAATATAAAATTATGCCATCCAATCTTCATCATTGTATCAAATACCCTTGTATGTGTGTTGATCACTATATTAAAGGTGAATTGAAATTGTTCTCAATTCATGAATTAGGTATATAAAAAAATGCTTCATATTATCAGCCAAAAAAAGTAGATAGTCTTCTCTAGAAACTTCAAACTAATTGAAGAAGAAAAGGAAGAAAAGAAAAAATAAAGGGAAAATTTAAAGAAAATAAAAAAGAAAAAAGGAAAATTGTCCTCAGCTTGAATCGAATGCTCGTTGGTGTTCTGGCCCTCCTATACAAAGAGGTGGTAGAATGGCTTAATGAGCTTAAGGGAGAGGTAGAGGATGAAAAAAAAAACAGATTATAAGGAAATTAAAAAGAGTATACATAAATAAAGCTACCTGTAATATTTATTGATTTGGAATCTAGTTCGGAGGACAAATCCTATGTGGTTGAGAAAAACAAACAAGCTGTAGAATATAAAAAATATTATTGAAAAGCCAAAGTTTAAAGTTTCTATAGAAGTATATAGCAATAAGGACTGGGTCCAAATCACTAAAGAATGTAATACATAAAGTTCTACCATGAAAACATTAAAAAAGTGTGTAGAGAATGTAACTCTAACCCCATTATCACAAAATAATATAGTTGGGTTGGTAGTAAAAGTGTCTCCTACTCTAAATCCAGATTATAAAGCCAATACCTTTATATGTTCCAACATCAAAAGTGTAAATACTGATGTAGTCCTTGATGATCAATTTTTAAATGAAATAGTGGAACTACCTTTTGATTGGTGCTCCACTTATATAAATATTTTTTTTCTAAGTAAGGTTTAACACTATCTACTTGCAATAGAGCTGAGGCTCAATAGTTTAAAAACTTATGGAATACTAAAAAATATAAACCAAAATTAGAAGAAAGTGTTGACTTTGATACTCTTTGTCCATTTAACAATTATGAATAATGTATAATGATAATAAATAATTTAGAGTCTAATAGTCTCTTCACAATGAATGTTAAATATTTTAATGAACTTTATTTAGAGACTTTAGATGATCTGGATGACTCTCAAGTTAGGGATGCACCCCCTGTACTTGTAGAGGATATTCAATCAACCATAAATGTTCTAAAAGAAATTAACCTCATCAATGATGGAAACTCTCATCCGATATTCATAAGTTCATTCTTAAATGCGAATGAGAAAATGATATGGTCGAGTTGCTTTCAAAGTTTAAAGACTCCTTTTAGGAGTTATGAGAAAATACCTAAATTATATCTATATATAGCATCCATAAACTAAAAATTTAACTTGGCATGGTTCTTATAAAATAAGCACCTCAATGTATGCATCTTGAAATCAAACAACAAGTTATAGCTGAAGCCATAAAATTCATTGATGATTAGAGAAGAGTAATTCTTGACCTGGTTGGCTAGCATTATTTTTATTAAGAAGAAATGAGGTCAGATCCATGTCTACATTGATTACAAAGATCTAAATAAAGCTTATCTTAAAGATGAGTTCCAGTTACCCATAATAGAGCTCATAGTAAATATTGCTTCCTTATATGTAATATTCTCCTTTTTGAATGGCTCGACAGTTAGAATATAGAATTTAGGACATTTATAGGAGTCTATCTTTATAAGGTTATGCCATTTGGACTAAAGAATATTGGAACAACTTATTAGAGATCAATGGCAAGAATTTTTTTTGAACTTATCTACCAATAGGTGGATTATTTGGTCAATGATCTAATCATTAAAAGTTGTGAAAGGGAAGACTAGTTATATGAATTCAGAATTATTTTTGAAAGATTACATCAATATAATCTAAAAATGAATCCTACGAAGTCTACCTTTGGCGTTACATCAGGGAAGTTTCTAGGTTTCATGGTAAGACACCGCAGAATCAAAATTGATCCCAACAAAATTACTACAATATTAAATATGCCACCAGCTAAGATTCTTACTCAATTGAGATCTTTTGAAGGTCATCTAGCATCTTTAAGATAATTCATATCCAATTTATCCCTAAGATGTCAACAATTTATAGCTTTTTACAATAATGATGTTCATTTCCAGTGAGATAACAAATATTAGAAGGCTTTTTAACTAATAGAATAATACCTGATAAATCTTCCAATTTTGGTTGCTCCTATACTGGAGAATCCATTGGTTTCATATACAATAGCTTTATGTGATTCTCTTGGTACCTTTTTAGCTCAAATTAATAAGAAAAAGAAAATATACTTTATTTTCTAAGTAGAAAATTATTTATAATTGAACAAAATTATCCCCTAATTGGGTAGCATTGTTTCACTACAGGAAAATAATGAAATACCGGCAGAATATCTGGTGGAAATATTTACGTCAGAATCAACGATGAAATTTTCGGCGGATTGCCCTGCCGGTAATTTTATGGCGTATTTTCGGCGGAACGACCGTCGGTACGTTTCTGGTGGCGAAACCACCGAAATTTCGCCGGTGTTTTTAATATACCGATGCATATTCTGTCGGTAATATCTGGCGGCTATTCAGTGGATTTACCTCTGGTTAATTAAAACCCGATGAAGTATTACCGGTGGTGTATCCACCGGTAACACTTCCGGCCTATTTTCCGCCAGAAATTACGCCGGTAATTTCAATATATCAACCCCGTGCCATCGACTTCAGCTCATTCTGTTTAGGTCTCCGCTATCGACGATGCACGCCAGCCCTCGATCTCTGTCTATGACTTCCCTCCCTCCCTTGATCGAGCTCCTTCGATGACGACCTTGCCCTCAAATTCTGTCGACGACCTCCCTCCCTCGCTCACTCGCTCGATCGAGATCCTCCGTCGATGACGCGTGCCCGTGGCTGTGTAGGTAACTTTCTCCCTTTTGCATGCTCCATTTCTTCCGGCCAGTTTGCCATAATTTGATGAACTTTTATTCTTGGACGTAGTTCGACTTCGCTCCATTGACGTTGGCCGTGCCGGGAGCTCGCTTGCTGTTTAGGTAACTTTCTCCCTTTCGCATTTCTTTTTTTTTGTTGGGTTTAGTCATGGATGTTCTCACTAGACATTTGCAAGAGGATGTACATTGGGGTATACTTTTTGCTGATGATATTCTTCTTGTTGATAAGACTAGAGAGGGAGTTGAAGGTAAACTTGATTTATATAGGCCAACCTTAGAGTCTAAAAGCTTTCATTTGAGTAAATTGAGTGCGTTAATTCCTATTTTTAAGAATAAATGTGATGCACAAGATTGTACAAGTTATAGAGGAACTAAGTTAATGTGTCATACTCTAAAACTGTAGGAGTGAGTTATGGAGCGTAGGTTGTGGTGTGATGCTAATGTTTCTCAAAATTAATTTGGATTCATGCCAGATAGGTCTACTATAGAAGCCATACATTTATTTAGGAGGTTTGATGAAGAAGTATATAGAGAATAAAGAGGATCTACATATGATATTTATTAATTTAGAGAAAGCATATGATAAAGTTCCAAGAGAAGTGCTATGGAGAGTTCTTGAAAAGAAAGGAGTTAATAATGCTTATATTCAAATCATTAAAAATATGTATGCAGGAGCTTTTACTTGTGTTCAAACACAACGTGCTTTGACCAAGTTTTTTCCAACTTTGGTTGGATTACATCAAGGATCAGCCTTAAGCCTATATCTTTTTACTTTAGTTCATGGATGTTTTCACTAGACATTTGCAAGAGGATGTACCTTGGTGTAGGCTTTTTATAGATGAAGTTCTTCTTGTTGATAAGACTAGAGAGGAAGTTGAAGGTATACATGAAATATGGAGGTCGACCTTAGAGTCTAAAGGTTTTCGCATGAGTTGATCTAAAATAGAATATATGGAGTGCAATTTTAGTCGTAATAGAGCTAGTGAGGGGATTGTCACATTGGATGATCAAGTCATTAATAAGAATACACATTTTAGATATCTTGGATCTATTATTCAGAGTGATGGTGAAATAGATGGGGATATTATCAGCAGAATTTATGTTGGATGGTTGAAGTGGAGGAATGCATCGGGCTTATTGTGTGATAGAAAAGTACCCATCAAACTTGAAAAATTATTCTGTCCGGATAGCGGTACTACTATCGGTACCGAGTGGTACCGCGCTAGGTACCAAGCTCGGTACCACGCGCCTAATGATGTGGTGAGACCTGTAATGCTTTATGGTACCGAATGTTGGCCAATAAAAGAGTAGCATAATTCTATGTTAAGCGTTGCTGAAATGAGGATGCTCAGGTGGATGAGTTGTTGTACCCTTAGTATCAAATGTAGATCATCTTTATTTTTCTAAATCAATAAATATCAAATGTAGATCATCTTTATTCTCTCTATATTTCACCATCAAACCTAGATAGGACTACCTTGCTATCTTTTTATCAATGGTAGTATGTAACTATTTTGGCAAGTAATCGTAACAGGTACTGGGTAGAGAACCGACTCCTGTTGAATTGTATAGTCATACCCACAAACGGCAAGAGGACCAGCAATGGGTTAACGAGCGTGCTAGGAGAGCCTATGTAAGTATATAAGTTAATTTTGGTGATATTATGTGTAAATAGCATAACTTTTTATTAACTTTCATAGGAGGAGTATACACGGCTTCGAGAGAGTCAGGCTGCAGCAGGTGAAGGTTCTTCTGCTGGATCAACAGACTATTCTGACTACCGCACTTGGTCGCAAGTGGTAGGAGGAATGTAGCATGGCAGAGTATATGGGTTAGGCTCGCAGGCCTATGCATATGAAGGGCAGTCATCTAGTGGGGGTAGTTTTTCATCTAGTACCCAGGAATCTTTATATACCCAACAGATAGCTGCCCTCATAGCCGAGCTAGAATAGGTACAGAAAGCCCAAGCTGATTGGCAGATGCAAATGCAGCATCAGCAGATACAGATACAGCAGCAGCAAGCTCAAATGTTAGAAGACATGAGAAAGATGAGGGTTCAGATGAGTAGTGGTAGAAGTACAACATCACCTGAGGATGAAACTGAATTATAGTAGACATTATTAATCTATTTAACTGATGTGGACATATGTTTTTATGTGTTTTTTGCACAAATTTATCTATTTGATGTTTTAACATGTTTAGTTATTTGTTTATGACACTTTTCTTATATATGTTTATTTATACATGTTTAATTATTCCTTATCTTGTTGATGCTCTTCTGGTTTGTGTAATTGTTGATTTTGTGGAATATATATGGTGTTGTAATTTTTTATATGCAGGTAAAAATGTGGAAATCACTTTTCAAAGTGAGGAAGGTTTTTTTTTTTTTGCTACAGGTTTCCGGCGGATTATCTGCCGGTAACTTTACCGGAAATATGATATGATGAAATTTCTGACGGCATATGCGACAACTTCCGACGGATAGTTCGACAGTAATTTCCAACGGTAAGACTAGACATCGCTTTTATTGCGGTGGAATATCCGCCGGAACTTTCGGCGGATAATTTCCATCGATATTTCCAGCGGTTATTACGCCAGAACACTGACACCGAAAAGGCGTCGGTTTTTCAAATATATCCACCGGTTCTCCGCCGGAACATCCGTCGGAAATGCTACCGGCGAAAAAAATGCGACGTAGCTATTTCCGCCGGTAATCCGCCGGAAACGGATTATTTCCGTCGCATTTTTTACTTTACCGGCGGATTTTGTCCGCCGGTAATGGCTATTTTTCCTGTAGTGTTTAGACTTACTCTTCGCTGCGTAAAATTTCAAGCATTTGATATTATCTCATATTATAAAATTCATTTTTGGAGTAAACCCAATGCAATATCTTATGGCTTATTCGATTTTATTAAAAGATTAGCCCAATGTTCAATAATTTTGCAACAATTTAACATAACATTCATTCCCTTATATGTTGTAAAAGGATAAGCACTAATAGTTTTTCTAACAACACATCTAGTTCTAGAGGATTATCCTTCAAATGATGAGTTTCCTGATGAATAGATCAGGAACTTAGACATAAAAAAAGCTCTACCTCCAAGTTTTATTTTGACGTGATGCATCTTGTCAAAGAGATAAAGGACCATAAAATAATTCCTCAAGGTAATCTGAATCATTATTTTATTTATCACTCTAAAGAAATGCCTGTTGTATTACTCTTAGAACTTATCAGAATCCTGCATGAATAATAAACTTGGTATAATGCCCCGATAGCAAATTTAGAGTTAACCATCTTAATTGAATTCAAAGAAATCAAACTCTTCAAAGATTCACAACTTATCACCAACCAGGTTGTAGTATAAAGTATTAAAATGAAATTTAGTTCCATATCATCAGTATATACTGAAACTCCTCAAGTAGACTCCAAATATGACTTTATATGAGATATCATGTTGAAGAAATTATAAGATAAACTCTTTAGAAAAACTCACTAAGGAATTAGCTTATATATAAGAAGATTTTATTTTAGTGGAGGTACAAGGTAGCTAAGTCTTATCACCCATAGACCTGGAATACATAAGTAAGAATACTTTAATTAAGGAAAAATTGTTTTAGCTATAGATGATGAAGTGGTAGATTGGAAATAAACCTTTATCAGCTGCTTATAGGATACTACATCCCTTAGTATAAATCTATTATAAAACAAAAACCCCATCTTATTCCTTAGTTAATGACACCCTATATCAAAGATCGTTTATTAGATGTGGTTGCGTTGTCTCAATAAACTTGAAGCTTAGAAAATTTTAGAAGAGGTGCATGCTAGATTTTGTGGTACTCACCAGACCGATCCTAAAATGAAGATGAAAATTAAACTAATGGGATACTATTGGTCATCAATGATAGATGACTTCATAAAAGGTACACATCATTATCATCAGTGCCATGTGCATGGTGTAGTGCTACATCAACCACCAAACATTCTTCATACAACTAACTCTCTATAGCCATTTGAAAGCTGGGGTACATATATCATTGGTCTAAATGATCCACCTTTTTGTATTAAATATCTTTAAAGACCACATTATATATTAATTTGTTGTTCCTCATCGATTCATTTCCAATAATGGTCCACCATTTAGAAGCACAAAAAAAATTTTTTGTAAGATGCCATAAAATAGATTAGAGATACTCAACCATCCATTACCCTTAATCAAAAGGATTGGTTAAGTCCTTCAATAAAAATTTGGTACAAATCCTAAAGAAAATTCTAGATGATGATAACTATCAATGACATGAAAAGTTTGGAGAAACTTTATGGGCATATCAAACCACATATAAAACTCCAACTCAGTCTATATTTTTTGTCTTAGACTTTGAAATAATGGTTATTTTTTCTTCAGAGGAATAGCAACCTTCTCTTAGAGTAATAGCAAATTATGGCATAATTTTAGGGTAGAATGCTAGATTCCAGTTAGGAGAACTCGAAGGCTTAAAATAATAGTGTTTGTAGCCTCAATAGAACCTTGAGTTATATAAAATAAAGATGATTCAAGCCCATGACAAAATGGTTCATCCAGAAGACTTGGTTCTGGTTCTACAAAGAGGCATATTGGCCCATCAAAAGATAGGTGGTAAATTGAAACTTTCCTGGGAAGGTTCATTTATTGTTAAGAAAGTCTATCGTGGAGGATCCTATCAGTTAGTAGATTATAAAGAAAATCATCCCATGTTTCATTTTAATGTGTGATATCTTAAGATGCATCATGATGGATGATGTATAAAATAAAATTATTAATAAATAAAGGATTTTCTTAAGTTTAAATAACATGTGCTGTTGAAATTTTATAATGAACTATGTTGAAGTAATGAATCATTGGGTCTGGAGAATAGGATTGGAATTATTAAAATTCTTAAAACTTTGCCTACTTATAAAATGCCTACTCATTTTTAAGGATTGATGTAATCTTCCATTAATTATATCCTTTCCTTAGAATTCTGGTTGACTGAGTAATACGTTACCAGGCAGTTACTTGGTCTGACCACATTCTTTGCCTCCTTAAATCTGGTTATTTAGGATGATTTCTCATTCAAGCATTTTGCTTTCTTAAATTATGCTTGTTTAGGATCTTCCTTTCAAGTATCTACTTGCTTAAAAGTAGTCTACTTGAAGTAATTTCTTCTTCAAATATTCTCATACTTAGATTTTACTATTTAGAAGGATTCATTCTCCCTTTAAATCATTGCCTGCTTGAATTTACTTCATGCATAAATCCTTTGCCTATTAAATTCCCACCTATTTAAAATTATACCTGCCTAATCCTACGCATTCTATAAATTTGGCTCAGTTAACATCAACACATGTGATTTAGTTTTTAAGTTTATCACACCTATTGGGGGCCTATTTCTTAACCTCATTTTTAGCCAAGGTCATTGAAATGACAATCATTAAAATTCACTTCAATGTGGAAATATACTGCTATAGTGTTGCATGACTTTACCAAGTAGTGGGAACCTAGTCCTAGGTTTTTCTACCTTAGCCTGATATTATTCTACTCATGCATACTCTTTCATCAATTTAAATCTTTAAGAATTAATCTAAATAAATCTAAGATCATACCAAAGCTAGTCTTGGTAACACAAGACCTTAGGTCTGACTTTAGTTGACCCTTTTGGATAATAGGAGTGACACTATGTGCCCCTTCATGCTTGAGATTCATAACCTTAAGTTAGGTGACTTGTCTAAGTGACCTAGAACTAGTTATTAAAATCTAAGCTCCTTAAAGTACAACTAAACTCCCCTAACTCCTTTAAACCATAAAGCATGCCTTAGTTAATCCAAAACCTAAAGAAAAGCCCTAATCCACATCATGTATACCTAGAACATTGCATCATATTTGATACTGGCATGTTGATTTCAAGCCTTGCCTAAATCCTGACCATAGGAGCTCTATACATCAAACTCATCAAACCTAGCTTCCCAAGCTGAGTGTTGACCTTGTCGACCCACTTGAGCTAGGTCAAATTTGCTCAATGTAGGTTAAAACAATGTATTGACTATAAATAGCCTTTTTCACTCCATCAAACTCACTCAATTTAATCCATTAAAGCTCCCAAAGTGCCATTACCATCTAGCTTATCCCATGGGTCATAAGAGGACCTGGTTAACCCATGTTAACCCTAGTCAAATGCAAGTAAATGCCAAATCCTTTGGCTCTAACCTATTAGACTTAATCTAATTGAACTTTAAGTCCCTTCGGGTTTATCCTAATAACCTTGACTAAGTTTGTCTAGTCAAATTGGTTAAATACATAAGCTAGTTTACATTTGGTCAAAAGTTATTGTTTACTTAAAATTACTATAAACCAGTGGATTGAACCTATATTAAAACCCTTTTAGAAGTTTTGTACACTACCTATACCCAACCTAATGGCTTGGATAGACCAAATCCATACCAATTGCTAAAATGACTTAAGGTCATTTTCACCTTTGCTAAGTGACCTCCTACCTCAATTTGTGCTCCCTAACATCCCATTCCATGTGTACACATCCTAGCTCAAATCCTTGATTATTTCTAGTCCTCCATTTGGCCCCCAACAACTTGAATAAGGAAAACCAAGTGAAATGAAGATTCAAAGTTCATTCCATACCGAGAGCTTAAAACCCTGCTTTTTATTTTTATTTGCACTTCTCAATTATTCCTCTTCTATTTCTAAGTAGATTCTAGTTATTTGGATATCACCGGTGATCAAATAACCTAGCACTAATCACGCTTTAGTCCCAAGTTATTAAAATCCCCCCTATCGCTCACCCAACCAACATTACTTCATCAAAGATTAGCTTTTAGAGCTAATGAAGCAAATTAGCATAAAATCTTGCCTAAACATTCTTTCTGTAGAGGTAAAAGTCAAACCCTAATTCTAGACTTAGCATTCTAAATGTTACATTTAATTCATTATTTAAAGCTCCCAAACTTTATATAATAATAGATTAAGTCTATATAAATCTCTATTAATTATTTCATGCATTGATATTCATTGTATGAATCATAATAATCCAATTAACAGAAATCCTTTCTTGGCTATCTTGTGGAAGAAGATAAAATCTGAAACGTCAAGTCTTATGTATTCACTTGGACGGTCCAAATTTTGTTGTATCAAGCATCTATATGAACCCGGGCCCACAGTATCAAGAGAATTAGTTGTATTCATTGAATTCATTCAATCAAATGACTATAGAGCAATCCAACTTGTTTAAGTGGTGACCACCACTATTCCCAACTTCCAACATGGCGCGCCACTAGTAAATCATAGTCAACTTAGTGTCGCAGCTATTTATCTAATTTAAATGATTTATAAAATAGATTTTAATACATACAACATAAATAAAGCATAGAAAATGATTTACTAAGCCAAATTGTGTGATTTAGGGCTTTATGGATTCATAATAAGAAGCTCTATCAATAAAAATAAATTTCTAGTGGTTTTGTTTAGTAGATTTCAATTAATTTTTACTTAAATGCCTATTATTTTTTAAAAAATTATCTTCAACCACTTATCAAATTGGCTTCAATTTTGAATGGGAAACACTATAGGATGTCAACTACATCCCATAATTTTCCTTGACCTAATTGAAACCACCATCATTTGATTAGGATCCTTTCAGCTGTGGCTTTTTTCCTGAAGTTTTTTGGTTTTGGACTGATAATTGGTTGTGTAATTGCTGCAGTTTCTATAGCCGGATCTCCTGTTATGCATTTAAGAATGTTCTCTTTGCTAAGTTTATTATTTTGGGAAACTCAATTTATAATTGATGTGCTATTTTGATCGTTACCAGTCATTCCATTCGGTTGATGCTGCTCTTTAGTAATAATGTTGAAAAGTGCAAGGATTATCTTAATATCATTCTCACTTTTAATAATACTAATTTGTAGTACTATTTATTAATCTGCAGTTTACTTATTGGCTTAGCTTTTTAACTTTCTATATTATATTTTTCCTTATATTTTTGAATATTTTGTTTAGTGTCCTTGCAAGCCAATTTTTCAGGTTTTTGAAGACTCGTTCTCATTTTATGCAGGGCCCGACTATGGTGGGAAAGGTGGTGCTGAATGTGTTCAATTATTCCCTTTCTTTTTAGGTTTTTATAATGTTATTAGGTTTCTTTGTAATCATTCTTAGTTGGGATATCCAGCTCTTAGGCTCTTTTTACTTTTCTTGTAGCTCTTCAGAGCAGTAGCGAGCTGGATGTTCCTTTAAAGACCTTGTATTTCATATTTGAAATTAACACGTAGGCCCGTCAGGAGGTTTTAACCAAAATTATTTTTTATTTTTCAAATAATTGGGTCAGAATTTGTCCCAAGTATTTGTAAATTGATCATGGGAATTCCATAGAGAATTAGGGCCTAATTTTTCTATGGTTTGTTTATGATTATACAAGGATTATACACCTTAGATTGCAAGCCATGTTTAATACTAGATAGAGGTAGGTTAATTAACTTAGGTCTAGGATTTTCAAACTTAGAGAAATTTTAGAAATTTTATTTCACTTCCAATAGGAATGAAGATTAAACATAGAAAACTTGCTAACAACCTAAACCATAGGAATTAATTTGATGGCAATTAGGGTTCATTAACCTATAAAATTCATAAACCCTAAAATTAGCACTAATTTTGGCTTGGAAAATTGTAAAGTGGATGATTAATTAAAAGAAAATGGTAAAAATATAACCAAATTATAGTTAATTCAAAATTGAGTGTGTAATCAAGAAAAAAATAAAAGCCCTTTAGAATTTCATCATAAACAACCTTAATTATAACTTAGGGCTCATTTAAATTTAATTTGTGAAAACATGCATTGGTCTAAGTGATCTCAAATTTTTTAGTAATTGTACCATGGCTAAAATCTTCTAGTCATTTGAAGTCATTTTATCAATCAACTTTAATACCCTAAGTTACTTTGATATGAAGGATTTAAATAATTCAATTAAACCTAAAAATTTTAAAAAAATTAAATAAATATTAAACATAAAAATATAATTCAGATTACATCTAATTCTAAATAGACATGTTGACCTCATTTTTACCAGAGGACTTTAGAATCTCAACCCTTGAAATTCACTCAAAGTTAAGTCTATATTGCTATAGAGTTGCATGATTTCATCAAGCCATATGGGATCCTACTCTAAGTCTCTTACCTTGGCCTTTAAATATTTCACTCATGCCTGCTTAATTAGATATTCAATACAAATCTTTATGACTAATTTTGATTTGTCTAGGATCATACCCAATCTAGTATAGGTAATCAAAGACCTTAGGTTCAATCCTAGTTGACCCTACCTAATCATAGGATAACACTATATACCCTTTTATGGCTGAGACACCTTTCTCTGGGTTTGATGACTAGTTTAACTAACTTTGACCTATAAACCACAAGCTCCTTAAAGGTTACCCAAACATCCCTAAAAAAGTTTAAAATCTAAGGTATACTCTAGTTGACCTAAGAACTAAAGTAAATGCATTTTGGTAGACCCAATTTGACCCTCAACTAACTAGGGGTTAAAATGACCAAAATGCCCCTTAAGGGCAAAATTGAAGTTTCCTCTAAACTTCAACATGGCCCAGTAAAACCAAACCCTGAAACCTCCTATAATGCTTCCTAAACACCATTAAGAATGCATTGGATTCAAACCTAGACCCTGGTTAAGCGTGGTTGACCAAGTCAAACTATTTTGACCAAAATGCCCCTAAGGGGTTTGAACAGCCATTTCAATCTAATTGGCCTCATCCTTGCATGGGACCACTTCCTATTAACTCAAAATATCATTTCAAACCTATTGGACTCAAACCTAGGCATTGGGTTAACCTAGTTGACCAAGCAACCCCTTAAGTGTAAAAAAGTCAATTTGATTGAAATGACCTTTCTAACTCTTGGGACCACCTCCAATAGACTTCAAATATCAAACCAAACCTGTTGAGCCTGGACCCAGCCCCTAGGTCAACCTAGTTGACCAAGTCAACCTAAATTGACCCAATAGGCCCCTTAAGGGTCTAAATGCTTCTTTTGACCCACATGACCATTTTGACCCATGAAACCAGCTCTACCAGACTCCAAATCTCAAACCAAACCTGCTGAGCTCAAACCCAGACCCTGGGTCAACCTTGTTGACCAAACCAACCTAGTTTGACCAAACTAACCCTTAAGCTACTTTAATTTGAATCAAACCCTAAATGCATTCAAACCCCCTCAAAACCACTTAATTGCCTCTTGTAATGACTTGGGTTTGATTTGTCACCCTGACCTAGCCAATAGTTGACTTCATCAACTGAGCCTAAGTCTAGTCAAAGTTGACCCATTTGAGTCAAATAAATGACTCCTAATAGATCAACCCATCCAAACTTCATCAAGCCCTCAATCCCTCTTTATTACATGATCTAAATGTATTCAAAATATTTAAAGACAAACCACTTTGGTTTGATTTGGTTAAATCTTGACCCATGGTCAAACCTTAAATTCCACATGCTCTTTCAAATAAACTCCAACCCCATTAATTTAAGAGACCTTAAACTTATTTCATTTGACATCTTGAACACCCCTTAGTTTAACATGACCCAAGTCAAGGTCAAGTTGACTTGGTCAACTCAACAGAACCTAGTGAAAATATCTTAAGCCCTCCCATTTTCATTCAAGTTCAATCCCTTAGTCTTAAGCCTACCCCAAACCACTCCAACCAGCTGGTATTGAAAGTTGAATTCCACCACATTAGCCATGTAGACTTGTTGACTGGTCAACCTAGTTAATAAAGTCTCTAAAAGGGTTCAAGAGGTTTAAATGGTCAAACTTCTTACTCAAGCAAATCTCCTCCACTCCCAGTCATTCCCGCAGCCTTAGAGACTCCCTAAAAGGTTCTTAAATAGATCCTAATCCCTATATTAGGTTTTAAATAACTATAATAAAGCCCATGTGCTAAAAAAGACAAGAGACCTTTCCACCTCACTAGTCCTTATGTCCTTTGATTCATGTACTCCTAACAACCCCTAGGACATGTGGGTGACATTTAGGAGTCCAGCTAGTCAATCCTAGCGGTCCATTTGACCTATAGTTATTTGAATGGGCTAAGAGACCTAAAATAAGGGTCATTCAAACCTTACCATTCTCTAACTTCACTCCAATTCTCAAGCCTCAAACTCTTTTTATCTAGACTCCCCATATTCTCCCTCATACTTCTCCAGCTCAAATTGGCCGGTCAAATCTTGTCGACGATGAGCTCTCCTATGAACTCAAGCTAAATATGTCCAAATTCTTCATTCGTTTGATCCAGAGCTTATTAGACCACAATTTCAACTGAGAAGTTATATGAGGACAGTCAATAAGCTCAACCGAACCAACATCTCAAAATTCCACCTGCTAGATTGGGTAAAAATCAATTAGGTTGATTTCAAGATAAAATGAAGAGATTTATCAATTCCTAAGGTTTTACATAACCTGTGTTAATAGGACATTATTTCGACCATTGATTTCAAGATTAATAGTCCTGATCAAGCCATTCTGCAGTTAATCAAGATCGCGGATCTGATCCCGCGGCCGATGTCTCCATCCGACCAATTAAGATCGTCCATCCAAATTATGCTAGATCGAACGTCTGTTATCTTGCACTAATGTGGTTAAGTATTGAGTGGTTCAAAACTGCACCGCCACCTAATCATGGGGCATGATTGCACTGTCGTGCAATCATGTCCAATGATTGCCGCCATTAGTGCAGTTTGCATTGACGAATCCAGAGCTACCACGAAGCTCCCAATGCCTCCGTTTTAACTTAAATAAAATTTAACTAATTTAAACCCTTTTTAAATTTAAAAAACTTCAAAAAATGATTAAAAATTAAGTTTTAACCCAAAAATTAAGTATTTTATATCAAAATTCTCAGAATTTGAAATACTTTAATTTCAAATTAAAGTTGATTTTAAACTTTCAATATATTTTAAGAAATTTAAAACATTAATAATATGAATATTTAATTAATATTTAATTAATTTTTAATTAAATATTTTAATTTTTTTTAATTTTATCTTAACTCATTTCAAATCAGAGAGCAAGTCCCAAATATTTTATTTTAAAATTAAAATTTTTTTGAAATATTTTACATATTTTAAATAATTTTAATTATATAATATTTCAAAAATAAATTAATATTTAATTATACATTGATTCAAATATTTTTCAAAATTTTAAAAATGTTATTTTAATATATTTTAAATAATCAAAAAGGATATTTAAAATATTATAAAATTAAATTCTATTTAAAATATTTAATATATTTAAAATTATTTTAATTATTTAAGTATTTAAATGTTTAATTAATTTTTAATTAAATATTGATCCAAATATTTTCAAATTTCTAAAAATTTTATTTTAAAATATTTTCAAATAATTAGAGAATTTTCAAAATTATTTCAAAAATTAATTTACTAATATTTTAGATTTGTTGCAATCCAGGATCCCGAGCACTTGATTTTAATGATGACAAATAATACTTACTGAATTAATATGTTCTTCTTTGAGAATTATAAATGTTTATTCTTGTCTGTGAGCACTAACATTTCAGGTAATGATACAAACCGCTTAAGACTGCTGGAGACTCAAGACTGGGTAGAATAAGATGTACAAGAACTTGTATTTTTTATTTTCTTTAATTTTTTTCTTTTTTTGAGTTTGCCACAGATGCATGTATGTAAAAGGAGTGACCATGCACACCACGTAGGGGTAAATTTTTTTTTCCAAATTTTTTTTTAAAAAAAACAATTCGTAATATATGATTGTCAATCGTACTGTACGATATATCATTAATACTCAGACTAATAGCTAAATTCTGAAAGATTAGTTTTATGAACTAATCATATTGTATGATAGGTATCGTACTGTACGATTGGTTTCTTTTCAAAAACCCTAGCCACCAGAATAACTTTGGTATGATTTTAATTTTGTTTTTTTGAATTAATTATACTCTATGATACCAATCATACTGTATGGTTATTTGGAATCTTGTCAAAATTATCCCCCATAATCAAGAAATTAAGTCTTGGTTTCTTAATTACATTTGATCATACTATACGATGTCAATCATACTATATAATGGATAGAGATGATTTGGGATCATCCCATAGATCGTACCAAAAAAAACCATGATTTTTGTATTGATCGTCCCAGATGATATTTATATCGTACCGAATGATGGACTGAAATGAACTAATCATACTATATGAATGGTACAGTGTGGGATGATGGACAAAGATGAATTTCATTCGTCCCATAGATTATCCCGTAGGAATAGTTAAAAATAAAATGATCATCCAGTACGATCTCTGGATCATACTGTATGATGTTCATAAAATTTATGAATTGTTCATCTACATTTGTACTAGACGAAACTTTTTTTGAACTGATCGTACTGTATGATATTAGATCGTACTATACGAATAGAACCATCAAATTAGAATTTTTAGGGTTTTCTGAAGCCTATTTCAAAAGAACTTATTTAATTATTCATTAAGAAGAGTTGAGGCCGTAGTTGACAAAAGAAGGAACTCTTGAGAGGGAGCTTTTGGAGAGATCCAAGGTTTTTGAGAGGAAGGAGAAGGTGAGCTTGAGCGTGAGAGAGAAGGAGTGTGAGGGGATCACTTGGTTGCTCCGAGCTAGCTGTATGCTTGCTCTTCTAGTGGCTTTGGTGAGTCTCAAGAAGGTTCTCTAGGAAGAGTGGCTTCAAGGTCAAAATCCTCAAGGTACTCTGCCATCTCCAGGAGGAAGGAAAAGGAAAAGGTCCGCTGCCATCACCAGAAGGCTGACATAGCGTCTGGTACTCCTCTACACCAGAGAATGTGAAAGTGAGTCTTGTAAAGGTTTCTCCTCCTTACTGTGGGAGAAAAAGGAGAGTCAACTTTTAGTAGTGCAAATCCCGAAGTGGAGGACTCCAGGGAATGGATGTAGGTCAAGTGACCAAACCACTATAAAAATTTCTGGTGTGCTTTTTCCTTTTTTACCGCACTTTACTTTTCACGCATTTATTTACTATTTTAATTGCTTGGTGAAAAATTTGATCTTGATCTTGTATTGTGAAATTTGTAATTGTGTCACCAATATCGTAGTTGTGAATGAATCATTAGCTTCTGCATTCTTCTTGTTAAGTTGTTATTTTAAAAATGCAAAAAAAATAGAACTCCTGTTTAGGTTTAATTTTTAAAGTACCAATTCACCCCCCCTCTTGGCGCATCTCATACTTTCAAGTGGTATCAGAGCGGAATTTCAAAATAGTGTTTTAGAAAACCTAGAAATATAAGATCCATGGCACATTTTGGTAACCGTAATACTGCGGAGGGTTATTATATAACCTGTCCACCTTTATTTGACAATATACCATTTGATTTCTAGAAAATTTGCATGTCTACATTTTTACAGTCTAAAGGCTATCGCATGTGTATGTTGGTTCAAGAAGGTTACACTACACCATTTCGTATCTTGAATGGCATTAAAACTGAATTATCTTTTAATGAATGGAGCAATAAGGATAGAGAATTCGCCCAATTACATACTAAATACTTAAATTTTTTCTTTTGCCTATTAAAATCAGAAGACTATATGTGAGTGTCTACTTGTAATACTGGTAAGGAAATTTAGGATAGACTGTGTATCACATATGAAGGAACCAGTGAGGTCAAATAATCTAGGCTAAACATACTGTTACATGATTACGAACTATTTTGCATAAAATCTAGTGAAACTATATTTGAAATGTACACTAGATTCACCCAGATTGTGACATCCTTGCATGCTTTAGGGAGAGAGTTTTCTATCTCTGAAAAAGTTAATAAAATACTATGATGTTTGCCTAGCACATATGATACAAAAATTACTGTAATAACTGAGTCCAAAGATTTAAGTGTTTATTCAATTGACAATTTACTTGGATCACTCATTGCTAATGAGTAAGGAGTGGGTCAATGACAAAGTGATGCACGTGAAAAGTAGAAGGAGCGAACAGTGGCTCTAAAAGTAAATAATTCTGAAAGTGACAGTTCTATAGCGGAGGAAGATGACAACATAGCCTTGATGACTCGTTAGTTTAAGAATTTTCTGAAAAGAAAGCAACGACGTCATCAAAGCAATTGGAACCAAGGTAAAAGCTTAAAGAATACTAAAGTTACATCTGACATAATTTACTTTGAGTGCAGGAAACCAGGTCATCTCTGAGCTGATTGCCCCAATGTTAAGACTCATCAAACAAAGGAGAAGGGTGAGGAAAGGTCAAAATTCAAGAAGGGAGAATTTAAGACACAAAAAGCTTTTTGAGCTGCCTCTACTTCAAAATTACCAAAAGAAGAAGCAGAGGAGGAGGTAACAAATTTATGTCTTATGACTAATGATAACCTTGATCAATCAGATCAAGATGAGGTATGTCAACTTTCTTATGATGAACTGCTAATTATTTCTAAAAAGATTCATGACTCGTATAGAAAGTTAAAGAAAATGCATACTAGTCTTAACATTGAGTATAGTACTTTACAAAAAGAGCATGCTAGTGTAGTTAAAGAATTTTCTGACTTGGATAGAGATCACTTGCCCCTGCTTGATGAATTTGATGCATTAAATAAGAAGCATATTGAATTAACTATTGCATACGATACCTTGAAGTCATCACATGTTGAACTAGATAATGCATTTAAGGAATTAGAGGAACTTGCATGTGAACTCGATAGAAGTGAGCATACATTGAAATTTGAAATTATAAGTCTTAATAAATAAAATGAATTTCTAAATGTAAAAATTCATGCATTTGAGAATAATAAAATACTTCCCACATTTGCTGAGTTTTATAAACCTCCACCATGTGAACCATCTCATACAAAATCATCAAAGCATGTTCCATCCAAATCAAGGAATAGGCACTATCATCCCCGTAGATTAGTGAACCCATTTCTTAGAGTTAGGTGTTATTCTTATGGCATGCTAGGTGACATAGCTCGCACTTATATAATTCACCATAGGACACATCTAGTGTAGAGGCCTAAGCTGCATTCATCACAGCATAACATGTATACATTTCATTCATACAAGTATAAGGTGGAACCCAAACTCACTTGGGTTGCCAAAACTTACCTGTGATTGACATTATAGGGATGCTCTCACAAAGGACCTAGTGAGAGCATGTGGTACCTAGACAGTGGTTGCTCGAGACACATGAATGGGTATATGAAGTAGTTCGTGACATTGGAGGCCAAGTCAGGAGGCCAGGTGACTTTGGGAGAAAAAACCACCAGGAATGTGGTGGGCTTAGGTATCATTGGAAATTCTAAAAATTTGGTAATTGAAAATGTTCTTTTAGTTGATGGTTTAAAGCATAATCTTTTAAGTATCAGTCAACTATATGACAAGGGTTTTAACATAAAGTTTCTTTCTAACAAATGCATGATTAGCTTAAATGATATACTTGTGTTAGAAGGAAAACATGTAAACAATGTCTATTTGTTAGATTTAAACTACATTTAAAACTCAAACCCTTTATGTCTGAAAATAATAGCTGATGACTCTTGGCTATGGCATAGGAGACTATGCCATGCTAGCATGAAAATACTTAGGAACATCACTCAAAAAGATATAGTTAGAGGCATACTTAAGTTAGACTTTACTAAGGACCATCTATGTAATGCATGCCAATTTGGAAAACAAGTAAAATCATCATTTCATTCAATCAAGGATATCAACACTACTAGGCCACTAGAAACTCTCTATATGGACCTATTCGGACCTGTTAGTACAGCTAGCTTATGAGGAAAATTGTATGGATTTGTAATAGTATATGACTACTCCAGGTCTAGCTGGGTAAAATTCATAGCCCATCAGAGTGAGTCATTTGAAGAGTTTAGAACTTTCCCCACTTGGATTCAGAGGAAATTAGGATGTGTAATTTCAATAATCCATAGTGATTACGGTGGAGAATTTGAGAATGATAAGTTTGAATCATTTTGTCAAGAGATAGGAATAGAACATAATTTCTCTACCCCTGAAACTCCTCAGTAAAATGGAATAGCGGAAAGAAAGAATAAAACTTTAGTTGAAGTTGCTAGGGCAATGTTAGCTGAATAAACTCTACCTAGATATTTTTGGGCAAAACTAGTGAATACTGCTTGTTATGTTCTAAATTGAGTAAATGTTAGATCCAAACTTAATAAGACACCCTATGAATTGCTTAAGGGTAGGACACCTAATCTTTCTCACTTACATGTTTTTGGTTGCAAATGATTTATCTTAATCAATGGTAAGTCACCCTTAGGAAAGTATGATCCTAAATCTGATGAAGGGGTCTTCTTAGGCTACTCCACTATAGGTAAAGCCTATAGAATCTTTAATAAGAGGACCCTTATAGTAGAAGAGTCTATCCATATGGTATTTGATGAATCCAATAAGATCTCTGAATCTAATCATGAAGAAGAAGAAGTTGAGATTATTCAGGGAGTAGAAACCATTGCCATAGAGAATAAAGTAGAAACTCAGGAGCAATTGCCTAGAGATTGGAAATATTCTTCTAGTCATCCTAGAGAATTGATCCTAGGAGACCCATTAGAAGGTGTGAAAACTAGGCATAGACTTAGGAAAGAAGTCAGTCATTCTGCATTTATTTCCATGATTGAACCCACGAACATAGATCAAGCCTTAGGAGATGAATTCTGGATCCTAGCAATGCAAGAAGAGCTAAACCAGTTTGTTAGGAATGATGTGTGGGAATTAGTTAAGAGACCTAAAGAACAAAGTGTGGTTGGAACTAAGTGGGTCTTTAAAAATAAGATGAATGACTCTAGAATAGTAGTCAGAAGTAAGGCTAGATTAGTTGCAAAGGGGTATAACCAAATTGAGGGAATAGATTTTAAAGAAACCTTTGCTCCAGTAGCCAGATTAGAAGCCATAATGGTACTCTTAGCTTTTGCTTGCTTTAGGGGTTTCAAACTATATCAAATGGATGTTAAGAGTTCTTTCCTAAATGGGGTAATCAAAGAAGATGTTTATGTTGAGTAACCCACGAGGTTTGAAAACTCATAATTTTTGAACAATGCATTTAAATTCTAAAAGGCACTATACGGGTTAAAGCAAGCACCTCGAGCCTGGTATGAAAGACTTAATATAATTCTACAAGATAGAGGCTTTATTAAGGGTAGTGTGGACACCACCCTCTTTTTAAAAAGGGTAGGAGATGAGATACTCATTATTCAGATTTATGTAGATGACATCTTGTTTGGATCTTCAGAGAAAACCTTATGTGATGAATTTTCAAAAGTAATGAGTGTTGAGTTCTAAATGAGTATGATAGGAGAACTAAATTAATTTCTTGGATTTAGTGTAAAATAGATGGATGGTGGAACATTCCTTAGCCACTCTAAGTACATAAAAGATATTCTGAAAAGTATGAAATGGGCAATGCTAAGGCTATGAATACTCCCATGAGTTCTAACATTCAATTAGATAAAGATCCTAATGGAAAGTCTGTAGACTAGAAGAAGTATAGGGGAATAATTGGATCACTTCTCTACTTAACTGTCAGTAGACTAGATATAATGTTTAGTGTATGTCTTTGTGCTTAATTTCAAGCTGACCTAAAAGAATCTCACATGACTACAGTCAAAAGAATTCTTAGATATCTACTAGGCACTCCAAACTTAGAAATTTGGTATCCTATACACAGCACTACTTTTGAAATCTTAGGGTACTCAAATTTAGATTTTGCAAGATGTAGGATAGATAAAAAAAGCACCTCTAGTACCTATCAATTCATTGGGCAATCCTTAGTTTTATGGTCCAATAAAAAACAAAATTTGGTAGCCCTCTCAACATTTGAAGTATAATATAAAGTGGTAAGAAGCTGTGTTGCTCAAGTTCTATGGTTAAAATAATAGCTTTTAGATCTTGGACTAATTGTAGGAATCATTCCAATAATGTGCGATAACACTAGTGCAATTTGCATTTATAAAAATCCAATTTATCATTCATGAATAAAGCTCATAGATATTAGACATCACTTCATAGCAGATCATATAGCCAAAAGGACATATCTAAAAATCCAATTCTCAAGGGACCATATATATTCTGAAGGATAGGCCCTACCTCGAAGAATATGATTTAGTCCCTTATCAAAGAGCATTGTGCCACCTTATTTCAAAGTATTTAGTGGTTTAGAAAACCCAAGATAGCATCTTGCCCACTTCCTAGTGAGCTATTACAACATAGGAGGGTTAGATGCTCTACTCTTTTGTTAGTTTATGAGTAGTCTCTCTTGTATTACTTTTGAGTGATATGCAGATCTATTGAATGGTTTAATGAAAACTTTTATAGAGCTCAATAGTCTATTCTTAAAGAGATTCTTAGGAGCTCAATAGTAAATAATCGTGGGCGATCTCGTCACTAAAAAGTTAAAATTGGGAGAATCTTTGGTTTTATGCATCTTGAGATGGCAAAATCTCTCGATGAAATATAAACCCCAGCAGTAGAAATAACATATAGTGGAGATTCTTCTAAAGAATATCTACGGGCCTATTACTTTTCGGCTAAAGAGATTTATAATGAAAACCTTTGAAAAACTTCTTAGTAAAGCTAATAACCTGTAGGAAGAGGCTTCTAGAATGCCATTCCTAAAGGATTCATTTGAGGTGAATAAATTAAGCAAACCTTAAAAATCTTTTGAAAAGAGGGCTGCCATAGTTTCAACAGTTGATAACTGCAAGAAACCAGCCTGTGCTTAGTCTTGCAAACCTCCAGTACAGCCAGTTTAGAAGCAACAACCCTTCCAAGTAACCCCTCAGTCCACTAGGGAGCCTTACCTAATTTCTTTTAATGAGTGATTGGCATATTCATATCCATTTAAAAGGGAATCAGTAAGGAAAATCTTTAAGAGTCTTTTAAAGAAATCAATTTTTTGATTACTTGAGGCTAGAAGCTGAAAGAGGCAAATAGGAAGGATGATCATAACTTTTCCCCTAACACCGCTTGTTGGGCCAGACAATCAAAGAATGTATAATCTTTGAGGACTAGCTTGAAAAGATCTTTCATCAGTGTAATATTATAATTCTAAAGAAGTACCTGGTAAATCTGAACTAGGGGTCTATCAAATTAATCTCAGGTAAAAAATTCAAACTTTTCTCTATCCATTGAAGATGGTTGGGATATAGCTTTATCCTGGGCATTTAAAAAGTTGATTAACAAATATTTTCATCTTTCTTAACAACTATCGATGAGAGCTATGAGCCTGATTTGGGAAGTTGACTTGGAGGCTTCGAAGGAGAAGATTGAGACAGTTTCCTCTCTAGTAGTTGTAGGAACTACTGTAATCAATAAAAATAAAAAGAGAAATATTTCTATAGAGAGAAAATGTATTAATGAGAGATGTGTACAAGTGGTGAATGGTGGCTCAAAATCATTATCCCCATTAATGTTATCTGACTTTTACTTTGCCGCATCAAAGGCAAAGGGTCTAAAATTGCAGCATCAAAGGCAAAGGGTCTAAAATTAATAAAAAATTATCTTTCTATAAATGTTCTGATGATTAATGTCTAGAATGTGGTTCAAAGTGATATTTCAAGTAAAGACAATCAAGAATGAACTGAAATCATTCAAGAAGTTGAAAAACATAGATCTACAAATTTAACCTCTAAAGGGAAAAATGAATCTGAAGTCTCATCAGATGGTGACACACCCAAAATTAATTTTCAAGGGAGTCCTATCATTGTAGATTTTTAAGATTCAAAATCCCCCTAGGAAAATGGCAATCAATCGCCTAAGGAGATCATAGACTCTGCTGCTGTTTGCCCTCCTGATAAAATCGTGGAGGTGTAACTATGAGGCAATAAGGTCTTCCCCCCTAGGCTTCCTCCCCATAAACAAGGAAAGTACCCACTCAATAATCAAATCCTCCAAATCCACCGGGTTAGAGTCCTGATCTTCCCTTGATTATAATGTCTTAGCTCATCTTAGAAAGTTTCCTGCTAAGTTGAGCATCTACAATGCCTTTATACTCTCAATAGAGATGAGTGAATTTGTGATTAAAGCACTTTTCAACCTAGAGATTTTCCTTGCTCAATTAGCTTTAACTTCTCAAGAAGAAGCTTTGTACTTAGAGAAAATCAAAGGAGTAACCTTTTCTGATGAGGATCTACTCCTAGGAACTGTCGATAATAATCTCCCACTTTACTTCATCATAAATATGGGCAATTTCAAGTTATCCTGAGTATTCATTGATCTAGTGCAATGGTTAATGTGATGAACATAATGACTCTCACATACGTTAGAGTTGATACTCGTAAGCTCTCAACTAACAAGTTGGTGCTTCATGGGTTTAAAAAAAAGGGTGAGAAGGTTTTAGGTTCAATCACCCTCCTTCTAGAGATAAGAGAGTTAAAAATAAAAGCAAAATTTCATATAATTAATTTGGCAAAGTTTTTTAATTGGCTCCTTGGTAGGCCCTATATACATGAGTATAGGATGGTTCCATCTACCCTACACCAATGCATTAAGTACCAACAAGATGGCATTGAGTCTAAAATCAAGGGTGATCTACAACCATTCTCTATTCATGAGATTGCGGATGCCGCATACTAAGCACACAAAGGGTTCACTACCTGTTCTAATAGAGAGATTAATTTCTAAGAGGAGAAAGAAGATGACCAAAATTTAAAAGAAATTCAAAAGTCAAAATTAGAAAAGTTAAGAATAAAAAAAGACAAAAATTAAGTAGTGAAGATGACGTCAAGGGCGTAACCTTTATGTCTCTAAATAATTTACCTCAGAAAGGTGGGAGGATGGCCCAAAGAGCATGTCATCGAGGATATACTTTAGCTGAAAAAAGAATACCCCTAATGTACATTGAACAGGAATTAAGTTTTGATGAAGAATCAAAAGTATAGGGTGCTAGAATTGCTTTTGACTATCGAAAAATAAATCCTCCTCTGAAATTTGATCTCACTTTAGAGGAAGATAGTGACCTAGAAGGTGACAATTCAATAGTTTAAAGTTATAAGCCTTAATTGACTCTTTATGAAAATCTTAATAGGGAAGTTAATGCCTAAACCTTAACCCCACTGTCTACTGACAGTGTCTCAAGGTCAGCGACTAAGGATGCACCTAACTTAGATGGTGAAGTCAGGAAAGTCCAAAATTTTTTTCTTGGCTCCTCCTCCTCAAGAAATGAAGATGACGTAACCCTTAAAGAGGCATATTTTAATGAATTAATGGAATTACATTTTGGCTACATTCCTATTAGTATTAAAACTCTTATCTCTAAAGGTCTCGTGCCTAGTCAATGGACTAAGGGTCAAACTAGATACCACAAAAACATCTAGAGTTTAAAAATAAATAAAAAATGGACAAGTGGTATCAGCTTTGGTATTGTTAGTTCATTTGATGATGATGAATATTATTTAATGATAACTAGTCATCCTAAATTTGAAAATATCCTTACTAAAGTCTTTAGAGACTTTAGATGATTCTGATGAACTTCAAGTCTAGGATACACCCCTTGAATCTGAAGAAAAGATTAAATTGATAAATATTGAACTTAAGGAAATTAACCTTGGAATAAAGAACGACCATTACCCCACTCTCATAAGTTCTTTGTTGAGTGAGCATGAGTCTAAGGATCTGATTCAAATTCTTTCTGAGTTTAAGGATTGCTTCACCTAGACATATGATGAAATGTCAGGTTTATCCTCAAATATAGCAGTCCATGAACTTGGAATTCGGCTTGATGCCATTCTTATTAAGCAAGCTCCAAGACGCATGTGTATGGAGATTGAGCAAAAAGTTATTTTTGAAGTTAAGATCGATGGGATGTTTGAACCAACCTGGGAAGGACTCTTTATTAGAGAAATAGTTTATGAAGGGGGTCCATATGAACTAGTTGATTTTAAGGAAAATCACCCAATGCTTTCTATAAATCGGCATTTCCTCAATAAATATTATGCTTGATGTAGCTCAATTTTCAAATCAATAAATTTCTTTAAGTTTTAAATCCAATTGAATCAATTCTATTTAAGTTTTTAAATTCTAGAATCTAATTTCTTCTCCTTAAGGTCAGATGTGAGTCATTGTGCTTTCTTTCCTTATGATTAGACATTCTAATAATGGAGCACACCCACTGTGGCACCATCCTAGTTTCAAAAAGTCAAGATCTAATTTTCTATTGGAAGTAATACTTTCTTCCGTTAAGATCTTCTAGTTTTTTTCTCGTTAAGGATAGATGTGAGTCATCGTGCTTTCTTTCCTTAGGATTAGATGTTTTAGTGATGGCGCCCTCTATGGCACCATTCAAATTTCAAAATCTTGACCTGATCTTCTGTGCGAAGCAATGTATCCTTTTCACAAGATCAACCAGTTTTCTTCCCCTTAAGGTTAGATGTGAGTATGTGAGTCATCATGCTTTCTTTCCATAGGATTATATCTCCTAGTTATGGATAATGCCTTTTGAGGCACGATCTTAGTTTCAAATTCCATATTTGATCTTCTATGGGAAGCAATGCTTCCTTCTCACAAGATCTTCCAATTTTCTTTTCCTTAAGGTTAGATATGAGTCATCATGCTTTCTTTCCTTAGGATTAGATCTACTAGTGATGGAGCACTCCCTCCATAGCATCATCATAGTTTCCTTCTATGGGAATTAATTCCCCATTCAGGTTCGTATCCATTAGTGATGGAATACGCCCTCTATGGAACCATCCTAATTTTAAACTTCAAACCAGACCCTTTAAGGGAAGCAATCCTACCTTCCCACATGATAATCAAGTTTTCTCTCCTTAAGGATAGGTATGAGTCTTCTTTCCTTCTTTTCTTAGGATTAGACATCCTAGTGGTGAATAATGTCCTTTGTGGCACCATCCTAGCTTCAATTTCAAACTCTAGAATTCAGCATTCTAGTCCTTAAGGTTAGGTACTTCCTTAGCTTACGATTAGATCTACTAGTGGTAGGGTACGCCTTTCTTAGCACTACCCTAGTATTAACTCAACCTTGATTCCCTAGGCTTAGATTTATTCCTTCCCTTAATCAAAATTTTAGATTTGACATTTCTATTAGATTAATGCCAATATGTGCAGTAGAACTTTATTCTATCATACATATTGGGGGTCTATTTATTGATCTCATTTTTGTATGAGGTCATAGGGACCCATCGTGATCTACCTAATTTATCTGATGGTAACAAGGCTCTAGGTGTCAACCATCAAGATTTTAATTTAGGACTCAATCTATTCAAACATCAAATTAATTCAAATCTCAAATCAACCTAGACATCAAATTAATTTAAACATCAAACCAATCCAGACCTCAAATTAATCTAGATCTCAAGTCAAGCTTGACTTTAAAATAATTTAGACTTCATACTCATCCAATCTTCAAACATAGACTTCCATTAATCTTTGATCCAACCTCTAATTAAGCTCCAATCATATCCACTCACTAACAATCATCCAGTTGATTTTTATTGATATAAATAATTTAAATATTATCAATCAAATCCAAAATCCAGATCAAACCTAAAAATCCAGATCAAATTCAAGGGTTAAAGGGCTTTGGCTTAAAAGACTTTTTGAGTGATTTTTTAAATACTTCAAACCCTAGTTAATGAACCCCAATTCCTGATCTATAAATTACATATTTATTAGGCATGTCCTTAGGATCTACCCTCAAAATTTAAGCTCAATCTGAGACCTCTAACCCAGAAATTGAATTGATTTTTAAATGCTGTAAAATCATTAAATATTTATAGCCTATGCCACTAGACCTGCCACCTTATGAATTTTGACCTTGGGACCTTCCTCAAGACTTTTGATCATATCCAAACCTTTGATTATAATATTTTGAGAAGAAAACTATATTTTGGTGGATCCAATTTGACCCTCAGTTGACCATGGGTTAAAATGATCAAAATGCCCCTAAAGGACAAAACTGAATTTTCCTCTAAACTTCAATATGGCCCAATCAAATCAAACCCAAAAACTTCAAGACCAATGATTACCACCGACTCCGTGGTTTGGGTTGACAAATCTGGAGCTGCCATATAGCTCCCACCACCCCTATTTAACCTAAATAGATTTTATTTAACTTAAACCCTCTTAAATTAAGAAAACTTAAAAAAAAAAAATTAAGAAATTAAGTTTTAACCCAAAAATTAAGTATTTTATATCAAAATCTTTAGAATTTAAAATACTTTCATTTAAAATTAAAACTGATTTACAACTTCCAATATATTTTAAGTACTTTAAAACATTAATAATTTGAATATTTAATTAATATTTAATTAAACATCCACTCAAATATTTTCAAATATTTTAAATTTTATCTTAATATATTTTTAAATCAGAGAGAATGCTCCAAATATCTTATTTTAAAATTAAAATTTTGTTAGAAATATTTTACATATTTTAAATAATTTTAATTATCTAATATTTGAATAATAAATTAATATTTAATTAAATATGGATTCAAATATTTTTCAAAAATTCAAAAATTCTATTTTAATATATTTTAAATAATAAGAAAGGATATTTAAAAATTTTAAAATTAAAATTCATTTAAAATATTAAAAATATTTTAAATAATTTAATTATTTAACTATTTGAACATTTAATTGATATTTAATTAAATATTGATCCAAATATTTTAAAATTTTCTAAAAATTTTTTTAAATATTTTTAAATAATTAGAGATTTTTAAATTATTTTGAAATTATTTTAATAATATTTTAGAATTTCTAAAATTCAAAATTGATATTTTCATATATTATTTTAATTTCAAAATTATATATATATATTAAATCTCTGAGTGCTTTGAGTGAGGATCCTAAAATTTTAAACATGTTTGAACTTGATTAAATAGAATAAATGGGGATTTGATTGATGATTATCTAAATTTTAATTTTTCATCCTTTACTTTTCCTATTATTTGAATTATCTTTTAATATTGATGTGTAGGATGCACATACACCTAGTTTTAAGGCTCACTTAGATCAAGGACTTGATTGTGATGTTTGTGTAATGCATTTATATTTGTTCAATGGTTAAAAACCTCAATTTGCAAACCTATAAAACTTAGTGTCATTTTAAAGAAAAAAAATAAGAACTTGTCTAGAGAACTTAGGAATAATTTTAGAAATTTAAATATGCATGCAATAGGCATGAAACATAAATTATTTAAACATAGTGACATCTCATACCTTAGGAAAAATTCCCACTGACTTTAAAAATCAATAAGCTAATTATTTAATTAAATTAAAATTAAACCTTTAATTAAGCATTAAAACTTCTAAAAATCATAATTAATTTAAATTAAATCCAAAAATATAAATAATATATCAAACTAACCAGAATTAAACCCTTAATCATAAGAAAATTAAAAGCCCCTAAATTGGACTTTAAATTTAACCTTAATTTTATTTTAAAGGAAAATTAATATTTAAATGATTTAATTAATTAAAAATAACTAAAAAATTCAAAAATTCTCAAACACTTGAGAATGCTTTCTTAGGTCTTTTTTGATCTTTGGAGGTGATTTCAAGAAGTTTAATCCATTTGGATCCAAATCATCAAAACCTTCCTAACTAAACAAATTTAAAAAGTCAAATAAATACTTAAACTTTGAAAATTCATAACTAATTCCAAAAAGTTCCAAATTGAGCAAACTCAAGGTATTGGACTCCATTTCGGGTCTAATATTTATCAAAAATGTTAAACCACTAGAAATAATTCAAAATTAAAAAGTCAACTTTTTGGTCAACTCTAGTTCAAATTTCAACTCAAACTTCAATCATTACTAAGTGTAAGAAAATATAAATCCAATAAACTTAGAGTCTAATTAGTCATCTTAAAGTCTAATATTTAAAAAAAGTATTAAAACTCTAGGATCAACCTTAATCAAAAAGTCAAATTTTGACCCCTTTAATTAATGCATTTAAACAATTCAATAATTCCAAAATTTTGATAATTAACTAAAATTCTAGAAAACTCAAACTTGATTAAATAAATCAATAAACCAGCCTTTTAATATATAAGAAGCACTTTAAAGATGAAGTATTATTATGGATTACATTTATTATGGGGCTAATTGTCCTAAGGAGTCCTGGTTCCTCAGGCCCACTATGATAAAGACATGAACATATTCAATGGAGTGTAAAATTTTAAACTTAATTGATTAATAATTACTTAACTAAATAAAAATTCATAATTTAATTACATTAACCATATTTTTAGGCTGGACTACCTTGTTCGGTGGGGTTATATGTCCTAAAGAGGATTGGTTCCTCGTGCTCACTATGACAACACCATGAACTGGTTGATGGTAAACTTAATTAATTTTAACCTTTAAAACCAGCAACCAACCAAATTTAACTAAACATTCTCAGCCCTCTTAAGCTTAACAAATTAATTAATTAACTTATACCTATTACTGCTCGGTAACTCAGGCCTATGAGGCTATTAAGCTAGCCCCAAGAAGGTAAAATAAACTTCATGGCCCTGGTTTAAAAAAGGTAGAAATTAATCAACTTTTAAAATACATCTTAAAATTAATTTTAAAATATTAATATTTAAACTTTAATTAAATTTCCCTATAAGCCTTTCAACCAACGAGAACACCAAATAACTAATTATCCTATATAGGATATTTCCAAGCCACATAGCCTCCTACACACACTTAAGATGGTTTATTAGGATAATCAAATTAAGTCTTAGGCTAGGCTGGTATTTTACTTTCCTACAGTTGTGTGCTGAGTTTTTGGAGTTTTCCAACATGGTGGTTGTTAGAATTAGTTGATTGATGTGATTATTTTTTAAAATTTTAATGCAATTTGTGTATTAATTTCATGGATGTTAGATTACCACTAGGTTAGGGAAGATTTGGATGCTAACATGATCTTTTGTAGGTTGCCATACTCTTATAGGGCTATAAAATAAAGGGGGCATAATTAAGTTTTAATTTAATAGAATTTTTTGCAGGTGCTATAAATGCTAAGTCCCCCTTTAAAATTAAATAGCATGGTGAAGTCTGGCTGTGATTTGAGCATCTTAAATTTTGATATATATATATATATATATATAATTATCTAGGATGTTAATTTGATTGTTGATTACTTAGGATAACCTTGCATGTTGGCAGGTTGTGTTTGAGAATAGATTTTTCTTTTAATTTTCAAACTTAATTTGATTATAATAGAGTTGTAATTAAGAGTTATTTTAAGTGATTTTGAGATGGGATACTAGTTATCCAACTTGGAATCCAAAGAGAAAGTAACATCCCTTAAGGGGAGAGTTTCTTTCCATTTGGATATCCAAGTTAGGATACATTGAGAATCCAAAGACAAAACATAACACCCCTATGGCAGGGGGTGGGGGGGGGGGGGGGGGGGGGAAGTTTGTTACATTTGGATATCTGAGCCTGATGAATTCAAGAAACCTGTAGAAGGACAAAGAAGTGAAGATCGAGAAGAATCCCATTCTCAAAGTCACTTATGACTTAGGAGTAGAATCATGGTTATTATCGGTGGTACCCGACCACTTCACTTTCTACAAAATTTTGGGTTGTAATTTTAAGTCGAACTTGCCTCATATACTTTTGATTTAATTTAATTGATTTGATGTTATTTATTTAAATTAATTGTGCAGGAGAACTAACTTTTCTATTTTATTTTTTTTAATAACATGGCACTTTTATTTTAGCCTAGAATGATCAGAGGCTCGTGAGGGTATGATTCAAAACTTTTTTTTAATGAAATAAAAAATTTAAGCTCACATAGAAACCCTAATGATTTTAAGAAGTAAGCTCGGGCTCACCGAGGGTCGCATACATCATATTATACTTTCTCCTCCTTATTAAGCACCTCCATGCCTACAGGTTCTGGCAAGCCACCTGACCTATTAGGGTGCAGTCTAGTCAAGGGGAAGTTATATAATCCATAGGATAAAATCTATTTTCTTAGCGTAATTTTTAAAATTGCTTCATTCAAAGTTATGCATTTATCGAGTCAATTTACAACCATTGCATTATTAATTAAATGAGTCTAAAATTTAATTGCATTTTACTTTCTAGTATCAAATTACCCTACATAAGTTAAGGGGCCAACCAGGATATGCTCTAGATCTTTGCCTCAACTCCTCAAAACTTTAATTAACAACATCCCTACAACTCTCTCATAAAAGATAGGACTCACGATTTAAATCATTTAGGTGGTTAGCTGGCTCCCCAATCCAGGCTGGGGTAAGTTCAGGTTTTGCATAGCATTAGCTAGGTTTGGGTTACTATCATTCAGTACCCAAATTAGATTTAGGATCCAGGTAAGACTAAAATTCTTAAGACCCCACCTCTTGGGAATATAATCCCAACTTTCTAATAAAATCATCAACTTAAATTTAAATCTCCTTCAATCCAAAATTTAAGCCCAATATATAGGACGGCTAAGCTATTTTCTAAAGTGTTTTAGAATCACAAAATACCTCCTACCTCTCCTCTATTGACCTCTAGAAATAAGTGTTCAATTTTGATCCATTCCTAGTTAAAATTCAAGCCTCACTCCTTAGATGTCAATCCTAAAAAATTCCTAATAAACTTTCTACCATTATTTTAATCAAGAGTATTCATAGGAGACTCTAATTTTCCTATGATGTAATTAACTATGAGAGCTTGCTCTTAAAGAAGATTTAGAACCCAAACTAATTTTTAAAATTAAGTTTTCAAAAATTAATTAATTATCTTTGAAAAAATCAAGGTCAATGATCATTATCATAATATTCAAATAATTAATGATAAATGATATATTCTTTCCTTAGGAAGATATATATTTCAATTATCATAACTTTAATTATGAAATTAATGATCCCTTATCCAAACTGTTATAGTTAAACACTCGATCAAACATTATTTTGACCCTTCATGGTCATATGTAGTTCTTCCCTGAGTTTAACTATGATAATCGAGATGAACCCATAGTTTTGTAATCTAAACCTATTAGGGGATGATATCTTCACCTCCCGAGGCATTATATCATTCATAATATTGTGTTCAATTTCAAAACTAAAATTTTAGAAATTAAATTCTCCCAAAGAAAATTAACCTTTTTAAAACTCAACTTTTTGAACAAACATCTCTACATTTCCCAAGAATGAAAGCCATTTGGATGTCACCGATACGGAGATCTAATGAGCTTTAATAGGCTCTATTGCAATCCAGGATCCCTAGTATGTGATTTTGATGATGATAAACATTATTGATTAAATTGTTACTTTTCTTATTGAATATTTTAGATATTTCTTTTATTTATGAGCACTAACATTGCTTGTAAAACATACACTGCTCAAGGCTACTAGAAGCTCAATATTAGGTAGAATAGGAATGTCAAGTAAAAAAATTCTTAAAGCAAAAGTAAGTAAATTATATATTTTTATTTTTATTTATTTTATATTTCTTCAGTCAGGCCACATAAGAGTATATGCATTGGATGATCGTGAACACACGCACAGGGGGAGTGAGAAAAAAATTCAAAAGTTAATTTTTTTTACTAATATTACTGTACGACTTATAATCATACTGTACAATCAATCATGAAAAGAATGAGCTTAATGGCTAATTAAAATTAGTTTCTATAAACTAACATACTGTGCGAACATCGTACTGTACAATTCATTCAAATCTATAAACCCTAGCCTCCAGATAAATTACTAAGACTTTTTAAAAATTGATTTTGAACTAATCATACTATACAATTCTACTCTATTGTATAAAATTTTGAAATCTTACTTAAATTAGCCCCCATAATTAGTCAATCAAATTATGGTTTAATTAATGATAACAGATCTTACTGTATGATCTTGATCATACCGTATGATTAGTAGGGATAAAATTTTGTCATTCTAAAGATCATACCAAATAAAATCATAATTCTTAAACTAATCATATTGTATAATATTTATATCATACAGAACGACCCACTTGAAATCAACAAATCATACTATATAATGGTAGCAATATGGGATGATTGATAGAGACAATTTCCATTCATCCCAACAATCATCCTATATAAATAGAGAGAAAATAAATAGATCGTACTGGATGACCTTCTTAATGTACAGTATGATGTGTTCAAAAAGTTGAACAATTTATTTGAATAACTATTTAAATCATACTGGACGGGTCTAGTTTTTGAACTGATTATATTGTATGAATTCCAATCATACTATACAAATAGTGACGACCAACTTGAGTTTTTAGGGTTTCTTGAAGCCTAATGTTTAAGTAATGTTTTTAAGAATCTCTAAGCATAAGAGAGGATTTTGTGACTGCTAAAGGTACTCTGAGAGAAGCTTTTGATAAAAATCTAAGGTTTGAGAGGAAGGAGAAGGTGTGGTTGAGCGTGAGGGAAAAGGAGTGTGAGGGGATCACATGATTGCTCCGGGCTAGCTTCACCCTTGCTCCTCCTATAGCCATGGTGAGTTCTTGAAAGCTCTCTTAGGAGAGAGGCTTCTAAGTCAAGTCCTCGAGGTACTCTGCCTTCTCTAGGAGGAAGAAAAGAATTTGAGGTTCTCTACCTGTGAAAGGATTATGGTTCTTTGCAATCTCTAGGAGGGAGAAAAAGGATTTGGGGTTCTCTGCCTTCTCTAGGAGGAAGAAATAGGATTCAAGGTTTGCTGCCCTCACCGGGGGAGGTGACAGCTTCTAGCACTCTACTGCATCAGGTTTGGTGAAAGTGAATATGGAAAGGCTTCTATGCCTTACTGTTGGAGCAAAAGGAGAGTCACTTTTTATTAGTGTAATTCTCGAAGCAAAGGACTCCAGTTGATATAGGAAAGGTTGATCTGACCACTATAACATTTCTGGTAAACTTTTTTCATTTTATGTACTTTACTTTTTGCACTTAATTTCTATGATAACTACTTGGTGAAAATCTGATATTATTGTTCTATTGTGTTAATTAGAATTTCATCATCAGTATTTGAATTATTGATAAATTGTTAGCTTCTAGATCAGGTGATCAAATTGTTTATTTCAAAGTTTTTGTAAAATTTATAAAAGAATAAAATTCCTTCTTAGGATTTCTAATTTACCAATTCACCCCCCCCCCCTCTTCGTGAGCCTCGGGCTAGTTCTGTGAGGTTTAATAACCTTCTTGAACTTTCAAGTGGTATCAAAGAGGGTTTCAAAAACAAAGTTTTAGAAAACTTTAAAAAATGATCAATGGCTCATTTTGGTAATCATAACACTATAGGGGTTATTCAATAACTCATCCGCCTTTATTTGATAATATACCTTTTCATTTCTAAAAAATTTGCATGTCTACCTTTTACAATTTATAGATTATCGCATGTGGATATTAGTCCAAGAAGGATATTTTGCAACTTTTTGTCTTATGAATGGCATCAAACTGAACTATCATTTAATGAATTGAGTAATGAGGATAGTGATTTAGCCCAACTGAATACAAAATATTTAAACTTTTTCTTTTGTGCTGCAAAATCTGAAGATTGTATGCATGTATCCATTTGTACCACTAAAAAAGATTTTTAGGACAAACTATGCTTAACCTACGAATGAACTAGTGAAGTAAAATAGTTTAGGTAAAATATCAAGCTTTATGACTACGAACTATTTCATATGAAATCTAGTGAATCAATTTCCAAAATATATATTGCTAGGTTTACACAAATAGTGACATCCCTACATGCATTAGGTAGAGAACTTACAAATTCTAAAAAAGTGAATAAGATTTTATGTTGTCTACCAAATTCTTATAATGCAAAGATAACGACAATTACTGAATCTAAAGACTTAAATATTTACTTGATTGATAATTTTCTTGGGTCACTCATTTCCTACGAGCAAGGAGTGAGTCAAAGGCAAAGTGATGTAGTAGAAAAGAAGAAGGAGAGAACTGTAGTAGTAAAAGTAAATGATTCTGACAGTAACAATTTTTGTAGTGGAGAAGGATGGTGATATTGCCTTAATGACACGACAGTTCAAGAGCTTTCTAAAGAGAAAAAAGAAAAATCATCAACAATATTGGAGCAAAGTTAAAAGCAACAAAAATGTTAAAGTTTCTTCTGACATAATTTGCTTTGAATGCAGGAAACCAAGCAAAAGACACAGAAAGCTTTTCTGGGTTGACTCTGCCTCAAAATCTCCAAAATTAGAAGCAGAGGAGGAGGTAACAAACTTGTGCCTTATGGTTAACGATAATCTTGATCAATCAGATCAAGATGAGGTGTGTAAACTTTCCTATGATGAATTACTCATTATTTCTAAAACTATACATGATTTATATAGGAAGCTAAAAAAGATGTAGTCTAGTCATAATATTTAATTCTCTACTTTACAAAAAGAGCATGCTAGCTTAAATACCAAGCATTCTAATTTAGATAGTGCTCACATAACCTTGCTTGACATATATGGTGCCTTAAATAGGAAGCATATCAACTTAGCTAATACACACGAATCCTTAAAAACATCGTATATTGAACTAGAGAAAGCATACAAAGTGTTAGAAGCATCTAAATTAGAAATAGATGGTAGGGAGCATGCATTAAAAATTAAAATGTCTATTCTTGAAAGTGCAAACAAATTTTTGAAAGCAAAACTAACCACACTTGAGAATAACAAACCACCACCTACCTTAGAATAATTTCATAAGCCCACAACACAGCATGTATCACATAAACCTAGGAAGAGGCACCATGATCAACATAAGTTAGTAAATTCATTTCCCGATGTTAGGTTTTACTCTTGTGGTATGGTAGCTCACATGCCCACACTTGCACAATCCACCATAGGACACATCTTGTGTGGAGGCCTAAAATTACATTCATCATAGCATATCATGCATTCATCCTATTCATTCAAGCATAAGGTGGAACCCAAACCCACTTGGGTTCCCAAATCTAACCTTTGAATGACTATGTAGGGTTGCTCTCACAAAAATCCTAGAAAGAGCATGTGGTACCTAGACAGTGGATACTCGAGGCACATGGCTGGTGATATAAAGTAGTTCATCACACTCGAGGCCAGGTCAGGAGGCAAGGTGACATTAGGAGATAATACCATTAGGAAAGTGATGTGCTCAGGTATAATCGATAATGTTAAAAGCTTTATTATTGAGAATATTTTATTAGTAGACGGTTTAAAGAATAATTCACTGAGCATTAGTCAACCGTGCGATAAAAGTTTTGATATCAAATTTCTTTCTAAAAAAAAGAATAATTAGTTTAAATGGAAAACTTATTTTTGAAGGAAAATGATTGAATAATGTTTACAAGCTAGACTTGAACTACATTAAAAATTCAAATTCTATATGTTTGAAAATAATAATTGATGATTTCTAGCTGTAGCATAGGATACTATGTCATGCGAGCATGAAAACTCTTAGGAAAATTATCCAAAAAGATATAGTTAGAGGCATACCTAGGTTAGACTTCACTAAGAGCCACCTATATGATGTTTGCCAACTAAGAAAATAAGCCAAGTCTTTATTTCATTCAATTAAGGACATGAATACCTCTAGGCCACTAGAAATCCATCACATCAACCTATTTAGACTTATTAGTACAGCCAACCTAGGAGGGAAGACATATGGATTTGTAATAATAGATAACTACTCTAGATTTACTTAGGTTAGATTCATAGCACATAAGAGTGAGTCATTTGATGAATTTAGAACTTTCTCCACTGGATTCAAAGGAAATTAGGATGTGAAATTTTAACCATTCATGGTGATCATGGTGGAGAATTTGAAAATGATAGGTTTAAATTTTTCTATCAAGAGATTGGTATAGAATATAACTCCTCTACCCCTAAGACCCCTTAGTAGAATGGAATGGCTAAGAGAAAAAATAGAACCTTTGTAGAAGCTGCTAGGGCAATACTAGCTGAATACACTCTCCCTAGATACCTTTTGGGCAAAAGCAGTGAATACTACTTATTATGTTTTGAATAGGGTGAATGTTAGATCCAACCTGAATAAGACAACCTATAAACTCCTTAATGGTATGACATCCAATCTTTCCCACTTACATTTCTTTGGATATAAATTCTTTATATTAATCGATGGAAAATAACCCTTAAAAAATTTGATCCCAAGTCTGATGAAGGAGTCTTCTTAGGTTATTCATTTGTAGGGAAGGCCTATAGAATCTTTAATAAGAGGACCTTAGTAGTAAAAGAGTCGACGCACATTATGTTTGATGAATTAGATAGGACCTCTAAATCTTAACCTGAAAGAGAAGAAGTAAAGGTCATTCAAGTGGTCGAAGTATTACTATATGGGATAGAGTAGAATCTCAAGTGTATCTGCCTAGATATTAGAGATTTTCTTCTAGTCATCATAAGGAACTGATATTAAGAGACCCTTCTGAAGGTGTTAGAACTTTGTCTGGACTGAGGAAGGAGGTTAGTCATTCTACCTTTATCTCTATGATAGAACCCACTAATATAGATCAAGCCTTATTTGATGAATTATAGATCCTAGTAATACAAGAAGAATTAAATCAGTTTGTTAGGAATGATGCTTGGGAGTTGGTGAGTAAACCTAGGACTAGAGTGTTAAAGAAACTAAATGAGTTTTTAAGAATAAAATGAATGACTGGCATAATAGTAAGGAATAAGGCTATGTTAGTTAAGGGGTACAATCAAAATGAAGGGATTGATTTTGAAGAAACTTTTGCCCCTGTAGCTAGACAAGAAGCCATCAGGGTGCTCTTAGCCTTTGTTTTCTTTAAAGGATTTAAGCTATATCAAATGGATGTTAAGATTGCTTTCTTGAATGGGATAATCAAAGAGGATGTTTATGTTAAGAAACCCCCAGGTTTTGAGGACTTAAAATCTTCAAATCATATATTCAAACTAAAGAAGGCCTTATATGGGTTGATGCAAGCACTTAGAGCCTATTATAAAAGACTGAGCACATTCCTTCTAGATTTATTAATGGTAGTGTAGAAACCACCCTCTTCCTAAAGAAAGAAGAAGAAGACTTACTCATAGTACAAATCTATATTGATGATATATGCTTGGATGTACATATAAAAATCTTTTGTGATAAATTCTTAAAAGCTATGAGTGAGGAGTTTGAGATGAGTATGATGGGAGAGTTGAACTATTTTCTTGGATTTAGTGTAAAGTAGATGGATGATGGAACCTTCCTTAGCCAAACTAAATACATCAAGAACATTCTTAAGAAATATGAAATAGATAATGCTAAGGTAATAAACAGTCCCATGAGCTCTACTATACAATTAGATAAGAACCCAAATAAAAAGTCAGTAGATCGGAAGAAATATAGAGGAATAATTCGATCACTTCTTTACCTAACTACTAGCAGACCTGTTATTATGTATAGTGTTTATCTCTATGCTAGATTTTAGGATGATCCAAAAGAATCTAACTTAACTATTGTTAAGAGAACCCTTAGATATCTCTTAGGAAACAAAAACATAGGAATCTGGTATCCTAGACATAGCACTTCCTTTAAAATTGTTGGATACTCTTATTCAGATTTTGAAGGATGTAGGGTTGATATAAAAAGCACTTCTAGAACCTACCAACTAGTAGGATAATCTTTAGTCTCCTGTTCTAATAGAAAAAAAACTCTATAGCCTTATCTACCGCTGAAGTAGAATATATAGCTATAGGGAGTTATGTTGCACAAGTCTTATGGCTTAAAAAACAAATCTTAGATCTTGGACTACCTACAAGTACCATTCAAATCATGTGTGATAACATTAGTGCCATTTTCATATCAAAGAATCCTATCCAATATTCAAGGACCAAACACATAGACATTAGGCACCATTTTATTAGAGACCATGTGATAAAAGGGGATATAGAGCTACATCATGTAGTTGCTAAACATTAATTGGCAGACATCTTTACTAAAACTATAGCCTATGACACCTTTAGCACCTTGAGGACTAGACTAAGTGTTATAGTCATTCATACTTAACTCAAGATAAATCAAACTTTGTTATCATTTGAAATCAATAATTCTTATGTGCTACGTTGTATGTATTTGTTTTATGTTATTTCTTGTGTATATTAACTTAGGCTTTTGTCATTTTTACATATTTTTGTTATTTTTGTTTTTAAGGTGTTTTCTAATCATCACACACTCACTCCTCACTAGATCAACAAAAAACAATCTAAACTCAAATAAAATTTTTTCATCATACTGTATGATCCACTTTCATATTGTATGATATGATCATTTGTACACAAATCACAGCCATTAACTAAACAAACAAGCTTGATGAGTTCAATTATTGGTGATCATACTATACAATCCAACCTACATACCGTATGATCTAATGTGGGAATCCTTTGGGATGAGTTAAATTTGATTGATACGATCATTATTACATTTCATACTATATTAACCACTCTTCGTATTGTATGATACACATGTTAGAATCAGTTAGGATGAGTTTAATATGACCGACATGATTATTATTGCAATTTGTATTGTATGAAAACCTATTCATACTGTACGATGAATTTGGTCAAAAGTTGTTCAGACGATTCCTCGAGATGAATGCAATTTCTTAAGATCGTCAAGTATGATACCCATCGTAGTATGATTTGACAAACTTTTTCCAACAAGTCATCTAGATGATTTAACTTTCCTGATCGTACTGTATGATCTCAATTCATACTATATGATAGGCTTCAAATCTACAAATTGGAGAGTTTTTCAAAGTTTCAATCGCTCAACTTATCCTTCCTTTAAACTCCTAACCTCTCCAATCTAAACTCTCCAATGGCCGGTGGAAGTAAATGCGGCAGAATGACCTAGGGGAGCTCCTCCTCTTCTTTTCACTTCGATGATTGATTTCTATTTCCAAGAGATGAAGATGCTTACTACAAGTTCAAGGAGGCCCGAATCACCCCATCCATAATGCTAAATCAACCAGCCCTCAACTTTGAGGTGATGAACCTTTTGGCCTCTACCACTCTCTAATTCCTAATCACACTAGTCTTTCCTTTCAATTCCAAATTACTCTATGAATTTTTAGCCAATCTTAGGATCAACATGGAAATGTTCACCATCACCTCATTTATATGTTGACAACCAGTAGAGATCATTAAGGATAATTTAAGGGAGCATATCGATCTTTCTACTAAAGGACCTCATCTAATCCTTCATCTCTACAACTGATTTTGACTGGAGTTTTGTTAACCTGACTATTAAGATTGTGGCCATAAATAAATATCAACCCTTAGTCCACACCCTAAATCAGAATGCACGAGTTATCTAGCATGTTCTTACAACTTACATTATATCTAAAGTTGGAGATCATGTCAACATCACCCCACTTCTTTCCATAGTCACCTACCTAATAATATCGAATACCTAATTTGATGAAGCTCATATGATTATTTAGTATATCAATAATATGACTCCTATTCGACATACATTAGGACACATCATAGGGTATGTCTTAGATAAAAAATACCTAATCAACTACCCTGCTCCTTCCGATAATCTTCCCATCTCTATATGAATGCCTCCTTCTATATTTTTTTCCATCAGGGGCACGAGCACGATAAGCCAGAGTTTGCTGAAGAAGGGGAAGCTACTCTTACAGGTGGGCCTACACCACCACCAATACCAGCACCTACACCTGCCTATTCGTCCTACCCTCGGGATGACATAATTCTGAGGCTCGAGCGCTTAGAAACCTGGCCGGACTACTTTATTGAACAATAACAACAGTAGCACGAGGAAGACATGGGCAAGTTTGGAGAAAAGTTTTCTCACATTGAAGATCAATTTACCTTCTTACATAAATACTTTCAACAACCACCACCACCACCTGATCAGGATCTGTCTCTTTTTTAATGTCTATTTGTTGTGTTTTACTATTTTTACTTCATGTAATATTCACTTTGTTTGTTGTTCCTCCCCTTTTTGATGATGTCAAAAGGAGGAGAAAATATAGGTTTGGTTGTATGTTTTATTTTAATATAATCATGTGTTTGTTTTATTTTAAGTTTTTATAACTTATTTTCTTTATGTCTTTCATTAATAATAAATAAATTAAAATAAAACAAAAAAGTGCAACCCCTTATTTTTTAAATCTCTTACCTAGTGAGGGGGAGCTTAGGAGAAAAAGAATTTCTATCTACCTATTAATAAATATTGTTTGCCATCATCATAAAGCACTCAAGAGCGGAGGACTCTGAGGAGTGGATGTAGGTCAAGGTTGACTGAACCACTATAAAATTTTTGGTGTGCTTTTTCATTTTCTGCATTTTACTTTTTACACTTAATTTTCATGATAGCTGCTTAGCGAAAATCTGAGATTATTATTCTACTGTGTTAATTAGAATTTCATCATCAGTATTTTATTTATTATTAAATTGTTAGCTTCCGCATCGGGTGATCAAACTATTTATTTCAATGTTTTTAAAAAAATTATAAAAAGAATAGAATTTTTGTTAAGATTTTTAAATTACCAATTCACCCACCCCCCCCCCCCCCCCCCCCCCCCTCTTGGTGAGCCTCGGGCTACTTTTTTGAGGTTTAATAACCTTCTTGAACTTTCAGGCTCGCTATCCCAAACATTCAAGCTCTTTCCCTATTGATCGTCCAGCTACATTTCTTAAGCAAAAAGCTTCATCTAGAGCTAAGGAAGAAAACGGGATTGAAATCTTGATTACTCGAATAAGTTTGGTTCTCTCAATTATCTAGAGGAAGAAGATGAAATTTGAATTATCTAATGTGTATTCACTTGGATGGTCCAGATCTCATCATATCATGTATCTACGTGAACTTCTAGACTATAGTATCGAGCGGGTTGAATCTCAAAAATCTTATTGATTAATCACTAGACCAAATGGTTGATTTAGAGGCCAATGCTGATAAGTGCTAACTGCCATCAAATGAAAATTTAATTTATGATTATTAAACAACTTAAACTACAATGGCACACCAAGAGGAGGTGCATTGATATTTTAAAAATTATTTTCAAAAATTCCCTTTTAAAAAATTTAAACTAATTTATAACTTAATTTCAAAATAAAATCTATATTCTGAAAGTAAATAATAAACAACTACAATTTCTTTTTGATTTTATAGAAAAGGATATATTTTTTGTATTTTTTATTTTCAAAATTTTATTTCTTTTTCTTTTCTAGTAGAAGCTAAATCCAAAGCTATCATAATATTTTTTTATCTTAAGAATATCAATGGTTAACTTAGATTTGTAAGAAAGTAAAAGTACAATAAAATAAAATGCAAAAATAAAAGTACAAAAATAAAAGAAACGAGCACACCAAAATTTCTATGGTGGTCCTGTCAACATGACCTATATTAATTGGTCCTCATCTTAGGCATTTAAACAAAAACTCTTTAGTTTCTCACCTTTTACCCCCACAAAAAGGCAGAGAAGCACTTAAATGAATCACTTTCACCTTTCCCAAGTGCGCCAGAGTAATAGAAGCCTTTCACCTCCCTCAATGCGGCAGAGTAGCTGAATCCCTTTATAACCTTTCTCGCTACGGTGGAGTAGCTAAAACCCTGACACCTTCCCTGGTTTAGTGGAGTAGCTGGATCCTTTGACTCAAAGAAATGTTTCTCAAAGTTTCCCTCAAGAGCAGTTTTCACTCATGAAGGAATAAGGTGGATGTTGGCCGGAGTGTAAACTCTCTGCCACACAACCTTGCACCCATAAGACTTTTTCCCCTCTCTCTCAACTACACCTCTCTCTCCAAACCCAAAACTCTCTTTTTAAAGCCTTGCTTATAAAATAAAACACACCCTCTGACTACCGGAGACTATTACAAAGTCTATTAAGAAAGTTTAAATACGAGGCTTCAAAAACCCTTAATTATCCAATTCAATCGACTATGTTCTTGTAGTATAACTTGAGATCATATAATATAATTAATTCAATAATCTCCCCTTAATACTATTTGATGAATAATAGTTAGTACAATAAATTTAAATAAATTGTACTTATCATCTAGTATGATTGGTTCAATCAAATAGTAATTCATCTCGGATGAACCCTGGGAAATTAATTATCATCCTAGTTATTGCTCAGACTGTATAGTACAAAGTCCGTATTTGTACTTTGAAATTGCTAATTTTAATTAATTCTTTTTAAATTATATAATTAAAGAAATTAATTTAGGAAATATTTTAATAATATCATAGTATGATTATATTCATACAATTTTAATAGCCCAATGTTCAAATTTTAAATTATTGCATAATTTAAAATGGTGGTTAGATTCCTAATTATAATTGATCATTTTGTATAATTAAATTCACATAGTATGATTAGTTCATTTTTTAATTCAAATTCATTTCACTTAATTAAATTTGTTTAATTAATTTTTGATTAAAATATATTATATAGTATGACCTAGATCGTCTAGTATGATCTTCAAAAAAATTAAAACATTTAATCTTATTCTTTTGTAAGTGTATGTGGGGTTACAAGGCTAACATACATCTTTTTCATTACATTTACTCAAGAAAAATAAAATTATAGACTCTTTAAAATAAATCAAACCAATACCACCATATCTTAAACCCTAATTCTCTAATAGTGCATGGTGTATGCTGAACTTCAAAAGTTAGAACACACAGAAACGATATGAAATAATAATGAGTAGGAGAAACAAAATAATCATCTAATAATATTTGTAATATTCAAAATGCAAGCTTCGGCTCCAAGATTATAATAATCTCTCCCTTTTTAATGATGACAAACATTATTAGTGAAATTTGTAGATTAACTTTTATTTCCTTCTAAGCTCTCTCCATAATAAGTTAACTCTTTAAATATTAGGGAGATCCTTCAAAAAATAATTTCTTCTTTTTTTATTTTATTATTTTATTTTGATTATAACTACCTACTCCCCCTTTAACATCACCAAAAAGGAAAATTACAAACTAAATACTAATACAAAGCAAAATGCATTAAAATATAAATAAACTACAAAACACATAACAGAGCTACTCATACAAAGGTCCTTGATCAGGTGGTGATGGAGTGGCTGGAAGTAATGGTAAAATGAGGCAAACTGGTCACTAAACTAAGTACGATCAGCCTCATGCTACTGCTGAATCTTTTACTATTACTACAACTGGTACTATATCTAATCCCAATGAATAGTACAATCCTATATGTGTCTCCAGGTGCATCTCTAGTCAATCAAAATTTTTGAATAAAGCAACATAAGATTGTGGCTAGTAAGCTGGTGATGTTACTGATGCTAGTGCCTGTGATATTTCATGTGCTCCCCCTGCCTCCTCTTGCTCGGCCTTTTATGAATAACATATCAGGTGATGTCTGTCACTATACAACAAATGAAAGGAGCTATCAGTGTAGAAAACTTGGAGGTGATTAGCTGGTGAAGGGTATGTCAAGCCATATTTGGTGTCTATGATACAGGCTATAGCATATCCTAATGCCAGATTTTGCATATGTCGCACCCTAGAATCTCTAACACTAGTAAGATTTTTAATGTAGTGAATAATCATGTCTACTACATTGAACTCAGTCTTGATCAAAATAAGGTGGGTTACTATAAAACAGTGGAGAGTGATGTTGATCATATCCCTAGCTTTAGGAATAATGGAATTTCTAAGAGTATGATGTATAATTCAAGAATTTTGGATAACTATAGCCACTAAAGGAAAGTTAATATTAACTGGAGTGTCTCTAAGTGTAAGATTTAGTTTTCTCTAGTTATAATCAGCTTGAGAGGCTATAGTGTGAGGTTTTGTGCTAGTAGTGGAATGATGTAAAATTTCATCAAAGCCATGGTAAGTGATAGTTATATGGTATCTACAAATATTGGATTGTTCTGCTGTGCCCTCTATGTTAATTTTAAGACTGGCAAAAAAATTAAATACTAAATTGGAATTGAAGGGAAAAGCTAAGGTGAGGAGGAATTATAGTGTTGTTCCAGCAAAAAGTTCAAGTACCTAAAAATTCAAAATTTTGTGATTTAGGACATTAGAGAGATTGATGATTGCAGCCATATATCTATGGACTGCTTCTTCAACTACTATATCCATCAACCTATCATTTACAAGACATTAGGAAGAACCAGTAAGAGCTCTAGAATGTTTTCCCTAGCCATTGGGATGCTAAGGAAGGATTACAAGGGTAGAGAGGCTAGGAGAAGAAGGATTTGAAAGAGTTGAGCACTTAAAATCTTAGTTTGCTTCTCCTTAAATAGTCCTTAAGTGATTATATAATACGATATTTATTATGTAGTCAGATAAAAAAAATTATTTCATCCTGGCCAAACAGTTCAAAAATGAGGCCAAATCATATTATAGGATTGAATCATACTGGATGATCTTTATAAAAGCGTTCCTCTCAAGGGGTCACTGATACAATCTTTGACCAAGTTAAAAGTAAAGTACGAACAAGTATTCAGATAGTAGTTTAATTAAATATCATAATGTCTGAATTAAATTACAAATGGTTAGTACCATATGTATTGTACAGTATGATGATCAATAATTAAGGAAATTTGATCCATTAGATTTGTTAAATGGTGTTGATGTGATGATTTATATAGATCATATAATAAAATGTGTATCGTATAGTATGATGCAAACAAAAATAGGGTTTGTGAGTGATGATTAGGGAATGCTCTAAAAGAGAAATCATGTACAAAAGGGTACAATTCATAAGAGAAACAAATAATTTTAATAGAAATAAAAACAAACATACTATATAAATAAAACCGATAAGCATACAAACTTGTAATCACATCTCTACCCTAATTTTTCTAAGTATTAATGTTAATCACACCTAGTCTAGTCCTAAGTGCACTGAAAGTGTCATAATTGAGTGGTTTGGTAAAAATGTCTTCCAATTTATTTTTAGTGTCCACATGGTGTAATTCTATGTCATCTTTTGCTACATAATCCCTAATGAAATGATGTCTAATGTCAATGTGCTTTGTGTAGGAATATTGGATTGGATTCTTTGAGATATAGATCACACTGGTGTTATTACACATGATAGGGATAGTGCCTAAAGAAAATAATGTTAGGAATTTATTGCTTTAGCCATAAGACTTGGGGTACACAACTTTTTACAGTTATGTATTCTATAAAATCAATTGATAGTTCAACATAATTATGTTTTCTACTAGACCAAAAAACTAAGGATTATCCTATAATTTGATAAGTTCCATAAGTGCTTTTCCTATCTACTTTACCCCTTATAAAGTCTAAATTTGAATATCTTATAATGCCAAAGGTGGTATAATGTCTAGGATACTAAATGCCTATGTTTTGGATGCATATCAAATATCTAAGAATTCTATTCACAATAGTCATATGAGATTCTTTTGAATCAGCTTGAAATCTAGCACACATATTAATACTACACATAATATCTTACAGTCAAGAAAAGAAGTGATCATATTATTCCTCGATACTTCTTCTTATAAACTAATTTTCATGTTCATTATTATCTAACAAAATTGTTAAGCACATTAGTGTATTTATACTCTTAGAACCTTCCATGTTAATTTTTTAGAGATCTCCTTTTTATATTTAGTCTGACTAAGGATTATACCATCCTCTCTTTGGTTTACACTAAATCCAAAAAAATAGGCCAGCTCTCGCATTATACTCATCTCAAATCCTTTACTCTTAGTAGCTAAAAATTCATTACAGAGGTTTTTATTAGTAGATACAAAAGCTATATTATCAACATAGATTTAAATTATAAGTATAACATCTCCTATTTTCTTAAGGAATAACCCTTAACAAAGGATTTATCTAAGAGAAAATTGCTAAGTCTTTCATACCATGACATAGGTGCTTATTTTAAACCATATAATGATTTGTTATTTTTATAGACATGGTTGGGAAATGAGGAATTTTCAAAACTTTGGGGTTGTTTTACATAAACATCATCCTTAATAACCCCATAAAGAAGTACACTCTTGATATCCAGTTGGTATAATTTAAAATCTCTAATATATGTGAATACTAAAGGAATTTTAATGGCCACTAATCTAGCTACAGTGGAAAAGGTCTCTTCAAAATAAACCTCTTCTATCTCATTATACCTCTTAGTTATTAATCTTGCCTTATTCCTAATCACCGACCAAGAGCCATTCAACTTGTTTTTGAAAACCCACTTAGTGCCTACTATACTTTGGTCCTTAGGTCTACTAAATGACTTCCATACCTCATTCCTAATGAATTGATTCATTTATTCTTGCTGGGCTAAGATCTAATATTTATCATTTAAGACTTAATCTATACGGGTTGGTTCTATCATGAAAATGAATGTAATATGTCTAACCTCTTTTCTAAGACCTTGCTTAGTCCTAAATCCTATAGATGGATCTCCTAAGATAAGCTCTCCAAGGTGACTAGAAGAATATCTCCAATCTCTAGGCAAAGGGTCATGAGGTTATTCTCTATTTGCTAGGTCAATACACGCTACTCCACAGGCAATTTCAATCTCATCATCATCCTTTATCCTAGACTAAACAAGTTTTCCTAACCCATCAAATACTACATGGGTGGATTCCCTTATATCTACAGTTCTTTTGTCAAAGACCCTATAGGCTTTACCCATTGAGCAATAACCTAAGAAGACTCCATCTATCTTAGAATAAAACTTCCCTAAATAAGATTTACCATTCAGAAGCATACAATATTTACAATCGAAAATATGTAGATAAGAAAAGTTTGGGGTCCTACCCTTAAGTAGTTTATAAGGTGTCTTATTTCACTTAGACCTAATATTTTCTCTATTAAGTATATAGTAAGTAGTATTTACTACTTCTGCCAAAAAATTCTTGGTAGGATATACTCTGCTAATATTGCCTTAGCCACCTCTACTAGTGTCCTATTCTTCTTTCTTGTTGTGCCATTATATTATAGTGTCCTAAAAGACAGACTTCACATAGATTATCCTTAGTGAATTTAGCTTAGGAATGCCTCTAACTAAATCCTACTAGGTAATCTTCCTAAGGAGTTTCATACTAGCATGACATAGTCGCCTATGCCATAGCCAAGATTCATCCATATCAATTTTAAAATAGTAAATATATTCAGAAGTATCAATACAAGAAAAATCATGCATATAGGCATAATTAATTCTTTTACCTTCCAAAACAGTTTTACCATTCAAAGTAATAAGACAATTTTTAGAAAGAATTTTAATGATAAAACCTTTATCGCATAATTGACTTATAATAAAAAATATTTTTCTTTAAACCTTCCATTAAAAGTAAATTTTCAATGGTTAAACATTAGATTTTTGAGTTGTACCTGTGCCAACCACTATCATAGTGGTGTTGGCTCGTAATGTTATCTTGCCTCCACTCCTAGCCTCCAGCATGATAAGCTACTTTAAGTCTCCAGTCATATGTCTCGAACAGCCGCTGTCCAGATACTATATGCTCTAAATTGAATTCTTATGAGAGCATTTATATGAAATTAACCAAAGGTTATATTAGGGAACCCAAGTGAGTTTGGGTTCCACCTTAAGCTTCTATGTATGAATGCTATGTATGCTATATTGTGATAAAACTTTGAGCCTCCAAATAAGGTGTGTTATAAGGTGTAAAGTGCACTTATGTCCTATGTTACAAATCTAGTTTCAAGGACTATGATTTTGATGATAGCAAACATTTCTGTTTCTTGTTTATTGTCTAATATTTCAGGTCTGCAGATCAATTACAAATTAAAACCAGCCCAAGATCGAGTCAGTCTATTTTGTACTTCAAGTCCAATGTACTCTTTTTCATCTTTATTGAGTCAAATGTAATGTAAAGGATCCCTTAGCTAAGTAACCATGCACACACACACTCATGGGGAGAGTTTTAGTGAATTAGAGTTTCTTGTTTATTATCTAATATTTCAGGTCTGCAGATCAATTACAAATTAAAACCAGCCCAAGATCGAGTCAGTCTGTTTTGTACTTCAAGTCCAATGTACTCTTTTTCATCTTTATTGAGTCAAATGTAATGTAAAGGATCCCTTAGCTAAGTAACCATGCACACACACACTCATGGGGAGAGTTTTAGTGAATTAGAGTTTCTGTTTATTTTTTGTTCAGATCATCCTGGACGATCCAATAAAAATAGAAACCCTAATTAGGGCAACCAAGTTAAGTTTATTCTTTGAATGATCGTACAAGATGTTATGCTCAAAACAAAAATTCTCAGCCGCTAGATTGAGTTAGGCAAGTTTTTAATTTTAGGGATTTAGTCTGATCGTCTCGAATGATACGTGTATCATCCTGGATGATCCTTTACAATAAATTAGTCTAGTGATTAAGGAAAGTAATTAATCTTTGATTGATACGATCATATTGTCCCAGATGATTGCAAGATTGTCCTGAATGATACATGTAAAATCCTGACCATCCAGAGCACTTCACCTAGACGACCAGAGCTATGTGTAGGATGATATTTCCAATTTTGAACTAATCATACGGGACGATCGTGATATCATCCTCGACGATCGTAATCATCCTAGACGATCAAGTCATTTTAAGATCGTCCAGGATATTTTGGCAGTATGAACAGAGTGGTGTGCAAGATGATTTTATCATTTTTGAACTAATCATACAAGATGATACATGGATCATCCAGGATGATACACGGATCATCCAGGATGATACATGGATCATCCTGGATGATCATGTCACTTTGAGATAGTCCAGCATAAGTTTCCCTGGATAAACAGAGAATTCTTCTAGACAAAATTCTTGATTTACACTAATCATCCCGGATGATTAAGGAATCATACGGGATGATCTGAACAAACTTTTCTACTAATCATCCAGAGAAACCAGATCGTCTAGGCTGATACATATAATTTTGAACTGATCATACAAAATGATTAGTCAATCATCCTGGATGATATTTGACAACCAGTTGAGATTTAAGACAATTTTTGAGCCCTCTTATAAAAGATCTTTTTCTTCCAGCAAGAAAAATATTTTTCCACTTTCCTTTGCAGAGAAAACTATAAGAGAGAGATAGAGAGAGCTTGGGAGAGACAGAGAGAGGATCTTGTGAGGGAGAGTTTGTGAGGGATTCACAAAGGTTGCTCCAAGCAAGGATCTAAGTCATCTTCTTCATTTGTCATCTCATGTCTTGTCGGTGACTCTGTGGGAGGATCATTCGCAAGAAGATTCAGGTTCTCTGCCTGCTTCAGGAGGAAGCAAAAGGAGTCTAGGTTCTCTGTCTGCTTTAGGAAGAAGCAAAAGGAGTCTAGGTTCTCTGCCTGCTTCAGGAGGAAGCGAAAGGAGTTCTAGTTCTCTACCTCAATGGGTTGGTGGAAAGGAGTTTTTGTATAGGCTTCTCTGCCTTGCTTTGGGAGCAAAGGGAGAGTCACTTAGTGTTAGTACAATACCCGGAGGGGAGGCTCCGGGGAGTGGACGTAGGACAAGTTGACCGAACCACTATAAAATATGGTGTGTTTTTTCCAATTATTTTTTGCATTTATTTTCCTGTTAATGATTGTATGATTGTGAGTATTATTTTGTTATTATTAAACATCTACACAACATCAAAAAATTGTAAAAGTTTTAAAACATTCAAAAAGATTTTCTAAATTATTATTTTGCTCTCAAATTTTTAAAACTACCAATTTACCCCCCTCTTGGTTAGCCTCGGGACTAGTTTACAAGGGCTTAACATCCCTATCAAACTTTTAAGTGGTATTAGAGCGAGATTCAAAAATTAAGTTTAAAAACTTTTGAATTTTGATCCATGGCTAACTTTGGTAATCACAATACTGCTGAAGGTTATTCAATTACATGACTACCATTGTTTGATAACATACCTTTTGATTTTTGAAAAACTCGCATGTCCACTTTTCTTCAATCTATAGATTATCACAAATGGATGCTTGTTAAGGATGGCTATGAAGCACCTTTAGAATGGTTAATAATGTTAAAACTGAATTGCCTTTCGTTGAAAGGACTCTTGATGATCGGGACATAGCCCAACTGAATTCCAAATTTTTGAACTATTTTTTCTGTGTACTGAAATCTAAAGATTACGTGTGTGTTTCTACTTGCACTATTGGTAAAGAAATCTGGGATAGATTAAGCATTACTTATGAAGGCCCATCTGAGGTTAAGCAATCTAGATTGAATATCTTACTTCACAACTACGAACTCTTTCGCATAAAACCTAGTGAATCGATTTCTAAAATGTATACTAAGTTCACTTAAATTCTCACTTCTTTACATGTTTTAGGAAGAGAACTTACAAACTATGAAAAAGTGAATAAAATTCTGAGATGTTTGCCTTCTTCTTTTGATGCCAAGATAACTGTAATTACTGAATTTAAAGATTTGAATAATTATTCTATTGATAACTTAGTTGGACCACTCATTGCTTACTAGCAAGGGGTGAACCAAAGATAACTTGATGCAAGTTAGAAGAAGAAGGAGAAAATTGTGGCGCTGAAGGCCAATGATACCGACACTGATTCTTCTGGGTCTGATAGCGATGATGTTGCGTTAATCACTAGGCAATTTAAAAGCTTTCTAAGGAAGAAGCATAATAACTTTTAGAAGTGGATTAAAGGTAAGAGAAGCAAAAATTTTAAAGGTTCATCTGATACTATTTGTTTTGAATGCAGAAAGCCTGGACATATAAAGGCTGATTGTCCTACACTTAAAGCACACCAAAATAAGAAGAAGGGTGATGAGAAACCAAAGTTCAGGAAGGACAAGAAGCGGATTTAAAAGGCATTCTGGGTAGATTCTGCATCTGACTCCTCTAAGACTAAAGCTGAAGAGGAGACTATGAACTTGTGTCTGATGGTTGATGATCATCTTGGTCAGTATAATCAAGAGGAGGTATGTGAGCTAACCTATTATCAATTGCTAGATGTTTCTGAGAAAACTCATTCATCATATAGGAAACTTAAGAAAACTCATGCTAGTATGAAACTAGAATTTTTGAATTTATAAAAAGAGCATGAAATTTTGATTAAAGATCATTCTACGCTTGATTGCAATCACATGTCACTACTTGATGAATTTGATGAATTGAATAAAAAGTATTCTGATTTGATTACTGAGCATGTTTAATTAAAAACCTCATATATTGATTTAAAAAAAGCTTTTAAAGAATTAGTCACCATGGCATGTGACTTAGAGAGTAGTAAGGGTGCATTAAAATTTGAAATTACAAGTCTTAAAAAGGAGAATGAATTTTTAAAAGTGAAAATTAGTGCTTTTGAGAAAAATGAAACACCTCCTACTTTTACACAGTCTTATACACATCCACCATTTGAAGAATCTTATTCAAAATGATCAAAGCATGTTTCATTCAAACCTAGGAAGAGGTATAACACCCATGTAGATTAGTTAAGCCTTTTCCTGGTGTTAGATGCTTTTCTTGTGGCATGCTTGGACATTTATCTCACACCTACACTATTCACCTTAGTACATATTGGGTGTGGAGGCCCAAATTGCAAGCTTCATAACACAACACACATGCATTACCTTCTTCTTTTCATAAGAAGGAACCCAAAACTATTTGGATTCCTAAATCTGATGTCTGATGATTTTGTAGGTGTGCTCTCACACAAGACCTTGTGAGAGTATATGGTACCTGGATAGTGGATATTCAAGGCACATAACTGGAGATATAAATCAGTTCATTTTACTGGAGTCCAGGGCTGGAGGAAAGGTCACTCTTGGAGACAATACCACCAAGAAAGTGGTAGGTGCAGGTATAATCGAAAACTCCAAGAACCTTTTGATTGAAAATATTTTGCTTGTAGATTGATTAAAGCATAACTTGCTTAGCATCAGTCAGCTCTGTGAGAAGGGTTTCAACATCAAGTTCCTGGCAAATACTTGCTTCATAAGCTTAAATAATAACATTATTTTGCACAGCAAAAGGATCAATAATGTCTACATGCTTGATTTAAATAATATTGAATGTGCTGCTTCATTTTGCTTAAAAATTACTGCTGATGAGTCTTGGTCATGGCACAGGAGATTATGTCATGCCAGTATGAAACCTTTAGGAGAGTCAACCAAAAGGACTTAGTTAGCGGTGTCCTCGAGCTTAAGTTCACTAAGGACCACCTGTGGGATGCCTATCAATTAGGAAAGCAAGTCCACTCTTCTTTCCACTCAATTAAGGACATCAATACCTCTAGACCTTTAGAAGTCCTTCACATAGATTTGTTTGGACCCAATAGCACTGCCAGCTTAGGGGGGAGAGCCTATGGATTTGTGATTGTTGATGATTACTCGGGGTTCACTTGGATTAAATTTCGATTTCATAAATCTGAGTCATTTGATGAATTTCAATCTTTCTCCACTTGGATTCAGAGGAAGTTAGGTTGTGAGATCTTGACTATTTATAGTGATCATGTTGGAGAGTTTGAGAATGTGAGATTTGGAATATTCTGTGAGGAGTAAGGGATTAGCCACAATTTTTTATCTCCTAGGACCCCTCAGCAGAACGGGGTAGCTGAAAGGAAGAACAGGACCTTAGTGGAAGCGGCTAGAGCCATGCTTGCTAAGTATTCACTTCCAAAGTACTTTCGGGGTGAAGCAATGAACAATATTTGTTATGTGCCGAATAGGGTAAATATTAGATCCAATCAGAATAAGACACCTTTTGAGATCATTAAGAGTAGAACTCCAAACCTATCCCACCTCCATGTCTTTGGCTGTAAGGTTTTCATTCTGAATAATTGGAAATCATCCTTAGTAAAATTTGACCCCAAATCTGATGAAGGAGTGTTCTTAGGCTATTCTAGTATTGGGAAATCCTTTAGGGTGTTTAATAAGAGGACTTTGGTGGTGGATGAGATAACCCATGTGGTGTTTAATGAATCTATTCCTAAGGAGACTAGAGTTGAGGAAGAAGAAGAAGTAGGAGAGATTACCCAAGGAGTTGAAAATATAAATTTGGAGGAAAGGGTTGAGCCTCAAAACACCATGCCTAGAGATTGGAGATATGCTTCAAGTCATCCTAAAGAACTGATCTTAGTAGACCCTTTTGAAGGTGTAAGAACTAGGCATAGACTTAGGAAGGAAGTAAACCATTCTGCCTTTATCTCAATGACTGAACACACCAATATCAATCAAGCCCTTTCTAATGAGTTTTGGATCTTAGCTATGCAAGAGGAATTGAATCAATTTGTAAGAAACGATGTTTGGGAGTTAGTAGAAAGACCTAGGAATCAAAGTGTAGTGGGAACCAAGTGGGACTTTAAGAATAAGATGAATGATTCTAGTGTGGTGGTTACGAATAAAGCAAGATTGGTGGCTAAGTGGTACAATCAAATGGAAGCCATTAGGGTGCTACTAGCCTTTGCCTGTTATAAGGGATTTAAGCTATTTCAAATGGATGTTAAGAGTGCCTTTTTAAATGGGATAATAAAAGAGGATGTATTTGTAGAACAACCCCAAGGTTTTGAGAGTTTGCAAAATCCAAATCATGTTTACAAATTAAAAAAGGCCTTATATAGATTGAAACAGGCACCCAGAGCTTGGTATGAGAGGCTTAGCACATTCCTACCAAAAAAAGAGATTGTTAAGGGAAGCGTAGACACCACCCTTTTCCTTAGGAAAGTAGGAGATGATGTACTTATTATCTAGATCTATATTGATGATATACTTTTTGGATCTTCTGATAAAAATTTATGTGATGATTTTTCTAAGATAATAAGTAAGGAGTTTGAGATGAGTATGATGGGAGAATTGTCCAATTTTTTGGGGTTTAGCATAAGGCAAATGGATGATGGAACCTTTTTGAATCAATCAATATACACTAAGGACATCTTGAAGAAATATGAAATGGATAAAGCTAATCCAATCAATACTCCCATGAGTTCCATTATTTAGTTAGATAAGGATTCAAATGGAAAATCTGTTGATCAGAAGAAGTTTAGAGGAATAATTGGATCACTGTTTTACCTGATTGCTAGCCAACCTGATATTATGTTTAGAGTTTGTCTTTGTGTTTGGTTTCCAGCTGATCCTAAAGAGTCCCACCTGACTACTGTTAAGAGAATTCTTAGATATCTTTTAGGGACCCAAACCTAGGAATATGGTACCCTAGACACAGCACTTCTTTTAAGATTATTGGATATTCTGATTATGACTTTACAGGGTGCAGAGTGGATAGAAAGAGCACTTCTGGAACTTGCCAATTCATAGGACAGTCTTTAGTCTGGTGGTCAAATAAAAAATAGAACTCAGTTACACTTTCCACTGTTGAAGCTGAGTATATTGCCTTAGGAAGTTGTGTAACCCAAGTCCTTTGGTTGAAGCAACAAGTTTTGGATTTAGGATTACCTGTTGGCACAATTTTAGTCCTATGTGATAACACTAGTGCCATCTATATTTCTAAGAATCATATCCAACATTCAAGAACCAAACACATTGACGTAAGACATCACTTCATTAGGTATCATGTTACAAAAGGGGACATTGAGCTACATCACGTAGCAATTGAAAATCAACTGGCTGACATCTTTACTAAACCACTGGCCTTTGACTCATTCAGAATTCTGAGGACCAGATTGGGTGTGATTGACATAAATGCATGAATCTGATGATTACTGGTTTCTGATTTTTCTATTTTTTTATTTTACTTTTAGCTTCTGTTTGATTTGATTGACTGTTTCACTTTAGAATTTTTTCTTTTTCTACTATTTTTAGTTGTTTGATATGCTTATGGAATTTGATTATTTCCTGATGATTTTCATTTACTGGTTTTAGTATGTCCTTTATTCTTCATGTTTTCTTTTATTTAATGTTTACTTTTATAAGAATTAGATCATTGCTCACTACTGCTGATAAACTAAACTTCTGACTAAGTGTTTTACCTTGCTGTTTTTATTTGAAAGCTTATAAGAAGTGATTGACTCCTCTGAATATGTTAAAGGGAAGAAACATTGATGATTGTTTCTCTTCCTCTAACTCCTTTAGTGGTATATTATTTCTTTTAGATAAAAATCTTTTTCATTATTAAAAAGTTAGTTTTTGAAATAGAGATCTATTTTATCTTCCTAAAGTAATCTACCTCATATGTATACGGTTTTCAAAGTTTTGGATCAATTTTATGTTTTCTTAATCAGGGGATTACACTTATCATATGATGTATGGTTTTTATTTTATTAATTAATCCTCTTTACTGTAGAGAGTGAGTTTTTGTCTTCTCTTATGTCTGGAAGGTAATTTCATAACTGAGAATCTTTAATAATTTTTGAAAGGAAGCAAGCTTACAAAAGATGCGAAATGTGCCAAACAAATTGAAAAAGAGGCACAAAATGAGCCCAAAACTGAAAAGATGCGCTATGTCGCCAAATTGGAAAGATACACAAAGTGTATCAAAAATCAAAAGATGTGCAAAGCACCAAATAAATTGAAAAAGAGGCACAAAATGAGCCCCCAAATAAATAAGCTTTCTTCCCTTTCAGATCCTTAAATGTCTTAGAAAAATTCATGCGCCACTTAATATTTTCAAAAGCCTGAGATTAAAAATCATGATTTCTGATTCCTTACTTCGTAATACTATTTTATCAGATATTTTTCTAGAACGAGTCTTAAAAGGACCTCTTTTTGAATCTAATTTCTTTCTTTTGAACTAGACTTTTATTTGAAAGGAATTTGAACCTGTAAGGTGTCTGAGGTAGGAGTTTCGAAAGTCAATTTTCTAACTTTTCTAGATTTCAGCGTCGTCGATTTTCTTCTTATTGGTTTTTAAATTGACACTCAAGGGAAATTTCTGATTTACTGAAGCTGATTGATTAGAAAAAAAAGGCCTTTTTACTTGTGTTCGACTTGTACTAGTTTTACTATTTTTATATGTTATTTTCCCTTTTTGAGATGTCAAAAGGGGGAGTAGTAGTTCTTATGTTTTGGGTTAGTTCAATATTTTTAAATTATTCACCCGCTGTTTAATTACTGATTTTAAAATTATTAACAAATGTTTTCCATCATAAAAAAGGGGGAGATTGTTACAAATCTGGTTTCAAGGACTATGATTTTGATGTTAGTAAATATTTTTATTTCTAGTTGATTGTCTAATCTTTCAGGTCTGCAGGATTAATTGTAAATTCAAGCAAGCCCAAGATCGAGTCAGTCTATTTTGTAATTCAGGTCCAATGTACTCTTTTTTATCTTTATTGAGTCAAATGTAATGTAAAGGATCCCTTAGCTAAGTAACCTTACACACACACACTCAGAGGGAGAGTTTTAGTGAATTAGAATTTCTGTTCAGTTTTTATTCAGATCATCCTGGATGATATTCACATCGTCCTGGACGATCCAATGAAAATAGAAGCCCTAATAAGGGCAACCAAGTTAAGTCAGTCTGATTAAGCAGATCATCCTGGATGATCTTATGATCGTACAGGATGATAGGCTCAAAATAGAAATTCTCAACTCCCAGATTGAGTTAGGCAAGTTTTTATTTTTAGAGATTTGCTCTGTTCGTACGGGATGATCGCGATATCATCCTGGATGATCAAGTCATTTTAAGATCATCCAGGATGTTTTGGCAGTACGAACAGAGCAGTGTGCAGAATGATTTTATCATTTTTGAACTAATTGTACAGGAAGATACACAGATCATCCTGGATGATCAGGTCATTTTGAGATCATCCAGCACAAGTTTCCCTGGACAAATAGAGCGGTGTTCTGGATGAAATTAATGATTTATACTAATCATCCCAGACGATCATGGAATCATACGGGATGATAAAATTAAACTTTTCTTCTAATCGTCCAAAGAAACCAGATCGTCAAGGCTGATACATATAATTTTGAAATGATCGTACAGGATGATCCATCGATCATCCTGGATGATATTTGATGACCATTTGAGATTTAGGGAAATTTTTTAGCTCTCCTATAAAAGATCTTTTTCTTCTAGCAAGAAAAATCTTTTGCCACTTTCCTTTTCAGAGAAAACATAGAGAGAGAGAGGTTGGGAGAGAGAGAGAGGATCTTATGAGGGGGAGTTTATGAGGGATTCATAAAGGTTACTCCAAGCAAGAGTCTGATTCATCTTCTCTATTCATCATCTCTTGTCTTATCGGTGTCTCTGTGGGAGGATCGTTCACAAGAAGATTCGGGTTCTCTGCCTGCTTCAGGAGGAAGCGAAAGGAGTACAGGTTCTCTGCCTTCTTCAGGAGGAAGCGAAAGGAGTCTAGGTTCCCTTCCTACTTCAGGAGGAAGCGAAAGGAGTTCGGCTTCTCTACCTCACTGGGTTGGTGGAAAGGAGTTTTTGTACAGGCTTCTCCGCCTTGCTGTGGGAGCAAAAGGAGAGTCACTTAGTATTTGTGCAATACCCGGAGGGCAGGCTCCGGGGAGTGGACGTAGGTCAAGTTGACCGAACTACTATAAAATCTGGTGTGTTCTTTCTATTTATTTTTCACATTTATTTTCCTGTTGATGATTGTGTGATTGTGAGTATTATTCTATTATTGTTAAATATCTGCATAACATTGCATAACTGTAAAAGTTTTAAAATATTCGAAAAGATTTTCTAAATCATTATTTTGTTCTCAAATTTTTAAAACTACCAATTCACCCCCCCCCCCCCCCTCTTGGTTAGCCTCAGGACTAGTTCACAAGGGCTTAACATCCCTATCAAAATTTCATCCTATATGTCCTAGCATTCCATAAAAGTAATACCTAACCCCAGGAAATGGATTCCCTAATCAATGTGGTGGATAATGCCTCTTCCTAGGGATATATAATGCATGTTGTATCCTAGGGTGTAACTTTATATTTATAGAACCATATGTGTTATTTTGTAGTGCATTTATTTTCTTTATCAAGTACTCCTTTGCACTCTTTTTAACTGGTAGTTCAACTAATATTTTATGCTCTTTATTATCTAATTCTACAACAAGTGTCTCTAATTTTTTGAATGCCTTTTCTCACTCAATATACTCATCTTTCAAAGAATTATCTGACATAGTTATTTCAGTATGCTTCTTGTTTAACTCATCAAATTCATATAATGATGATGCGTACTCCATATCTAATGCTATGTGTTCAATTTTGAAATTAGAATGCTAATTAACTGAAATGTCATGCCCATTTTTTAATTCAAAAATTCCTTTTTCAAAATTGTATGCTGCTTTTTCAATTTCCTATATGAATTATGAATTTGTTTAAAAGTGGAAAATAATTCATCATAGGATAGCTTGCATACCTCTTCTTGGTCAGAGTTATCTTTAGCCATTAGGCATAGATTTCTTACCTCCTCCTCCAGTTCTTTTTCGGATGAGTCTGAGGCAGAGTCTTCACAGAAGGCTTTTTATAATCATTATTTTCTCCTTTTATCTTTTGCTTATCATCACCCTTTTCTTTTGTTGGATGGCTCTTAAGATATGGGCAATTGGACCTTAAGGGTATGGGCTTCCTGCACTTAAAGTAAACAGTGTCTAAGGAAACTTTATTAAATTTACTTGTTTTACCTTCATTCCTTTCAAGATGATGCCTTTATTTCTGCTTCATGAAGCTTTTGAATTAATAGATAAGTAAATATATATTCTATCTCCATTTAGCTCTTGCACTATTTTTATCTGTGTAATCGACTTCAACAATATGGTCTTCCCCTTTTCCTGTCACCTAAATCTTGAAATCTTTGGCTCACATTTTGCTCGTAAGTAATGAGAGAGCCTAGTAAATTATCAATAGAATATTCATTCAAATCATTGGATTCATAAATTGAATTGTCTTTAGCATTAAACTATCAGACAAATGGTTTAGTATCTTGTTAACATTCTCAAAGTTAGATAGTTCCCTTACAAAAGCATGCAAAGATGTCACTATTTTTATTAACCTACTGTACATATAAGATATAGTTTTTCTTGGTTTCATGCAAATAAATTCATATTCAAGCACTGACAAATTTAGTCAAAATTGTTTAAGCTCATTTATACCTTCATAAGTAATGCATAGTCTATCATAGATATCTTTACAAGTAGTGTAAGTAGAAAATCTCATATAATCTTCAAATTTAAGTGCACAAAAAAAAAATAATTTAAGTGTTTGGCATTTAGCTATGCTAAATCTCTATCCTCCATACTCCATTCAGTAAATGATATTTCAATTTTAACATAATTAACAATTTATCAAGGAAAAAAACATCCAACTTGTATTATATGTCGCATTCTAAAAGCAATTGATGATAAAATGTTGACATACAAATTTAAAAAAAAATCAAATGGAATATTATCAAACAGTGGTGGATAGGTTATTGAATAACCCTTATTAGTACTCTTATTTCTAAAGTGTGCCATTTGATCTTTTCTCTAAGTTTTCAAATCATAAATTCATAGAACCTGCTCAAATGCCAATTGAAAGTATAATTTATATTTGTTAAACCCCTTGAGCTACAAAAGCACACCAAGAGAGGGGTGAAATGGTATTTTAAAAATCTTTTTTAAAAATTCCCTTTAGAGAAGTTTAAATCTATTTACAACTTAAATTCAAAATTAGATTTATATTGTGGAAGTGTATAACAAACAACTGCATTTTTTTATTAAAAAGCAAAAATTTTTTGTGCATCTTCTTTCATATTTTAATTCTTTTTCTTTTCCAATAGAAGCTAAATCCAAAGCAATCTTAATATTTTTATATCACAAGAATATCAATGCTCAACTCAAATTTGTAAGAAATTAAAAGTGCAAGAAAATGAAATATGAAAATTAAACTGTGGAAATAAAAGAAACTAGCACACTAGAATTTTTATAGTGGTTTGATCAACTTGGTCTATGTCCACTCTATGGAGTCCTCCTCTCTAAAACTATTAATGAATAATTGTGAGTACGATCAATTCAAACATTTTACATTGATCATCAAGTATGAAATTATATCTTATAGTATGATTTGTTTAATGATAATAGTTCATCCAGAATGTATCCTCAATGATTAATTATCATTATACTTGTCACTCAAATCGTAGGATATGAAGCACCTATTGAAAAGTCCAAGTAGGTTGTTAAACCTAAGGCAATTTTCTCAAGTCTAACCAAGATGGGGGGTGAATTGATTTTTAAAAATTTCTTGGTTATTTAGAAAACTGATTAAATATTTTGAGCACAATAATAAATTTTTCTAAAAATGATTTTTCAACCATAGAAAATGAAAAATGCAGAAAATAAAATTACGATAAAAAGTAAAGAATAGAAGATACCAAATTTTATACTGGTTCGATCCAACAAGACCTACGTCCACTCCCTGGAAACTCCTTCTCCAGTTATTGCACTAAACACTAGTGACTCTCCTTTAGCCCCCACAGCAACTTGGAGAAGCCCTAACAAAAACCTCTCTTCCACCAACCCGATGCGATAGAAAATTATCATCCTTTTCACCCTCCTGGTGAAGGCAGAAAACCCATCATCCTTTCTCACTCTCCTAGTGAAGGCAGTGAACCCATCATCCTCTCTCACCCATCTGGTGAAGGCAAAGAACCCACCGTCCTTTCTCACCCTCCTGGTGAAGGCAGAGAACCCATGTCCTTTCTCACCCTCCTAGTGATTGTAGAATACCAACGTCCTTTTCTCACCCTCTTTGTGACGGCAAAGTATCGGATCTCTTACAAAGATCTTCTCTCAAGAATCTTCAAAGAGGTAGGGTAGAGATTTGAAGTACATATAAAGAGATCCTTACCTTTGGGAAAACTTATGAACCCTTCACAATTTCCACTTGTAAGATCTGATAATTCTCACTCCTAAACACTCTCCAAAAACACACTCTCTATCACTCTAAAGAAGAAATTCGTAGAAGGATTATAGATAGTCAGTTTTTGGACACTTATATATGAAGGACAAGAAAAATTGTCCAAAAAAACTAAAAATTTCAAGTTTGACAGACTTGGATCATACAATATGATCGTACTTTATATGTACGAATATTTCAAAAATCCTTGTATGATCCTGTACAAACCTGTTTTCATACTCTGTTAGTCATCTGTACGAACTGACATTATACTGTATGATCAGTTCAAAAATTCTTGAGTTCGTACGAGATGAACTGGTAGGAACCTTTTTTCATACTATGATCGGTGCCATGATGAACTAACTTCGTACAACATAAATAGTTAAATGAAATCATGTTTTTCTTGGTACGAAAGTAGACAACACCATTTTGTACTCTGTGAATCATTTGTACGAAAATAGATCATATAATATGAACCTAAATTCGTACAGTATGAATAATACTTAAATATTTTCCTAGCATGATTTGATTAAATTTGTTTTGGGAGGAACTACCAAGACAAATTATCCAGTACAATTTAAAAATCATAAAGTATGATTAGTTTTAAAATTTAAGTTTTTAAATCACTCCCCTAGTGTGTGTGTGCATCTTTACCTAATTACAATCACACTCTCTCAGACTCAAGAAAAAATAGAAAAATTATAGACTTCCATTACAAGACCCCTAATCTAATCTGTCTTGAAGTCTTCGATAGTCTGGATTATGATTTCTCTAAAATGTTAGTACACATAAGCAATACAAACAAGATATATCCAATAAATATTAGGAGAAATAGTAATCAATACAATAATATTTTGGTATCATAAAAAACTTACATGATATATATAAAATATAGTTTTGAAAACTATGTTGCAACAATCTCACCCTTTTTCATGATGGCAAAATAATTATTATTTGAGTTAACACCTAAGCAAATTTTGTCCTTAGCTCCTACTAAATGAATGACCAATTTAAAATAAGGGGTTCCTATGAAGATCAAAACACAAACTTAAACTCTAAAATTAAAAAGAAACAAATCACAAAAACTATTAAAACAAAAACAGCTCTACTAAAACAAAAATAACTCGAACAGAAATGTGAACATGAACAAAAAAAACACATACATACACACAACACATAAACATTGAACAAACAATCAAGAACAACAATCATCAAATAATATTATGAATCCACATATATACAAACGACACATAAACATCTAACAAACAAATAAAAACATCAATCATCAAAAAATATTATGACTCCCCCTTCTGACAACAACAAAAAGAGAAGTATACCTTGAAATGAAAAGTTTCTATGAAAAAAATCAAAGTAGTTGGAGTAGAAAAAAAATTTAAACTAATTGCAAATACAAAGTTAACCTCCAAATGCTACAAAGAAAAAAAATTCAAATTTTAAATTAAAGGACAACTAAGATAAGAAAAGTCAATCAGGTTCACTATTCATGTTATACAAACTATATATAAAAATAATTATTGCAAAAAGAATGAAATAAAGATTAAGTAGTTCCTAATTCAATAGTGAAGATGATTGTCGATTAAAAGGATTTGGACTAGAAATATAATGATAACGGAAAGAACATTACTAATTTTTTTAATTGGCGATATTGCGCATCTTTTCAAATGTTAGTGGCACACTTTGTGCATCTTTTCTATATGGGCTAATTTTGTGCCTCTTTTCTCATTGCGAACCATGCGCATCTTTTTTATTTTTGCACGCTTTGTGCATCCCACTTTTTTCACTTTTTTGGTCTTTCTAATATAAATAATCTTAATTCAAATTCCACTAATAACAAAAATAATCACATTAAAAAAGAAAAAAAATAAGACATCTATTTTGTAACTATTATCTCAAAATAATACTTGTCTAAACAAACATGAAATTGATCTCCTAATCTACATCCAATTATAATTTAATTTAATTTCAAAAGATTAAATTTTGTAAGGAGATTAATTTATAAAATAAAATAATTCAAAATTTTATTCAAGAGATTAACGACAAATAATTTGTCTAAAGAAAAAATAACCATTTCAAAATATAAGATTTCAAAGCACGTCAACAAAACATTTCATCATTTCATTTAGCATTCAAGAGCACATACACACCTTTTTCATTTCATCATAATCACAAATAACATAATCCCAGAAACAACACCTGAAATTACTAATATAAGATCACTAAAATCACAGGAATACATCTCAAGAATAAACACAAATACTCATAAGCAACAACAACAGCATATAAGTACATCTAGTAATCAGAGGGGCCTTGATCTGGAGGAGGTGGTTGGTTGAACATAGAAAAGTAACTATTCATTATAGCTACATTGGTGTTAACCAAGTTAAATTGCCCTCGGATCCAACCCATATCTTCATTATATCTAGCATCCTACTGATTCAGGCTATTCTCAATTTGATCAAAGTGTTAATCAAAATGAGTTTCAATTCTGTCAAAGTGTTGGACCATTTCTTGGTAGAAATTTTTGTCAGGTCTAGTTGCAGGTGTAGAAGCTCCCCCTTCTTCCTCAAAATCAACTCCCTCAAAGCTTTGATCCCACCCAAAGAGTGTCCGAAAAGAGGCATCAATAAAGTAAATATGAAGTTCTGTGGGAGGATCAGGATGGATAAGATTATACTTCTTTTCTAAGATATAGGTAACTAGATGTCCTAAAGCCACATTTTTCTTTCTCTTATTATGAGGAAGTCTAATATCGAAAAGTTTGTAAATATAATCCATGATAAGTTGGGCTTCATCAAAAGGTTTTTCAATCATTATCAAATAAGTGACTATGGACAAAAGAGGAGTCATGTTTATGCGATCACCAGCTTTTGGAATAATTGAGGTTCTCAAAATGTGATGGATAATCCAGGCATTTTGATTAAGAGTGTTAACACAAGACAAATGACTCATTTGGGCAACACCTCTAAGAACTGGATTCACTTTTGACTAGTCATAATCTGCTCTAGAGGTCAACGTGTGTGCTCTAACTCCTTGGGTTCTCAAGTGAAGGAAGTTACCTATATCTTCCATAGTTATTTCTACATGTTGCTTAAAGACATAAGAGGTAATCCTGATGTTGTCTTGGTTTACCTTCATGTTAGCCAGAAAATTTTGGAAGGTTTTTTTATAAAAGTCATAGATGTGGGTCAAGATAAATGAATGTTGGGTTGAAGCAAATAGGGGCATGACAGAAAAGTAAATGTCACTTTGGATTAGGAGTCTAGGAGGGGTATCTTGGCACTAACATACCTAAAGAAGGCATTCTCATTTTCTTTGGACAGAAAATTGTCATCCCTACAGATCTAGAAGAATATCCCTTCAAGGTGCAAGGTCATTTTCTATTTCTTTCCATTCCTAAGATGTGGGCTCTAGAAGGTTTGGAACGAATGAGAAAGTGATGAAAATCTTAGCCAAAGACCGTTCTAATTAAAGGAAAAATGGCCTATCATACACTTCGAAATAACATATCTCGTATAGTGTGATGATGTCATCTTTCAATATGAGATCCTATGAAAAACTAAGTTTTGTGTTCTCAACTCAGAAACCTATTATTTACATGCTATAGAATTCATGCGGTACGAAAAAATTTTGTATAGTACAAAAAGAACACTTAGAAAATAAGACATGATAAACAGAAAACCTCAAAAACAAAACAAGCATAAAATAATAAAAGAGAAAATAATCATAAAATAAATAAACCAACAAAAATAAAATACAAACAACAAACCCTTACAATCAACCTAAGAAAATAAACAAACATACAATTACACAAAAAATCAAGTTTGCAAAATTTCAATTTTAACTTAAGACTAATCACACCTAATCTGGTCCTTAAAGTACTAAATGTGTCAAAAGCTAGTGGTTTTGTGAAAATGTTTGTAAGTTGATTTTTTGTAGCAATGTTATGCAATTCAATCTCTCCCTTAGCTACATGATCCCTAATGAAGTGATGCCTTATGTCTATATACTTGGTTCTAGAATGTTAAATAGGATTCTTTCAAATGTATATGGCATGAGTATTATCATAGAAAATTGGAATTATGCCAATAAAAAATCTTAAGTCAATCAATTATTATTTTAACCAAAGAACTTGTGCCACACAATTACCTAAGGCAATGTATTCTGCTTCAGTAATAGAGAGGGCTACTGAATTCTTTTTTCTACTGGACCAAAAAACTAAAAATTTCCAATAAATTGACAAGTTCCAGATATACGTTTCTGATCAACCCTACATCCTGCAAAATATGAATCAGAATATCCAACTATTTCAAAAGAAGAACTATGCTTAGGATACCAAATCCCTAAGTTTTGAGTTCCCAAAAGATATCTCAATATTTTTTCAACTGTTGCCAAATGTGATTCCTTTGAATCAAATTGAAATCTAGAAAACAAACAAGCACTGAATATTATATCTTGTCTGCTAGCAGTCAGTAAAGAAATGATCTAATTATTCCTCTAAATTTCTTTTGATCAATAGATTTTCCCTTAGGGTCATTATCTAACTACACTGAGGAGCTCATTGGTATAGTAACTATTTTAGCATTATCTATTTCATATTTCTTGAGGATATCCTTAATATACTTTGACTGACCAAGAAAAGTTCCTTCCCCATTTTGCTTTATACTAAAACCAAGAAAATAACTCAAATCTCCCATCAAACGCATTTCGAATTCACTACTCATTATTTTTGAAAACTCATCACAAAGATTTTTATTGGTAGATTCAAACAAAATGTCATCAACATATATTTGAACAATGAGTATATCTTCTCCTGTCCTTTTCAAAAAAAAGAGTGGTTTCCACACTTCCTTTAACAAATAATCTCTCTGATAGGAAAGTGCTTAATCTCTCATACCAAGCCCTAAGTACCTATTTCAGTCCATACAATGCCTTTTTTAATTTAAAAAGATGATTAGGGAATTTAGAGTTTTCAAAACTTGGAGGTTGCTCAACATAAACATCCTCTTGTATCACCTCATTCAGAAAGATACTTTTAACATCCATTTGATATAATTTAAAACCTTTAAAATAGGCAAAGGCTAGCAAAACTCTAATTATTTCAAGTCTGGCTATAGGGATAAAAGTTTCTTCAAAATTAATCCCTTCTATTTTATTATACACATTGGCCACCAATCTAGCCTTATTTCTAATCACAACTCTTGAATCATTCATTTTATTTTTGAACACCCACTTAGTTTCAAGAATACTTTGATCCTTAGGCCTTTCAATCAATTCCCAAAAATTATTTCTTACAAATTGATTCAATTCTTCTTGCATGGGCAAAATCTAAAATTCATCCAAAAGTGCTTTATTTATATTAGTGGGTTCAACCTTCGATATAAAGGTAGAATAATTCACCTCTTTAATATGTCTATGCCTAGTCCTAACACCCTCACTAGGTTCACCTAAAATCAATTCCTTAGAGTGATTCTTAGAAAATCTCGATTCTCTAAGCAAATGGTTTTCTTTTCTTACATTTTCTTCCAAATTTGTCTTTCAATTTCATGGGAAATATTTTCAATATGATCTTCTTCCAACCTTGGCTCTTCCAATAAGCTAGATTATCATAAACAACAAGTGTTGTCTCCTCAACTACCAAACCTTTCCTGTTAAAAACTCTATAAGATTTTCCAACACTAGAATATCCAAGAAAATTTTCATCATCAGATTTTGGATCAAACTTTCCTAAAGGAGTTTTACCATTATTATGAATAAATAGTTTATATCCAAAAATATACAAATGTGAAAGATTTGGTGTTGTACCCTTAAGAAGTTCAAAGGGTGTTTTGTCAACTTGGATCTAATGTTCACCCTATTCAGAACATAATAAGCCATACTAACCACTTCAGCCCAAAAATATTTTGCATGTGAGTATTCTGCCAACATGGCTCTAGCGGCTTCTATTAATATTCTATTCTTTCTTTCAACAACCCCATTCTGCTGAGGAGTTCTAGGTACTAAAAAATTATGATCAATTCCTTGTTCTATACAAAAATATTCAAATTTCTCTTTTCTAAACTCTCCTCCATAATCACTTTGAATTGATAAAATTTTACACCCTAGTTTCCTTTGAATCCAAGTAGAAAAACTTCTAAATTCATCAAATGATTCACTCTTATGAAATAAAAATTTAACCTAATTGAATCTTGAAAAGTCATCAACTATCACAAATCCAAACACTTTACCTCCTAGACTTACAGTGCTAACTGGTCCAAAAAGATCTATATGAATGATTTCCAATGGTTTTCTAGTTCTAAGATCCTTAATGGAATGAAAGGAGGACTTAACCTATTTTCCTAATTGACATGCATCACACATGTGATCCTTAGAAACATCTAATTTAGGTATTCCTCTAACTAATTCTTTTTGGGTAATCTTCCTAAGATTTTTCATGCTTACGTGACGAAGTCTTCTATGTCATAACCATGATTCATCAATGATTATTTTGAGAAAAAAATATTAAAATATTTTACAAAATTTAAATTAAGCATATATATATATATATATATATATATATATATATATATATATATATATATATATATATATATATAACCCTATTTCTATGCAACATATCAATTCCATTTTGGCTTATAATGCAGCTTGTCGGAAAAACTTTAACACTATAACCTTTATCATAAAGCTGACTAATACTCAACAAGTTATGTTTTAAGCCTTCAACAAATAATATATTTTTAATGAAAAAATTATTCTTGTTGCCAATCATACCTGTACCTACCATTCTCTTAGTGGTTTTATCTCCAAGTGTTACCTTGCCTCCATTCATGACTTCCAATATTATAAAATGATTTGTATCTCCTATCATGTGCTTTGAACATCAATTATCCAGGTACTAAATGCTCTCACGAGGCCTTGTATGTGAGCATTTTTATAAAAAGATCAAACATTAGACATGGGAATCCAAAATAGTTTGGGTTCACCTCTTGGCAATGATAAAATAGATGCATGTGTGATATGCTGTGATTTATGCATCTTTAGTCTCCACACTAGATGTGTTCTACCTTAAATTATGCAAGTGTGGGATATGTTTCCTAACATTCCCCATGAAAAATATTTTACTCTAGGAAAAGAATTTCTTAATCTATATGAGTTATAATATCTTTTCTTATGTCTTGAACTTGTATCCTTTTGCTTAGACTCATAGAATTTTTCAAGTGTTGGTGTCAGTCTATTTTTTATAATAGCCTTCATTTTCAATTCTAGATATTAGTTTCTATTTTTCAATATTGAAATTTCTATTCTCAAATCAATTTCACTATGTTCAGCTTCTTCCATAAAAACTTTATAATCATCTTCAAGTTAAGTGTGTGATGATTTTAATAGTTCATGTTTTTTAATAATTTCATGTGGTTGCTATCAATCAATGCATGATTATTCCTAAGAATTTCATGCTCTTTTTATAATTTTAAAAATTCTATATTTAGCTTAGCATGCAACTTTCTGAGTTTCCTATAAGCAGTATGAACTTTCTCAGAAACATAAAATAACTCTTCATAGGTTAAGTCACATACCTCTTCTTGATCTAACTAATCAAGCTTTTCGACCATTAAACACAAATTAGTGACTTCCTCCTCTCCTTCTGTTTCTGTGGAATCTGAAGCTGAGTCCGCCTAGAATGCTTTCTATAATTTCTTCTTGCCCTTCCTAACATTAATCTTCTCCTCAACCTTCTCCTTGCTAGGGTTGGCTTTGAGATTTGAGCAATCAAATTTGATATGACCAGGCTTCCTGCATTCATAGTAGATTACATCATTAGAAGCTTTAGTATTTATGTGGAACATACCCTTATTCCACTGCTGACGCCTCCTTTTCTTCCTCTTAAGGAAACTTCTGAATTGCCTTCTCATTAAGGAAATATCATCTTCATCCTTAGACTAAAACTGATCACTAATAGAGTTATCCACTTTTAATATAATGTTTTTCTCCTTTCGCTTATCACCTGCATCAATCTGTCTTTGAGCCACTCCTTACTTATACATAATTAGTGATCTAAGAAGATTATCAATAGAATAAATATTTAAGTCTTTTGATTCCGTTATAGCAGTTATTTTTACATCATAAATAGTAGCCAAATAATGAAGAACTTTATTTACTTTTTCAGTATTCGTTAGTTCCCTACCTTAAGCATGCAATGAAGTGACTATCTATGTAAAGCGAGTATACATGTCACTAATTAACTCATTTGATTTCATGTGAAAAAAGTTCGTAATCGTGTAATAAAATGTTCAATCTAGATTGTTTTACCTCATTTGTTCCTTCATATGTAATGCAAAGTCTATCCCATATTTATTTTCCAGATTTACAGTTTAAAACACGTATATAGTCCTCAAATTTCAGTGCATAGAAAAAATTGTTTAAGCATTTAGTATTTAACTTTGCTAGTTCTTTTTCTTCTACTATCCAATCATTAAAAGGTGTTTTAACTCTTATGATGTCTAGTGGGACTAGTGTAACCTTCCTGTACTAAAATTCACATGCAATAGTCAAGTGTTTAAAGAAAAGTAGACATACGTATTTTCTAAAAGTCAAAAGGGACGTTATCAAACAACGGTGGTCTAGTGATCGAATATCCTTCAGGAGTGTTCTAGTTTCGAAAAGTAGCCATGATCAATTTTCAAAAAGTTGTCTAAACCATAATTTTTGAAATAGGCTCATATACCACTTGAAAAGTCCAAGTAGGTTGTTAAATTTAAGGCAATTATCCCAAGGCTAACCAAGAGGGTGTTGCAAATTTGGTTTTGATGATGACAAACATGTTTCCAGTGTGTTTTGCTTGGCTAATCTGTTTCAGGCACAAAAGACCACGAGCCACTCAAGCCAACTCAAGATCGGGTCCAAGTGTGTCCAATGTACTATTTTTCATTTTATTGAGTCAATTGTAATGTAACTGATCCCCTAGCTAAGTAACCTTGCACACACACACTCAGGGGGAGAGCTTGAGTGAATTAGAGTTTCTGTTCAGTTTTTATTCAGATCGCCCTGGATGATATTCACATCGTTCTGGACGATCAGGTAAAAATAGAAACCCTAATTAGGGCGACTAAGTTAAGAGGGTCTGATTAAGCAGATCGTCCTGGATGATCTTTGGATCGTTCGAGACGATATGCCCAAATAAAAAATTCTCAGCCGCCAGATCAAGTTAGGCAAGTTTTTATTTTTAGTTATTCGGTCTGATCATCCCGGACGATACGTGTATCATCCTGGACGATTCAACACAATCATGCCTAATTTAATCTGGTAATTAAGGAAAGCAATTTATTTTTGATTGATATGATCATATCATCCTGGACGATCGCAGGATCGTCCCGGACGATCAGGATCGTCTAGTGCATTTCAGTTGTACGTCCCGAACTGTGTCTAGGATGATTTGGGCACTTTTTGAACTAATCATACAGGACGATACCCGTATCGTCCTGGACAATCAAGTCATTTTTTGGTCGTCCAGCACAAGTTTCTTTGGATGACCCGAACTGTCTTCTCGACGATATTCCTCGATTTGTACTAATCATCCCGGACAATCGTAGGATCGTACGGGACGATATGAACAATCTTTTCTACTGATCGTCCAGAAGAGCCAGATCGTCCAGGCTGAAACAACTGAATTTGAACTGATCGTACAGTACGATATACCGATCGTCCTGGACGATCTTGGCCGACCAGTTGAGATTTAGGGCAAATTTTAAGACCTCCTATAAAAGAACTTTTTCTTAAAAATAAGAAAGATCTTTTGCCACCTTCCTTCCCTGAGAAACCCTAGAGAGAGAGAGAGAGAAGATCTTGTGAGGGGGAGTTAGTGAGGGATTCACTAAGGTTGCTCCAAGCACGGATCAGAGTCATCTTCTCCGCTCGTCGTCTTTCGTCTAGTCGGTGTGCATCATGGGAGGATCGTTCGCAAGAAGATTTGGGGTTCTCTGCCCGCATCAGGTGGAAGCAAAAGGAGTTCAAAGGTTCTCTGCCTACTTCAGGAGGAAGCAAAAGGAGGTCGGGTTCTCTGCCTCACTGTGTGGTGAAAAGGAGGTGTTTGTACAGGCTTCTCCGCCTTATTGTGGGAGCAAAAGGAGAGACACTTTTTGTTTAGTGCAATACCCGGAGGGGAGGCTCCGGGGAGTGGACGTAGGTCAAGTTGACCGAACCACTATAAAATCTGGTTTGCTTTTCTGATTCAGTTTTACACTTTACTTTTCTGATTTTAACTACTTGGGTGAATATCTGTGATTAATCTTTTCGTTCTTGTTTACTTGTTTCCGCTACTAAGTATCAAAAAGATTTTCATTGTTGTCATGAAATTTTTAAATAACTAATTCACCCCCCTCTTGGTTAGCCTCGGGACTAGTTCACTAGGGCTTAACATCCCTATCGAACTTTCAGAGGGGGGGTGAATTGGTAATTTTAAAAATTTCTTGGTTATTTAGAAAATTGAATAAATATTTTAAGCAGAATAATAAATTTTTCTAAAAATGATTTTTCAACCACAAAAAATGAAAAATACATAAAATAAAAATATGATAAAAAGTAAAGAGCAGAAGACACCAGATTTTATAGTGGTTCTATCCAACAAGACTTAGGTCCACTCCCTGGAGACTCCTTCTCTAGGTATTGCACAAAACACTAGTGACTCTCCTTTAGCCCCCACAGCTAGTGGGAGAAGCCTTTACAAAAACCTCTCTTCCACCAACTTGGTGTGGCAGAGAATTGTCATCCTTTTTCGCCCTCATGTTTAAGGCAGAGAACCCACCATCCATTCTCACCTTCTTAGTGAAGGCAGAGAACCCACCATCCTTTCTCACCCTCTTAGTGAAGGCAGAGAACCCACCATCATTTCTCACCCTCCTAGTGAAGGCAGAGAACCCACTGTCCTTTCTCACCCTCCTGGCAATGGTAGAGTACCAACATCCTTTCTCACCCTCTTGGTGATGGCAGAGTACCGGATCTCTTCCAAATATCTTCTCTCAAGAGTCTTCAAAAAGGTAGGGCAGAGATTTAAAGTACATATAAAGAGATCTTTACCATTGGGCAAACTTCCTAACCCTTCACAATTTCTACTTGCAATATCTCATAATTCTCACGCCCAAACACTCTCCCAAGACACACTCTCAATCACTCTCATGAAGAAATTCATAGAAGGATTATAGATTGTCAGTTTTTGGACACTTATATATGAAGGACAAGAAAAACTATCCAGAAAAGCTAAAAATTTCAAGTTTGACAGACTTGGATCGTATAGTACAATCGTACTTCATACATATGAATAGTTCAAAAATCCCTATACGATCATGGACGAACCTATTTTCATCCATTGTTAGTCGTCTTTATGAACTGGCATCGTACTGTACGATCAGTTCAAAAATTGTTAAGTTCGTACGAGACAAACTCGTATGAACCTTATTTTATACTCTGATTAGTGTCCTGGATGAACCAACTTTGTATAATACGAACAGTTTTTCTTAGACAAAAGTGGACAACACCATTTCATACTCTGTCAATCGTCTGTATGAAAATAAATTGTACAATACAAACCTGAATTCATACAGTATGAATAGTACTTAAACATTTTCCTGGCATGATTTGATTAACTTCATTTTGGGAGGAACTACCAAGAATCATTCTATATGATTTTTAGTTTTAAAATTTATGTTTTTAAATAACTCCCTCAGTGTGTGTGTGCACATTTACCCAATTACAATCACACTCTCTCAGACTCAAGAAAAAATAAAAATTATAGACTTTAATTATAAGAACCCTAATCTAATATGTCTTGAAGTCTTCGGCAGTTTGGAGTATGATTTCCCTGAAATGTTAGTTCACACAAGCAATACAAACAAAATATATCTAATAAATGTTAGGAGAAATAGTAATCAATACAATAATATTTTGATATCATCAAAAACTCACATGATATATAAAAAATATAGTTTTGAAAACTAAGTTGCAACACCTATTTGTAATTTATAATTGCTAATTTTAATTAATTTTGAATCAATTACTTAACTATAGTGATTAACGTAGGCTATATTTTAATAAAATCGTATAGTACGATTATATTCATATAGTATGAATAGACCAACATTCAAATTTTAAATTATTACCTAATTTTAAATGGTAGTTGGATTCTTAATTATAATTGATTGTCCTGTATGATTAAATTCATATAGCACGATTAGTTCATTTTTAATTTCAAATTCATTTCACTTAATCAAACATTTTAATTAATTTCTTATTAAAGTATATCGTATAGTACAATCTAGATCATCCCCTATGATCTTAAAAAAAAAAAAAAAACATGTAATCTTATTCCCCCGTGTATTTGTGTGTGCACGGTTGCTATGCTAACATACACCTATAAAATAACATTAACTCAAGAAAAATAAGATTACAAACACTTTAAAATAAATCAAACTTATACTATCCAATCTTGAGCTCTTTTTCTTTGATGGTTCAGAGTCTATGTTGAACCTAAAATGTTAGTACACACAAAAAAGTTATGGAATAATAAGGAGTAGGGGAAACTAAGTTGCCATTAAATAATATTTATAATCATCAAAATATATATAAGCTCAGGCTTTTAGAATATAACACCTTATCCCTCACCTAATCACCTTGCACCACTTGGAAAATGGGGCCTAATTCAGCATCATTGTTGGCATTTGATTTAAAATGATTTATTAATTGGTTTTTAATGCACAAAGCTTTAATAAATCATAAACAATTATTTACAAAGTCAAAATTGATGAATAAGGACTCTACGGATTTAGGAGATGTAGCTCTAAAGAGTAAAATTAGATCCCAATTGATTACGTGATTGTATTTTACATAATTTCATATTAAAGGATAATATATCTCATTAAATACTTCAAAAATACTTCTTCCGTTGACCTCTTTTTTTTTAAGAGATACTATGGGATGTTACCTACGTCTCATAATTTTCTCAGCCCTAATTGATGTCCCCACTAGCTTGGTCTAACTTTTAAATAAAAGGTTTAGAATTTGACCCAAATATTTAAAAATTTATTATAAAAAGTCCATAGAGAATTAGGGTTTAATTTTTTTGTTGTTTCAGAGTTTTTGTATAAGGGTTAAACACACTTGATTACAAGCCTTGCAGAATACTATGCAATGCTAGTATATTAACTTATGTTTAAGGTTTCACAACTTAGAAAAATTCTAGGAAATTCATTTCAAATCAAATAGGGATGAAACTAAAACCTAAATCACTTGTGATATTATGAACCCTAGGAATTATTTTTGTGGCATTTAGGGCTCTTTAAGTCAAAAAATTCATAAACCCTAATTTTGGCCATAATTTTGTGCTTGAAATTTGTAAATTTAATAAGGAAGGAAATTGTTGTGCTAATTTTTGGTTCTAAATTGGGTTGTAATCTCATTTGGATTAAAGATTTTAATCAGTTAAATTTTCCCCATCTATTGAAGGGTATGATCTTTCTGGATCGGGTTGCTTTGCCTTATATCAAGCTTTAATGAGTTCTTTCTTCCTTCTTTATGTGGTATTCGTATTCTTTAATTACTTTAATGGTCATGGATTTGGTATGGATTTCTTACTCTATGTGGGCTGGCTTTTTATTTTCATCTATTTTTGGGTTTTTACGTGTTGTTTGTCTTTTGGGGTGGTCTGGTTGAGATCTTCTTCCTGTTCTAGTGGGTTTTTCTCATTTGCCTGCTAGGGATGATAGGTGGGTTTAGGTTGTTACTAGTTATGATTGCACCTATAATCTCTATCATGGCCAATTGCTTAAAAGTTGGAACCTATTACTATTATTATCATAATTTTCAATTGGAATGGGGACATGATTATTATCTTGGTTATTGATCTTATTATTTGGTTTCTCTTATGGTTATGCACTTAGGGGCTTTTTTTCCCTTTTCATCTCTATGGCTATTTTTTCTGATAGAAGACAGGTTATCCTGGTTCTATGAAGGTAATGTGGATGGCCATTGTCAGGTACACCCTGAGATATTTTTTTAATACTACATGCCTAAGCTAGTTCTCCCTAATATTCATTTTCTATTACTTTTAACTTTTTTTAATTTTTAAAGGGGGTTATTTTTTGTTTTTTATGGGTTGGTATTTGTTCATAGAGCCTTGTTGTTTATTATTGTATGGTGATTTTTACTCTCTCTTGGACCAACCTTCCTTGTTTTCTCTCTGTTGCCTTCACATTTGGTCTTGCTTGGTTCTGTGGGTTTTTCCTTCTAAGCTGTTGAGTTTTGAGTGGATGGTTCTCTATACTTTTTTGATTGGTTCAATATTATTGCTCTATTGCTTTGACAGGTTTATTTCAAATTTCCTAACTCTAGATTTTAATGTTTTGATGGTCTATTTTATTGGGTTGGCTTTCCTTAATTTTGTTGTGCCTCTTTTGCCTACCTTTTTGTTTTACTTATGGTATTGTGGTTTTGATAAATCAACGACTGCTTTTGTGTTTTTTTGTGGATTACAGCAACAATAGTATGTGTTTTCGGCACTATTTAACTTTGGATAATTATGAGCTTATTGGTATTCTCATTACAAACTCTCAACCATGTTATGTTCTCTATTTTTTCTTTTATGTTTTGTGGTAGATCTTGTTATTAGGTGGTTATAATTGTGCTTGGTTTTCCATCAACATTGTTATTCTATTCTATCTGTATTATTTTTTGCTTCACCACTCGGCCTTTTAGTTTTTTCTTTTTGCAGGTAATAGGGATTTTTGTAGAGATCTACAAGACAATTTTTTTTGCAGGGATATTGGGTTGCATGATGATATCTAGGTCTTCTTTTTTAGGGTGTTACCTCCTAGCCAACCTAGAATGTTACTAGGACCTTTTGCATGGGTGCTTAGAAGGGACCTTAGGCTCATAGGTTTTCTTTTCTTTTGCTTTGTAGCTCCTCTGAGTAGTAGCGAGCTAAAGGTCCCCCTTAAAGACTTATAATCTTTATTTTAATTAATGTGTAAGCCTGTTTATAGTTTTAAATTAAAAAATAAACTTATAAATTTAATAATAAAATACATAAAAATCTTAATAACATGAAACAAATTAGATTCAATCATAAATTGAATTCATAATCATAAAAAAAATAAAAACACCTTTAAATTTTATCTTAAATAACCCTAATCAAAACTTACGATTTAATTAAGTTTTAATGAAATTAAATCATATAAAATCCCGTTTTGGTCCAATTGAACACAAATTTTAGTGATTCCTGAAAGTGCTAATGGCACACTAAGAGGAGGGGGTGAATTAACTTTTTTTTTTAATATTTCTGAAATTTTTTGAAAATTATTTGGTTAAAAATAAATTTTGAAATATGTGGAAGCGATTAAAAGTTTAAATTAAAACTTCAAACAAAAACTCACATGCAAATATTTTTTTTTTGCCTTTATACTTGTAGAAAATAATAATTATTTTTTTCTTCACTGATTTTCAAAAAAATGATCACCAAAAAATAGTCGCCAAAATCCTCTTTCATATATGGAATCAAAATTAAACTAGAGTGCAGAAAAGTAAATTAGAAGTAAAGAAAACTACAAGAATGGTTAGAAAATGTAAATTGAAGTTTATAGTAGTTCAATTAAATTCACCTACGTCCACTCTCCAAATGTCCTCCTCTTTGGGAATTGCTCTAAATATGTCTCTCCTTCAAAACATAACTGGAAAAGAAGCCCTTCCTATTTCACCAGGCGAAGAATTAACCTTACATACTCTTCACACCCAAATAATCTCCCTTTTCTCACCTCTATAGCTTGGCGAAGATGTCATCCATTCTCTCTCCTCCAAGCCCGACTTATATGTCAATCCTCCTTTTGCTTCCAAGCTTGGTGGAGATGCTGATCCCTCCTATTTCTTCCAGGCCCAATAGACATGTCGATCCCACCTTTCACTTCCTTGCCTGACGGAGATGTCAAAACCCTACACATTGGCTAGCAATTCTTTTGTACCAAAGACTCTCCTTCCTAGAGCTCTCCTCCATGATCTCAACTAAACATAATCAAAGGATCCATGGTGTAGGCTAGGCAAAGCAACCGTTTGACCCCCCTCACACCCCTTGACTCCCTTAAGGAACTCTCGCTCTCTTAACCACCTCATCTATCTTCTTATGAATGTGGATTTTCTCCAAGCTCTCCCTTAAAAAGAAGAAGACTTTGACTACTTAAAGACTTATGATATAGGATATACCTAGAGTTTACAAAGAGGGCACTCAAAAATCAAAATTTTTAATCTTAAGTCTTTTGATTGTACAGTATGATGCATAGATCATATAGTATGATTAGTTCAATTATGTCAAAGATTTTCCTGCATGCTGATAAATCATATCGCATGATTAGTTCATATTAAATCTTAGAGGTTAAAAGACAAACCAAAGTTCATCTGAAGAGCTCTCAGGTGGATCAAATTATACAATATTTGCATTGTAGAGTATGATCTATAATTAAATCATATCGAATTCAATCCCTTAATTTATGGAAACTTAATTAATGTTCATATGGTTCAAACTAGTTCATATAGTATGATTAGTTTAACTTTTAAAATATAAATTTACCTAACTTCTTAAAAAATATTTGAACGTGGGGTTTTATTAAAATAGCATATCATAGAGTATGATTTAGGGTTGTACTGTTAGTTATATTCTAATTTTAATTGATCTCCCTTAATTAAATATTTTAATTAATCTCACTTAAATATTTTAATTAATTACTATTTAAACAGATTATACTGTATGATTAAAAGAAAAATTAAAACACTCAATTTTAATCCTCCTTATGTGTGTGTGCACATTCGCTAAGCAAAATTGAGAATTTCTACGGGGTCTTGAGCTAGAGAGAGAAACTCCGGGTAGCTAGAGAGAGAAACTCCCCTATTTTTTCAAATTTCTTCCTTCTCGGGTTTTCCGCCTTGGGTTCGGCAGGCCAGTAGGGCATGGCGGTGGCTGATCATCAGCCATCTATGCCTCCGACAGTTGTAGATTCATCTGTTGGCGGGGCTAATTTGTGGAATAAATCGGTGGAAGGAAGTCTCCCTTCTAAAGTTGATCATGACACTGAAGATGTTCGCAGGCAGCGATCAAGAGGCGAACTTGTCATTTCTGATAACGTTAGTGTTCCTGTGAAGAAGGTTAATCTGGTTGAAGGCAAAGATATGGGAACTCAAATGCAATCCCTGTCCTTGACAGTAAGATAAATGCGAATTCCCTAAGTTCTGTTAACATAAATATTCATAATCTTGTTAAGACATTGGTGGCTCTCTCAGAGACAGTTGCTATCAGTTATGACTATAATGCCGATCATATGAGTATTAATATGTCTAAGACTTGTGGAAAACATGAATTTTCATTTCCTCCGATCAAAACATTATCTGCTCCAAGTTTCAAGGATATTGTAACTGAGGAAAAATCATCCATTTATGGGAAAGATAGGTTGAATGATTCAAACACTGTTTGAAAAAGTGTGGGAGGTAACCTTGCTGGAGAAATTGGCAATAACAATAAGCTCTTCACTCCGAAGGAGGCTACCTGCAATTTATTAGCTAATGCATGGGAGAAGAAATCTAATATCAATGTATCCAATCTGGACTTTGGGAATGATTTCTTAGGAGACAATGATGTTGTCAAGCTTCACTCTGCAATGGAATTGGAAAATTCAATCAAACTTAGCAAAGCATTGGTTATCAAAGTCTTTGGAGACAATACTCCTTTCCATATGATAAGTATGGAGCTTAGGAGACAATGGGCTCATTATGGAAAATTCCACTTAACCATGCTTGGTTTGGGATGGGTGCTCTATGCATTTGATGAACTAGAAGCTTTAGAATTGGTATACTCAAATGGTCCATGGTATGTTAATAATAACTTAATTGGAATAGACAAATGGTCACCTTCATTCTCCTCATTATCGTTGAAAGGTCTCTCGGCACTGGTTTGGATTAGAATGCCAAATCTGCCTCTAGAATGTTGGGATGAAATCAACATTTGTAGGATGGCTTCAAAGGTTGGTAAACGATACATGCTAGATGGGAATATGTTTCAATGGAGTAGAAGGGAATTTGCTACGATTTGCATACACATTAACTTAGATGATAAGCTACCTTTTCATGTTTGGGTTGAAGGTCGTGCAGGAAAATTCTTTCAAAAGATTGAATATGAAAAACTCCAAAACTTTTGTTTCAATTGTGGTAAATTGGGCATATGAAGAACAATTGTCCAATCTTAATGGAAGATCAATCAGCTTTATTAGCTGATTCTCTGCTACCAAAAGGTCCCTTTGGCCAAGGAAAAGGTGAAGAAGCCCCAGCCGTGAATAGCAATGCTTGTTACGGTCCTTGGATCCACGTGAATTTCAGGAGGAGTAAATCGAGGAAAATTCCTCAAAAGTTAGATTTAGAAAGGAAAAGCTCTTTTCCTACAAAGATCTATAGGAAAGTGGAAAATTCTTGGGTTGGGGAAGGCGAAATCAGTGATCTGGGAGTCAAAGCTGGGAGCCTGGAAGTGTCCAGAGAAACTACAATCCAAGATGATTCCACTGAACAAGATGTTGTTATCAATAACACTGGTTTGCTATCTCTGATTTGTTCAATTCCCTGCGATGCAAACAAGTATACAATGTTAAATGAAGATCTCGAAGATGGAGAACTTACAACTCCTGAGGTGGTTAACGTCCCAATTGACAACTTTGCTCACAATCCAACAGGGGAATCATCTGCTCCTGATATTATTAAAGGATCAGAGACTAAAAGGAAAGGACTTAAGAAACTTAAAAGTTTAGGTCCTATCAAAATTAACACTAGAAGTAGAAAGTTGGAAAATAAAGTCAAAGACAAAATAAGGAATCACACCCCCCCCCCCCCCCCCCCCCCCCCCCCACATTTTACTATAATGTCATCCGTTTGTTTCAGGAACTGTAGAGGATCTAGGAAGAGGAGAGCTTCTCTATATGTAAAAGAGTTTGTGAAAGATAATGGTGTCTTGTTTTTGGGTTTGCTTGAAACTAAAGTCTCTTCCTTTGATAGATCGGAAATAAATTCTTTAATTGGAGCAGACTAGGACTACTTCCAAGTCCCCTCGGAAGGGTTATCTAGTGGAATTGTAGTTTTATGGAGATCAAATGTAGCAACTTTCAAAGTTCTGGAATCATCTCAACAATTCATTATTGGGGACCTTGAAGTTTTTAACAAAGGTATTTGGAGAATTGGTTCAATCTATGCAAGAAAAGATGCTTATAAAAGAAGATCCCTTTGGGAAAGATTACAATGTCACTCTTCCATGGAGAAACCTATGGTGCTCGGTGGAGATTTCAATTGTCTCCTCAAAAAAGAAGATAAAAGGGGTGGAAAGAGATTCTCCTATTCCTTGGGAGCTAGACAAATGAATCTATTTCTAGCTTTTAATGATTTGTATGAAGTTGGGTGTGTGGGCAAAGTTCACTTGGTGTAATAACAAAACAGGAGCTGACAGAATTCTTGAAAGACTGGATAGATGTTACATTAACTCCTCTGCATTATGCACTCCTCACCGAATTATGGTTAAGCATTTGGCAAGGATCTCTTCGGACCATTGTCCTATTCTTCTTAACGTTATTGAATGTAAATCAGAATTCAGAAAGATCATCAAATTTGAAGATATGTGGATCTCCAATCCAACATCTTCAGCTTTGGTTAAAAATATTTGGATGAAAAAAGCAACGGGAGATTATGGGAAAATCTTAAATCTGAAAATGAAACGAACTTTGAAGGATCTGTTTTACTGGAATAAGGAGAACCACAAAAAATCTACCCTAGCTAAAGACAATATTCTAAAAGAAATCTTGGTTCTATAGGAAAAGGAATTCAATGTTGGTCCCTTATCCGATGAAGACTCCTGGCTTCTTAAAATTAAGGTTGTGGAATACAATTTGAATTTAGCTCGGATCAATACATGGTGGAGATAGTGAGCTAAAATTAAATGGGTTTCTGAAGGGGATAGCAATACGAATTTCTTCCACACCTACGCTAGTGCAAGAAGGAACACTAACTTCATTGGCTCAATCACCAATAAAGATGGACTGTCGGTTGAAGATCAACATCAAATTGAAGACACTATTGTAAGCTTCTTTGAGAACAAATGGAAAGCCAGGAATTGCAAATCGGATGGCTGGCCCAAGCCAATCAATCGGCTGAATGAGGAGGATATCTGCTGCTTAAATAAAGCCTTTAACATTAAAGAAATGGAAACAATTTTCAAGCAATCAGGGAACTTCGCCACTCCTGGGATGGATGGAATGACTTACTCATTCTTTAAGGGGTATTGGGACATTATTAAGGAGGACTTATGGAATGCACTGAACCAATTCTTTATCTCTGGCATCATGAATTCAAAGTGGAAAAAAATAATTTTCGTTCTGATCCCCAAGGTACAAAATCCCAAATCTCCTTCTAACTTTAGACCTATAAGCCTCTGTAATGTGGTTTATAAGGTGGCTGCAAAGATGATTGTCAATAGGCTTTCTTTAATAATGCCTAAAATTATCTCTGTAGAACAAGCTACTTTTTTGAAAGGTAGATCTATGTCTGATCATATCTTGGTAGCACATGAAATTTTTCATAAATTCGGGTTCTCCAAAGCCTCCAAAGGATTAGTTTCTTTCAAATTTGACTTGGAACAAGCATTTGATTCAATGGGTTGGCCTACTATGGAAAAGGCCTTATAATATTTTGGTTTTCCTTATTCCATTTCCAATCTGATCTTAGAATGTGTAAGGAACCCCAATGTTTTAGTGATTTTTAGTGGGAACTACTCCTTCATTAAGAAGATCAAAAGCATCATGGAAGAATTTTTTTCTTGGACAGGGCAAAATATTAATGCCAACAAATCTTGTATCTTGTTTGGAAAAATGGTTAGGAGGCGTAAGAAAACAATTATCTCCTGAATTATGGGCTTGAAAGGTGTCAATGAATTTCATTACCTTGGTTCCAAAATTGCTCTTAGAAGACTTGTTGGAAAGGACTTTCAAAGTATTATTGAGAAAGCTCTTAAAATGACTAACATTCGGGGATCCAAATTAATCTCTTTGCCTGGAAATATCACTTTGGTCAGATTGGTTTTGCTTTCCTTTATGACCTTTCACTGTACTCACTCTATGGTTCCTAAAAGTATCCTTGAAGATCTTAACAAAATCTGCAGAAACTTTATTTGGAACAAATCTAATGGAGGGATTGGTATTCACTACGTGAGTTGGAAGACCATGTGCTCTCCTGTTGAGCATGGTGGTAGAGGACTTCATTCTTGCATTGGGAAAGTTGGGCCACTCAGAGCTAAGCTTGCTTGGAGATATTACCAAGATGATCTCTCTCTACTGCACCAAGTTATATTCGCTAAATTTGGTCACCTATACGATAATAGATTTCTAAAGAAACTGGATCGATTACTTTGAAAATTATCAAGGATGGAGGAGCTTCTCTTAAGCTTATTATCAGATGGGAGATTACAAATGGCAATCTTATTAATGCTAACTGATACATTTGGATTCTTGATAAAAGTATAAAAAATTGGCCTACTTTTGTAAATCCTTCTCACATAGATGAATTCACGGTGGATAGATTCATCACAGGAGGCACCTGGAATATCGCTGAACTTAGAAAGAATTTTGACTTGTGAGATTGATTTGCCAAATTCTGATTCATTCTGATCTTCATAATGATAGCATGGACTTATTATCCAAATATTCAGGGAATTCAATATGCAAGTTGGCTTCTGCAGCTGCTATCCCAAAATCAAACCAGGTTGTTTATTGGAAATGGTTAAAAAAGGCTAAGCTTCTCCCTCTGGTTGAAGGATTTTGGTGGAGATTATTCAATAAAGCTATCCTAACTTCTGGTTTTCTCTACCATAGAAGATTGCAAATGCATAACGGTTGTCCTAGGAATTCTAATATGCAAGAAGATATTGAGCATGTGGTAACCAAATGTAAAATGCTAGAAGGTTCATTCAAGATTCTGAAAAAGTGGGGCTTTCTATTCCCTATTTTTACTTCAATGGAAGATTGGTTGACTTCGATCCCTCTTCAGAATTATTGGATGATCAATCTATTCTATAATGTTATATATTTTTCATGGAAGGGGAGAAACAAACTAGTCCATGAAGGTATTGATGATTCTCCTCTTCTCATTGCCTCCGAAGCTCTCATCTGTGCTTCATTTTCTGCAATCAATTCTTGCTATAAATTGAGTAAATGGGTTGCTAACCAGCATCACTTACTATTGGATAACCATTGGCATCCCCCTCCACTCGACCGGATAAAGGTAAATGTCGATGCTTCATTACTCAATTCCTATAGAGGTGGCTTCGGTGGTGTTTTTAGGGACAACAAAGGTAGATTCATTTTGGCTTTTGGCTGCTCTTGCATTCATTGGGATATTTCAAGACTTGAACTACATGCCATTCTATCAATCAAAGGAGTATTCAAAGATTGGATGCTCAACTACAAAGGGATCATTGTAGAAAGCGATAACATCAACATCATTAGCCTATTACAATCGATGGAATCTCCTCTCAAAGACTTTTATAGGGTCATTTTTAACTGTATAGATAGAAAGTGCAATAAATTAGCGGATCTTTGTGCTAATTATGCAACTTTTAGTTCTTTCATTTGGGAAGACTTAGTGCTTCATAAGGTTCCTCCTTACTTTATTTCCATATTAAAGGAGGAATCTAACAGTATTGGATAATTTACTGCTTTCATTCTTTTTAATAAATTAATGCAATTGTTGCATTTTCTTCAAAAAAATATAAAAATACATTCAAGAAAAAAATGAAAAATACAGACTTTGTAACATAAATACCGACTTTTATTCTGATGTTACATTATCTTGAGGTATTTCTTCAATCATTGCGCAGTGTATACTATATGTGAAATGGTTAGTAGCATACAAAACATATATCTAATATATAATGTAGGAATAAAAAAATAAACATCTAATAATATTTATAGTCATCAAAATATATGGTCGGGCTCTCTGATTGCAACAATCTCCCTCTTTTTGATGATGGATAATATTATTGGTTGGAATTTTAAATTTACAAGTTTGATTTTCATTCACTACTAAGTTCTCCCCTCAGTAAGTGTTTTTTTTAAAAAAAATGGATAAAATCTTTAATGTTTACTTTTTTTCTTTCTAATTTTTATAATTTATTTAATAGTAATAACAACGTAATAGAAATTGAAATGATGTAGAACAAACTACACTAATAAAAAGTAAATAATACAAATAACACGCTCACTACTACAACTAACACACTCACTACTCCCCCTTTTGCAATCACCAAAAAGGTGAACATAACTATAACAAAAAACTAGAAAATAAAGTACAATGAACAAAAGCTACAAACAAATGCAAAAAAACACAAATTATTAAAATATGCCATAAAATGACACAAAGATAAACCAGAAACATTAAAAAATATATATAATCATCAAATTTCCTCAAAGTCCTAAGCTCTTATGTCAATAATTCCATGTTTAGTCCTAAAGTGTTGAACGTATCATAATATAAGGGTATGGTGAAAATATTTGTGAGTTGATTTTTTTAGTATCCACATGATGAAATTCTGTCTCCCTTGGCCGCATGATCCTTAATAAAGTGATGTTTAATTTAGAAATATTTAGTGAGATAATTTTGAATAGGATTTTAGTGATACAAATCACAATAGTATTATAACACATGATTGGGATGGTTCATTTAAGAAGTCCAAAGTAAAGAATTTGTTGCTTCAGCCAAAATACTTGGACAACACAACTTCCTACAACCACATTCAACTTTTGTAGTGGATGGGGATACAAAATGTTTTCTCTACTGGACAAGAAAATTAGAGATTATCTTACGAATTTTCTTATTCCTAAGGTGCTTTCCCTATCTACTTTACATCCAACAAAATTTGAATATATGAATCCAATTAAGTCAAAGGTTGAGCTATTCCTAGGTTACCAGATACCTATGTTTTTTGTTCCTATAATATATCTGAAAATTCTTTAAATAGTGGGCATATGAGATTCCTTAGGGTCTGTTTGAATTCTAGTATATAAAAAAATATAAAGCATAATATTTAGCCTACAAACAGTCAAGTAAAGTAAGGAATCGATAATACCTCTTTATTTCTTTTGATCAACTAATTTGTTGTCTAAATCCTATTCTTATTGGGTAGTAGGGCTCATCGGTTTGTTCATTCTTTTACAACCTTCTATATCAAATTTCTTGAAAATTTTTTTAATATATTTGTTTGGCTTAGGAAGGTTCCATCCTCTATTTGTTTAACATTATAACCATAAATGAGTTAACTCACCCATCATACTCATCTAAAATTCACTACTCACAGTAGAAGAAAATTCATTTCATAAATTATCATTTGCGGATCAAAAAAGAATATCACCAACATAAATATGAACTATGAATATAGAATCTCCAACTATAAAATGAATAAAGTGGTTTCTACACAACCCTTAACAAATGATTTTTCTAATAGAACATTACTTAGTCTATTAGACCATACCCTAGGTGCTTTCTTAGGTCGATAAGTGCTTTCTCGAGCTTATTAATATGATTGGGGAAAGCTTAATTTTCAAAACCTAAGGTCTATTTTATGTAGACATCTTCTTTAATTACTCCATTTAGAAAGGCACTTTTAACATCCATTTAATAAAGTTTGAATCCCTTACGACTTCTAATCAAGCTATGGGGGCTAAGGTTTTCTCAAAATCTATTCATTATATTTGATTAAAACCCTTAAATACCAACCTAGATATATTTTTAACTACTATTTCATTTAAATACCCATTTAGTTCCTACAACACTCTGATAATAGGGTCTACACACTAACTGCCACACATCATTTCTAACAAATTGATTCACCTCTTCTTACATAACTAAAATCTATAATTTTTTATCTAAAGCTTGACCTATACTGGTGGGTTATACAATAGAAATAAATGTTATATGGCTAACCTCCTTTCTAAGACCTTACCTAGTTCTAACCCCTATAGATGTATCTCATAAGATAATTTCACTATATTTATTAGATTAGTACCTCCATTCTCTAGGCATAAGATCATGATCTTCTTCTTTAATTTCTAAATTAACATTTTCTACTCCATGGATTATCTATTCTTTGTCATCTTCATCTATCATAGTCTTAGTAATTCATTCTGATTCATTAACTACATGGGTGGATTCCTCAATAATTAAAGTTCTTTTATTGGAAACTATATAAGCCTTACTTATTGAGGAATATCCTAAGAATGCCACTTCATCTTCCTTAGCATTAAACATTCCAAAGTGAGATTTTTCATTATTTAAAACAAAATATTTACACCCAAAAATATGCAAATGAGACAAATTTGGAACTCTAACCTTAAGTAATTCATGAGGAATTTTATTCACTTTGGATCTAATATTAACTAAATTTAGCACATAACTAGAAGTATTTACTTCCTTTGCCAAAAAATATTTGGTTAAACCATATTCACTTAACATTTCCCTAGCTGCCTCTACTAATATTCTATTTATTTTAGGGTCCTAGTGGCAGAAACATTATAACCTATTTCAGATTTTTGATAAAATTATTCATTTTTTTTTCAAACTCACTCCATGGTCACTATGAATGGTTGAGATTAAACATCCTATTTTTCTCTAAATCTAAATAGAAAAAGCTCTAAACTCTATAAATGGTTCACTTTTACTTTTTCAAAATTTTGCCCATGTTAATCTAGAATAATCGTCCACAATTACAAATCCAAATATTTTACCTCCTTGACTCACTAAACTAACAGATCCAAATAAGTCCATATGTAGAATTTTTAGAGGTCACGTGGTTACTATGACCTTAATTGATTGAAATGATGGCTTAATTTGTTTTCCTAACTGAAAAGCATCATAAAGCTATTCTTTATAGAATTTTAGCTTAGGGAGGCCTTTAATAAAATCTAGTTGAGTGATTTTCCTAAGTGTTTTTATACTTGCATGGTATAGTCTCCTATGCCATAGCCAAGATTCATCTATAGTAATTTTCCAGAAACAAACACTATTTGATGTATCAATATTGTTCAGCTCAATCATATAAACATTATTTATTCAAATTTCTTCTAAAATAGATTTTCCATTTAAAATAATTAAGCAGTTGTTGGAAATAAATTAAATATTAAAATGTTTAACACACAATTGAATATTTCTTAATAAGTTATATTTTAAACCTTCAACTAATAAAACATTTTCAATTATAAATCCATTAGTTTTTCCAATTATACCTACACCTACTACCTTTCTAGTAGTATTATCTCCCAAAGTGACTTTACCTACAGTACTGGCCTTCAGCGTGATGAATTGCTTTAAAACTCCGGTCATTCACCAAGAGCATCCACTGTCTAGGTATCACATGTTCTCACTGGACCTCTTATGAGAGCACATCTCATCATTGTCAGGCTCCCCAATGCTATCCTTAGCCATTAAGCACATGTTGGTTACCTCCTTTTTTGGTTCAGTTTCTAACTAGTTTGAGTTAGATTTCACCCAAAAGCCTTTTAAGAATTTTGTTTTCCCTTTTTTTGCATTACTTTTCTCTTCACACCTCTTTTTCATCAGGTGGATCTTAATGTTCAGGCAATCAAAATGGATGTGTCATATCTTTTTACATTAAAAGAAAACTATATCAGCAGAGAACTTATTTAATTTAGTGATTTTTCCTTTATGGCTATCAAAGTGGTGATTTTACTTATGTTTCAAGAAGCTTTTAAACTATATGGTCATAAGTGAAATGCCATCATTTTCATCGGAACTAGAACTATTTCTTTCTATATCATTAGCCTTTAGCACTTTTATTAGCTCTTTCTTTCATTCAATTGAACCTGCATGTCTTTAATTCACCTTTTGCACATAGACAATTAGAGAGCCAAGAATATTATTAATTTTGTAAGCATTCAAGCCCTTAGATTTAAAAATAATAGTGACTTTTGCATCCCAAGATTCAAGCAAGCAATGTGAGATTTTATTGACCTTTGCAAGATTAGGAATTACTCTACCCAACACATGTTATGAAGTTATGATTTTAGCTAACCCTATATGCATGTCAAAAATGGTTTAACTAGGTTATTGTAAAAGAGTTCATATTTATGTAACATTAAGTTCATGCATGACAATTTGACTTCACTAGTGCCTTCGTATGTAGTGCAAAGTCTAACCCATATTTATATCCAACTAGTGCATGTAGAAACACGCATCTAATCCTATAATTTTAATTCATAGAAAAAATAGTTTGAATATTTCTCACTTAATTATGCTAAATCATGATCTTCTACAAACCATTTGGTAAAAGGAACCCCTATTTTAACTCCATTTACTATACAAAAAGGTAAAACATAGCCAACTTGAATCATGTGCCATATATAAAATCAATGGATAATAAAAATATAAACATGAAAATTTTGCAAAAGTTAAATGGAATATTATAAAAAATTGACCATCGCATTAGTGAATACCCTTTCAAAGTGTTACAATTTTCAAACTAAGACATGTTGATCTACTTAAGATGTTAAAATCTAAAAAAGGTGAGAACCCTTCTCTGATACCAATTGAAAGAGCTTATGGCACACCAATAGGGAGAGGAGTTGAATTGGTTCTTCTAAACTACTTTTAGATCTTTTTAAAAATCTTTTGCTTAAAGGCAAATCTTAAAATATCCAAAAGGAATTAAAATTTTAAAATAAAACTTTAAATAAAAACTCACAAGCAATTAATATTTTTTTTAGCTTTTATACTTGAAGAAAACAACAATTAATTTTTTTTCTTTACAAATTTTAAAAACAAAGATAAATAAAAAATAATCATCAAAATTCTCTTTCATACATTTAATCAAAATTAAATTAGAGTGCACTAAAGTAAATTACAAGTAAAATAAACTGTAGGAAAAGTAAGAAAGCACGAACTGAGTTTATAATGGCTCAATTGAATTGACCTACATCCACTCCCTAAAAGTCCTCCTCTTTGGGAATTGCACTAAACGTGTATCTCTATCAATACACAACTAAGTAGAGAAGCCCTTATTCCCTGGCTAGGTGGAGAATCACCCTTACAGACTCTTCACACTCAAAGAATCTTCCTCCTCTCACCTCCATAGCACGATGGAGATATCATCCCTCCCTTTGCCTCCAAGCCTAGCGGATATGTTGATCCTCCTATCGCTTCTAAACCCAGTGGAGATGTTGATCCCTCCTTTTACTTTCAAGATTGGTTAATATGTTAATCCCTCTTTGTATTTCCATTCCCAATGGACATGCCAAAACCTTAGCCTCCCTGGCTAACAAATCTTTTGCACCAAAGACTCTCTATTCTAGAGCTCTCCTCTAGGAGATCCAAAAAATACAATCGAAGGACCCAAGGTGCAGGCTACCTAGAGTAATCATGTGACCCCTCTCTTACCCCTTGACTCCCTCAAGGTTCACTCTCTTTCTCTCTCTCTCAATCTTACCTCCTCTCTCTCCTAAAGAATATGAACTCTCTTCAAGCTCTACCTAAGAAGGAAGAGGCCTCTGATGGCCAAAGGATTCTTATTACAGGATATAATAAGAGTTTATAAAGAAGGATCTCCAAAAGCCTAATTTTCAATTTTAAGTATTCTAGTCGTACAGTATGATGAACAATTTGTACAAAATGACTTATTCAATCCCATCAAAGTTTATCCTGTATGCTTTTAAATCATTAAGTATAATTACTTTGAATTGAATCTCAGATCATACAGGATAAACCAAAGTTCATCTAGAGAGCTCTCAAGTTGAATGGATTGTATGATTTATCGTATAGTACAATTATGCAATTAAATAAGATCTAATTCAATTCCTTAATCTATGGATTAAATTAGGCAACATAAATAATGTTCATACTTTATGATCAATTCAATTTTTAAAATTCAAATTTACTTAATTTACAAAACATAAAGATCCTCTAGAATCAAAAACCATATATTTACCACCATTAGAGAGGCTATCACCAGAAGCACTCATCATATGATGATCTCCACCTGCCATAATAGAGATCCCGTGAAAATGCTGCAATGACAAATTCAAAATCAAGAGAGAATGTTCTCTCTCCCCAGTTACTTTATCTTTTAGGATAAGAATAAATTCCTTGCAATTATAATGACCCACTTACTATATCCCTTAGGGGGTAAACAAATGCATTAAATTACTAAGTTTACGAATTGTTAAATAAATATTTCAAAGCAATTTGAAGCTTTTAATTACCATGTTCTTTAAAATTAAATTAAATAAATGGCTAATAAAATAGAATAAAGGACACTATGCATATGCTTTATCCCTTAATGGAGGAAACAAATGCATTTCTATGAGCCTTAGGATTTGATGATTATAAACTTGAAAACTCACTTGAAGTTATTAATTACCAAGTTTCTACATAATTTAAAAGTAAGTAACTCTAATCGATAATATAAAATTTGTTAAAAAAGATTAAACTGTTAAAACTTAAATTGAAATTATATTGAAATTCCATTTAGCCTTTTTTAAACAAATAAATTTAAATATTGATAAGTTAAACATAACATCCTCAAGGCATATCAAAGCCATGCACACTTGGCACATACTTTAGAATTTGCTTGTTATGATGACCAACTACTATCTAGGTTAGGCAAATGTTTCTTAGCTTACATTTTGGTGTGATTGGATACCTTGCTTCATGGGTGTTATATGCTTTATTGTTTACTTTCCTGCACTCCGAATGTCATACATGCATTCTGCACTTTTACTTTGCTACATTATATCTTACTTAGCTTGTATACATCTGCACTAGTGAAGTTGGAGTTAAATTTTTATTTTATAAAGTATAAATACAAGTTAAAAATTATAAATATAAAGTTTGTAAAGAGTCAATGTAAATATTAATTGTAGATTCATTTATATAGTTAGATCAAGTTCGAAAAGTTATAGAGTTGTGAAAATTAATAAATGTGCCTGCTTATATATGTGTAAGGGAGTCCAAAAGATAATGATCTATCTTCCTTTGAGGGTCATTAACTTCTGGAATACTATAAAAGACTTAGATCCAGAAGACATGAAGATTAAATAAGCAAGTACATTTATGTAGATTTGTGTTACCATATAGGTGTAGAAATTCATGCTTATTGGTGGTGGAGCTTCGCCACATTTCTTTCCTACAAACCCTAGGTTATACTTTACATATTATTTTTATTGTTATTATTATTATTATTATTATTATTATTATTATTATTATTATTATTATTATTATTATTATAGTTCTTTTTATATACTACTTCATACACACATACATTCATACATGTGGGTTAGTAGATTGCTTATATTAGCTGGTAGCTTGTTTTCTTATATTTTGGTGATGTGTGTGCTCTTTCCTTTGTTGGAAGACATGTGTTAATTTTAAAATGATGCAGTTTGGTAATATAGACCCAAATACTTTTATCTATTCAGGCATGCATGCTTGCATATGTACTTTTAATTAAGATACAATAAACAAAAGCATACAAGCATACACAAGGAAGGGACTTGTTATTCCCTTAGGTAGGAAACAAATGAGTAGAAAGAAGATCTGAGGAGAGAGAAGGTTTGAGGAGGGTTTTTCATGACATTAGAATTTGAATTTGATTTTCATAGGTTTTTAGTAGTAAGGTCGATTTTGAGGTAAGGCCTTCTATCCTTTGTGTCTTGTGGAGGATCGGGGCTTGATGGTACTTCTGGGTTAAGGGTGGTGGCTATGTGTGGTAAGGGTAGCATGGTTTGGTTTGGGAGAAGAGAGGTTATTAGATGGGGAAAGGTAGTGGAGGGATTCTTGGCGGGGGGACCTTTGGTGTTAAAGAATGGTGTTATAGTGGCTATTCCTCCATGGGTTAATGAGATTTCTTGTCATGGGAGTGGGATGCTAATTTATGCCATTGATCTTCATGGTATCTACTATGGTATCAGTCAGGTGTTTGATTTAAAGATATTATAGAAGATTAATATGGATTTTTCTATTATTGATAGATTGTACTATTTTGTAATCCAAGATTACTTCATGTCCCTGGAGCATTGCTATAATAATAGGTTTGGGTCTGATGGTAATAATTGGCTAGTGGTATCAGGGGGTGTATTGGCCGAGAGATGCAGATTATACAAGAATACATTCTCTCTGAAGTTTCTCATCGGAAGGCTCACTGGATCGAAAGTGTGGTTGATAAAGAAGCTTCCTCTTCTTCTAGTCGCGATGAAAGAGATGAATGTCAAGGCTTATTCGAAGATCCTCCTTATTCAATTGATGATAGGTTTGCAATTTTTTTGCCTATTAAGGATGAATATTGTTATCAAGATTTGGATAATTCCATGGGTCAGCAGTATTCTAGGATGAATAAGTTTGTGGAAATTCAAATGTATCTTCATCCTATTATCTTGCTCCCTAAATTTTACCCTCAAGGTGTACTACTAAATTCCCCTTGGGACTCAAATTTAATATAAATGTTGTGGTGCCAATTTTGGTGGGGAAGATAGTTTGGTGTAAAGTGGGTTTAGTTTTTGGAGTAATGGGGAAGTTTTGCTTGAATAAAAGGAGGGAGGTTCTAGGGATGGGTAGTTCTTCCATTGGAGGTGTTGGTAGGGTATATAAAGTGTATTGTCATTAGAAGATCAATATTGTGTACCCAAATTTTGAGGGTACTTCATCCTTGGATGATATAAGTTATGGTAGAGAAAATGTAGGACTACTTTTGGCTGATATTCTTCGGAGTTCAATGTTGGGCTTCCTATAGAATTCTTTGGTGGTGTAAAGTGCAAGCTAATATTAGTTAAGAGTCGGGCGAATGGGCTCAATGATGCTAAGAAGAAATGTAAACATCTATTGGCTGAATTGGACATTTGTGTCAAAGTTACGTCTAAGGATAGAACCTATACTTCTTTGAAAGATGAAAATTTTGAAAGCCTTCTAAAGATGATGAAAACTGCTGAGATGCATTCTCCTCTTTGGAATGCTATTTTGAAGGTGTTGCCTTATTATGTTAATGCTACTTTAGTTAACGAATCTTTTATTGTGCATCAAATGGATTCTGAGTATCAAAAAGTTGGAGAATTTACAACTGAGCGGCTACCATTTTTTGACCTATTGAAATAGGATATTGTGTGTCTTCCTAGATATTTTATTACTGAGTTGGAAGGGGTTAAATCCTCAGCATTATGTCATGTTGTGGAAGTGTCAAGGGAGGTGAAGATTGGAGTGGTTGGTGCTTATGCAGATGCTAATAAGGTGGCTGGGAATCCATCTAGGTTGTTAGTGATGGGTATGCATGATGAAAGCAAGGGGGATCTGGTTATTGGTGGTTCTCATATAAAAGGTTCTGGTAGGTGGTTTAAGTTAGATTTTTAGCGGAAATTCAATTCTTTTCATATCATGATTGATGGTGCTTTATTCTTAGAAGAGCATGGCTTGGTTACAACAGTTGTAGAACTACATTTTTTGAAATGTATCAGAAGGATAATAATTATATTCCTATTCATTTTGTTGTAGGATCGAAGGGAGAGTAGATATCAGGGACATGGTTAGTGAATGTTGAGAAGTTCAAGTGTATTTGAATGGTTGTTGAATTAGATGTAGAAGTCAAAGAAACTTCTATGAATAGTTTTTACTCTTCTTTTAGCAATATAAAGTTTAATAGTCATCTAAAGATGATGATTGAAGTTGAACTACATTCTTATGTGGTAAATAATGATTCAGTGGTGGAGCCATCTTCTATTTATGATGCTTATAGTTAGAATTTTACTACTGAACATCAAGTTGAGTCTAAGGATCGGGAGGTTGGAACTAGTGCAGCTATAGTACTGTGCTAGTCTTTTTAGAGTTTTAATTCCAAGCTTAAAGAGGGAACAAATTTCAGTGAAGGTTCGAATTGTGGAAGCATCAATTAAGGTGGTGGATGGGTTACTCTATAGTAATGAAAGTGATCGTATGAATGGAAAACTATGTTCATGCTTTCCTTCTTATCTTATGGTTAGTTCTAAAGTGAATAACAATGAATTTAGTTCATTGGAAGGTATACCAGATGGTTCTAATGTTAAGCTAATTATGGAGCTCAAGCTCATAAGGCCAATTGAATATTTACTTAGGGTAAATGATAAAGCTATTACAAACCATAAGAAAATAAATCTAGTTAAGGAGAGAGGAAGTCTTATTGAGAAACTACCTAAGCATAAAGAAAATTTTGGGTCGACACTGCCCATAACTAAAAATAAGAAAATATCCAATTGCTTCATATACTTCCTTCCTGGAGGATTATCCTGATTATCTAATGAGATGTAAACTCAATCATAAATTCAGTCCTATTCTTAATCGATAAAGTCAAATATTAGTACATGTTAGAGTGTTTTTGGGTATCCATAATCATAAGCACGCTCTAGCTCTCTTCCAGTGATTCTATAAATAAGTGTTAAAAACTAATGTCATTGATCTAATCTTTATAAATCTAAAGATGTCTAATCACAAATTTATTCAAGAGTTTTGTCATGATTTATCTTGATATATAATTAACTATAGAGCTTTCCTCTATAGGGAACATAGAACCTAGTAAAAAAGATCAACCCTGCTCTAGTTCACTAGAGTGGGGTAAAAGTTTTGAGGTAAATTAAACTCTAATCCTTTAATAATTTAATTTTAAAAATGAGAGGTGAATCTCTTTTGATCTTTCAAGTTGAATATTATATTCCTTATGCTAAGTTTGACTATAAAAACAAATTTCAATTATATTTTCAAATTGATAGTGAAGAATTAGTTTGACTTTCTAGATATATAATATTAGCAATGCATATTTAATTAGAAAAACATAAAGTAAAAATAAGTTGGTACAATTTATTTGCCCCTAAGATTTTTCTAGTAACTCCACTCGGATTAGTTTTTCTCTCTTTCTTTAGTGGTGACTAGAGTCTAAATAGGTAGTAAAGTTGCTCTAGTAGTAGGTTCAAACTACCTTTCACTCCATTTGGTTGTTTTATTCATTTCATCCTTTTGTGGAGGTGAATAACATTTAAAATCTTTAAACTACCTTAAATTAAATTCATCTTATGATAAATCTTCACCTAAAATCAAGTTTTAATCATTTCTCTAATCTGAATATTATATCGTAGTTACATTTCTATACGTAGCTTAGTGTAGCTATTTTTTCTAGGCATAGATTAATCATTATAAACTCTAAATCTAAATCCAGATTTGATCAATTTTTTAATCTTAAATCTAAATTCAAAACTTTCAATCATTCTCTTAGTCTTGAGTGATTCATTATAGTTAAATGTCTTCATGTAGTTTATGTGGTTACTTGAACTGGGTCTAGATTAAAATCACTTTAAATTATTAAAAGTAAATTCAATTTCAATTAAGTTTAAACTTTTTTTTAAAGATTCAGTGCATTTAATTTTGTATTATCTCCATACCTAAATATCTTATCTAAAGTCAATAAGTTTAGAAACTAATATAGAACTTTGTTTCAATTACATAAATGACATGAAAGTTGATCTTTATCTTCACTAAAAAATTTGAATATCACTATTAATCAAGCCCAACTTTCTTATGGCACTCTAATCAAGTTTTTTTGTAGCTTTGAGAAGCATAAGATGACCATCAATTGTCCCTAATTCACTGTAAGCAAACGTTCTAATGTGTCTAATGGGAAACATGTTGTAGAGTTCACTATTGAGGGTGGGTCTGTGGTTACTCCTATAATTACTAAACCCACTGTGTTCCCTCACCTAAGTTTTATATAAATATATTATCAATTAAAAGTTGAATTTGCATGTTCCTTCTAGGGTCCCTATATTCAGAACTTTGAAGATCGATTTATCTCTAATGTAAATGAGATGACCAAATCATAACTCTGCAACAAGAATCACCGTATGAGGCAAAGCGTTGAAAATATTAAAACAATAAAAGAAGAAATTCTATTGACTGTTGTAATATTTTATAGTAAGAGAAGTCCCTAAAAACTCATTGATATAGGGTGGAAGTCATTTCCATTTATTTTCTACCTTAGCTAGAAAAGAGAGCATTGCAGTCTACCAAAAACCTGCTATCCCTTATGTTTTAAAGAGGAAGAGAAAATTTAAATCTTTATTAAAAGGACTCATCATATCTTTGCATCCAGTTTTGGGTAGTCTAATTAAGAATTATTGAAGAGTATAAAAGGGTTGATTATCAATAAAGCCAAGTCATAACAACTTAAGAAAGAAGTAACTCCTATTCCTTTAAGAAGAAGAAGGGTAAGTTATAAAGAAATGAAATTAACTAAGCTAATGGTCTTTGTAGGTTGTTATAGAAAGTTAAAGAAATTCTCAACTACCAATGATCGGGCAATGTCATTTAGTTGTCATTATAGACAATTTCTAGTTGGACCAATTAGAATTGGAAATTCACCTCTCAAGTTTACACACCATCATACTCCCCCTATATTATATCATCCAAACAATAACCTAGTTAAAGTCTCCTGTTACTATATAATCCATTAATCCCCAAGAATTAATCAGCACCACTTAGAGGTTAGTCAATCATCTTCATGTCCTAATACGAGGAAGCTAAAGATATAAATTAGCCAACCTCATATCAAATAAGAAGAAGGTTTTGTGTTTCAACTTTATTTTCATAGCTATATTGTCTTATTATGTATATTTTTTATGATTCCAAAATATTATTGTATTGACTACTATTTCTCCAAACATGTACTGGATATATTGCTTTTGTTGTTTGTGTGTACTAACATTTTTGGAAAATCATACTCCAGCCAGTTGAAGACTTCAAGTTAGATTGGATTAGAGTTTATTATTTTTTGAGTCTGTACTTTTTATACATTTTTTTTTAATTTGAGAGAGTGTGTGATTGTAATTAGGTAACCATGCAAACACACATTGGGGGAGTGTAAAAATTTATAAATTTTTAATACTAATCGTACTGTACGATTTCAAATCATACAGGACTATTTAGATTTTGCGTACCTCCAAAAAGCAGTTGATCAAACCTTGGCAAGAAAATTTTCTAAGTTCTGTTCATACTGTACAAAGATAGCTTCATACGTACACCTTCCAGAGTATGAAATGGTTGTGCATAGTTTCATCCAGACGAATAGGTAAATTCTTTGAACAATTTGAACTGCATGATAATAGAATTATACAAATGACTTCCATAGTACAAAATGGCTGGGTCAATTTTTGTACCACATGAAACACAGTTTGATTAAAGCATATCATATTGTATGATATAGATTGCGTACAGTACATCATTTAGAGTACGAAATCATTTCATACTGAATTGTACTGAACGAATCTGTTCAATTTTGAATTGATCGTACTGTACGATGTCACTTCATACATATGTTATTTAGAGTACAAAATTGGTTCATACTGGAATGAACGAAAAAATTTTGAACTGTTCGTACGTACGATCGTCTATCGTACCGTACGATCATGGATGATCAATTTGAAAAATTCAATTTTCTAGATGATTTTTTTATGTCTTTCATATATAAAGTCCTATAAACTGACTGTGGAGAGAGACTTCTTCATATTTTCTTGGAGATCAAGTGTAAGAGTAATTTGAGAGAGAGTTCTTGCAAGTGGAGAGTGTGAATGGTTCACAAGTTTACTTAAAGGTGAGAATCTCTTTGTATTTGTAACAAATCTATTTCTTCTTTGAAGACGCTAGAGAGGATATCTTTGAAGAAGATCTGATACTCTGCCGACACTTAGAGAGTGTGAAAGATGATGGTACTCTGCCAACACTTGGAGAGTGTGAAAGATGATGGTACTCTGCCGACACTTTGAGGGTGTGAAAGGATGACGGTTCTTTGCCGCACCGGGGATAGGTGGAAGAGAGGGTAATTGTGAAGGCTTCTCTGCCTTGCTGTGGGAATAAAAGGAGAGTCGCTTTGGTATTGTGCAATACCTGAAGAGGGAGTCTTCATGGAGTGGACGTAGGTCTAGTTAAACTGAACCACTATAAATTTTTGTGTTCTTATTTTTACTGCATTTCTACTTTTCTGTGTGTTTAACTTTTTGTGGTTAAAAATTTTTAAATTGATAAAAATTAGAAATTGGTTTTCTTAAATTTCTAATAATTTTTTTAAATTACCAATTCAGCCCCCCCCCCCCCCCCTTGGTTAGCCTCAGGATAATTGTATTAGGTCTAATAACCTAATAAGAATTTTCAAGTGGTATCAGAGCGAGCTTTCAAAAATTAAGGTTTAAATAACTTTTTGAAATGATCATGGCTAATTTTGGATATAAAAATACTTTAGAAGGTTACTCAATCACTAGACCCTCATTGTTTGATAACATTCCATTTTGACTTTCGGAAAACCCGCATGTCAACTTTTTTATAGACTCTTGACTATCGTATGTGGGTGTTCATACAGGATGGATACAATGCACCTTCTAGAATTATAGAAGGCATTAGAATATAAACACCATTTACTGATTGGACTTTAGAACAAAGGGAGTTAGTACAATCAAATGCTTAAATAGCTTTTTCTGTTCTTCTAAATTAGAAGACTATATGAGTGTTTGTACCTATAAATCTGGAAAGAAAATATAGGATAGACTTTGCATTACTATGAAGGTACAAATGAAGTAAAATAGACTAGATTGAATATTCTATTACATGATTACAAACTTTTTTGCAAGAAATCGAATGAATCAATCACTGACATGTATATGAAAGTTCGATAGGGATGTTAAGCCCTAGTGAACTAGTCCCGAGGCTAACGAAGAGGGGGGGGGTGAATTGGTTATTTAAAAATTTCATGACAATAATGAAAAATCTTTTCGATACTTAGCAGCGGAAACAATTAAACAAGAATGAAAAGATCAATCTCAGATATTCACCCACACATTTAATATCAAAAAGTAAAGTACATAACTGAATCAGAAAAGTAAACCAGATTTTATAGTGGTTCGGTCAACTTGACCTACGTCCACTCCCCGGAGCCTCCCCTCCGGGTATTGCACTAAACAAAAAGTGTCTCTCCTTTTGCTCCCACAGCAAGGCGGAGAAGCCTGTACAAACACCTCCTTTTCACCACACGGTGAGGCAGAGAACCCGACCTCCTTTTGCTTCCTCCTGAAACAGGAAGAGAACCTTCGAACTCCTTTTGCTTTCACCTGAAGCGGGCAGAGAACCCCGGATCTTCTTGCGAACGATCCTCCCATGACGAACACCGACTAGACGAAAGACGACGAACGGAGAAGACGACTCTGATCTGTGCTTGGAGCAACCTTAGTGAATCCCTCACTAACTCCCCCTCACAAGATCCTCTCTCTCTCTTTCCCAACTCTCTCTCTCTCTAGGGTTTCTCAGGGAAGGAAGGTGGCAAAAGATTTTTTTTATTTCAAGAAAAACTTCTTTTATAGGAGGGCTTAAAATTTTCCCTAAATCTCAACTGGTCGGCCAAGATCGTCCAGGACGATTGCTAGATCGTCCTTACGATCAGTTTAAAATCAGCTGTTTCAGCCTGGACGATCTGGCTCTTCTGGACGATCAGTAGAAAAAATTGTTCATATCATCCCGTCCGATCCTGCGATCGTCCGGGACGATTAGTGCAAATCTAGGAATATCATCCAGAAGACAGTTCGGGTCGCCCAGAGAAACTTGTGCTGGATGACCAAAAAATGACTTGATCGTCCAAGATGATAGGTACATCGTCCTATACGATTAGTTCAAAAAGTGCCCAAATCATCCTGTACACAGTTCGGGTCGTACAGCTGAAATGCACTAGATGATTATGATCATCCAGGACGATATGATCGCATCAATCAGAAATAAATTGCTTTCCTTAATTACCAGATTAAATTAGGCAAGATTGTACTGAATCGTCCAGGACGATACACGTATCGTCTGGGATGATCAGACCAAATAACTTAAAATAAAACTTGCCTAACTTGATCTGGCAGCTGAGGGTTTTTGATTTAAGCATATCGTCCTGTATGATCCAAGGATCATCCAGGACGATCTGCTTAATCAGACCCTTTTAACTTGGTCGCCCAAATTAGGGTTTTTATTTTTACTGGATCGTCCAGGACGATGTGAAAATCGTCCAGGACGATCTGAACAAAAAATGAGCAGAAACTCTAACTCACTCAAGCTATCCCCCTGAGTGTGTGTGTGCAAGGTCACTTAGCTAGGGGATCAGTTACATTACAATTGACTCAATAAAGAGAAAAACTATACATTGGACACACTTGGACCCGATCTTGAGTTGGCTTGATTTGCTCATGATCTTATGTTCCTGAAACGGGTTAGCCAAGCAAAAACACAATAGAAATATGTTTGCCATCATCAAAATCATATTTGCAAAAATCTCCCTCTTTTTGATGATGGTAAACCTATGTTCAGTAGTTTTTAAAAAATACAAGAGCTAGGAGATCAAAAAGAAAATTTTTTTTTTTAAATTTTTAATTTTCATTGAACAAATAAAGTAGTACAACCACAAGTAAAGAACATAACAGGAACAACGCTAGTACTGACTCCCCCTTTTGACATCACGAAAAGGAGGGTAAACAAAATCAATAGAACCAGGCATGATAAAATAAAGCAGTGCAAACACAATAGAAAAAAATAGCAACTACACAACAAAAACTAAAACTGAGGCGGATCCTGATCGGAAGAAGGAGGTGGTAGTGGTGGGTTAAAGTAATGGTGAATGGCCTGAAAGTGGGCTCCAATCCAGGCGATGTCCTGGTCATGCTGCTGTTGCTGCTGCGCAACATAGTCAGTGAAGCGCTGGATGTCCTTGGCGTGCCGCTGCTCCTGGGCAACCATGTAGGAGTCAAATCTGGCCTCCCACTGATTGAAATGCTGCACCAGGTGGTCAAAGGGAGAGGCAATGCGAAGGGGAGCAGGTGCCTCGGGTGCAGCAGGAGCTAGAATGGTCGCTTCCTCCTCTTCCTCAACATCCGGGGCGGGCTCTGGATGTAATTGGGTGCTGTGTAAGACATGGAAGGCATTATTGGTGAGGAAGGAACGAGGAACATCTGGAGCTACGGGATATTGTAGGTCATATTTTGTTTCAAGGGCATAAGCAATGATGTGTCCTAAGGCTAGATTTGGACGACGGTGATGACCTAGATCCCGAATAGTGCTGAGGTGCTCGAGGTACCGGATAATGAGATCGGTGGCTTTAAATTCCCTATGGGCCAGGATGTAGTAGGTGGTCAACGACAGGAGTGGGGTGATGTGAATTCGATCCCCCGCCTTTGGAACGACGGAGGAATGAAGAACATGCTGAATAGTCCGGGCGTCCTTAAGAAGTGTGGTGCAGGCATTGTCATGATAAGGGGCATTTGTATTGCGAAGGAAATGATTGGCGACACTCCAAGCATAGTCTGGGTCGGTGATAAGGGTGTGGAGTTTGTCGCCAGTGATGGACAGTTGGAGAATGTTATGAAAGTCCTGATAGGTAAGTTCGACGGGGCGCTGATTTACATAAGAACGGAGAGTGGAATAATCAGCCGAAATCCGCAAGTTTTCAAAGAAAACACGAAGAAGTTCCGAGCTAAAGGGAAATGTGAGAGTCATGATGAAGGTGAAGGAGGTGTGTGCGAAGAGGTCAAGGAGAGGATAAGTGAGAGTGCGTGGATTTACGATTTTCGATGGTGTAATCCCCACTTCACAGTATCGCTCGTAGGCAGCCTGATCGGCTGCATTAGGGAAGCGAGGATCAACCAGCCCCCGAGAGGAGCTTGCACCCTTTTGCCGCGAGCGTTTGCCACCAGCCATTAGGAATCAAGAGTGAAGGAAAGTAGAGGGAGAAAGAGTGAAAATCCTTAAGAAAAATTGCTGTTTATATAGAAAACTGCCTGATCGTCCCGTACGATCGCGACATCGTCCGGGATGATATGGGCATTTATGACGTCCTGGACGATTGGTCAAAAAGGCGGTCCGATCGTCCAGGATGATCAGAGATTGTCCAGGATGATTAGACACAGGTGATCGTCCTGAGAAGTCAGGCTGGACGACCATTGACGAAAAGTATCATCCAGGATGATTAGGTGGATCGTCCGGGATGATATGCAATAAATATGTCAGACAGGCCGAATTTGAATCGTCCAGCAGCTGACACATGGATCGTCCAGGATGATAAGGTGGATCATCCAGGATGATGGACAATAATTTGAGCAATGTTAGCCATTTGATCAGATCAGGAGGATATGGATCATATCGTCTAGGACGATGTAATGATCGTCCTGGACAACCACCAATAATTGGAGTTCTTTCAGCAGCAGGAGCAGTGTGGGGACGATTTTGAATGAATCATCCAGGACGATGTTTGGATCGTCCAGGATGAAGAGGATCGTCCAGGACGATCGGTGTATCGCCAGGATGATGTGAAGAAAACAGAAAAAGATGGATGATGAAGATAGTTGATCAGGATCCCAAAAACACAAACATGAAATCAAAATAAGACAAAAACGAATAAAACTTACAGCAAAAACACACAAAAGCAAAGATTTTTTTTTTTTTGATCAAGCTGCTCGAGTAAATCAGAATTTTTCCTTAATTATAGATTCAAAAACCAATAAGAAGATGATTGACAGCGCTAAAATCCAGAAAAGGTTGGAAAAATCAACTTTCGTAACTTCGACCCCGGGCACCTTATCGATGCAAACCTCTTTCAAAAAAAAATTTTGATTCAGAAAAAAAGACATTAGATTTGAAAAGAGATCCTTTCAAGCCTCATTCTAGAAAAATATCTGATATAATAGTGTTACAAAGTAAAAAATCAGAAATCGGTATTTTCAAACACAAGCTTTTGAAAGTATTAAGCGGCACACGGATTTTTCTAAGACCTTTAACGATCTGAAAGGAAGGAAAGCTTGGTTGGGCTCATTTTGTGCCTCTTTTACAATTTAGTTGGCGCTTTGTGCATCTTTGCTTTTTTGATAAACTTTGTGTATCTTTTAGTTGGCGATTTTTTGCATCTTTTCAGCTTTGGGCTCATTTTATGCCTCTTTTTCAATTTATTTGGCGCACTGCATATCTTTTGTAAGCTTCCTCCTTTTCACAATCATTAAAGAGTCTCAGCTGTGAGATTATCTTCCAGACATAGGAGATGACTCTCCACAGTAAGGATGAATGATTCACAAAATAAAAGCCATATATCATATGATAAATGCAATCACTTGGTTTAGAAAATCAAACTAATGACTCAAGACTTTGAAAAAACACTCTTGATATGAGGTAGATTACTGTAGGAAGATAAAATAATCTCTATTTCAAAAACTAACATTTTAATTTTGAAGAGGATTTTTATCCAAAAGAAACTATACATCAGTAAAGGAGTTAGATGAAGAGAAACAATCATCAATGTTTCTTTCCTTTAACAGATTCAGTGGAATCAATCACTGCTTACCAGCTTCCAAATCAACACAAGGTAAAAACTCCCAGTCAGAAATTTAGATTATCCGAAGTAGTGAGCGGTGATCAGATTTTGAAAAGTATAAAACAGTAAGTGCAAGATATAAACCAGTGAATAAAAATAGGTAGAAAATCACATCAAAGTAAATCCTCAAATCAAACTAACAGTAAGGCTAAAACAGAAATCAGCAGAAGAAATAAAATCAACTGAAAGCAAATAATCAAACCAAAAACTCACTAACAGAAAATAGAATACCAATCAGAACAATCAGAAATCAGCAGTCATCAGAATCAAGCATTTATATCAATCACTCCTAATCTGGTTCTCAAAATGCTGAATGAGTCAAAGGCCAGTGGTTTAGTGAATATATCAGCCAGCTGATTTTCAGTTGCTACATGATGTAGCTCAATATTCCCTTTTATAACATGGTCCCTAATGAAGTGATGCTTTATATCAATGTGTTTGGTCCTAGAATGTTGGATTGGATTCTTAGAGATACAGATGGCACTAGTATTATCACATAGAATAGAAATTATTCCAACAGGTAACCCTAAATCCAAGACTTGTTGCTTCAACCAAAGAACTTGGGCCACACAACTCCCTAAGGTAATGTATTCAGCTTCAATAGTGGAAAGTGTAACTGAGTTCTATTTTCTACTGGACCAGGAGACTAAAGACTGTCCTATGAATTGACAAGTTCCAGAGGTGCTCTTTCTATCCACCCTACACCCCGCAAAGTCAGAATCAGAATATCCAATGATCTCAAATAAGGTGCTGTGCCTGGGGTACCAGATTCCTTGGTTTGGGGTCCCTAAAAGATATCTAAGAATTCTCTTAACAACAGTCAGGTGGGACTCTTTAGGATCAGCCTGAAACCTAGAACAAAGACAGACACTAAACATGATATCAGGTTGGCTAGCAGTCAGGTAAAGCAGTGATCCTATTATTCCTCTATACTTCTTCTGATCAACAGATTTTCCACTTGAATCCTTATCTAACTGAACTGAGGAGGTCATGAGAGTATTGATTGGCTTGGCTTTATCCATTTCATATTTCTTCAAGATGTCCTTAGTGTATTTAGATTGATTGACAAAGGTTCCATCATCCGTTTGCCTTATGCTAAACCCCAAAAAGTAGGACAATTCTCCCATCATACTAATCTCAAACTCCTTACTCATTGTTTTAGAAAACTCATCACATAAGTATTTATCAGAAGATCCAAAAATGATATCATCAACATAAATCTGGACAATGAGTAAGTCATCCCCTATTCTCCTCAGAAAAAGGGTGGTGTCTATGCTCCCCTTAACAAACTCTCTTTCTAACAGGAATGTGCTAAGCCTCTCATACCAAGCTCTGGGTGCCTGTTTCAATCCATACAAGGCCTTTTTTAATTTATAAACATGATTTGCATATTGGGAACTCTCAAAACCTGGGGGTTGTTCTACAAAAATATCTTCTTTTATTACCCCATTTAAAAAGGCACTCTTAACATCCATTTGAAACAACTTGAATCCCTTATAACAGGCAAAGGCTAGTAGCACTCTAATGGCTTCCAATCTAGCTACAGGGGCAAAAGTCTCCTCAAAATCAATCGCTTATATAGGATTAAACCCCTTAGCCACTAATCTTTCCTTATTTCTCACCACCACACCAGAATCATTCATCTTATTCTTAAAGACCCACTTGGTTCCCACAATACTTTAATTTTTAGGTCTTTCTACTAACTCCCAAACATCATTCCATACAAATTGATTCAATTCTTCTTGCATATCTAAAATCCAAAACTCTTCTAACAAGGCTTGATTGATGTTGGTGGGTTCAGTCATTGAGATAAAGGCAGAATGGTTTACTTCCTTCCTAAGTCCATGCTTAGTCCTAACACCTTCAAAAGGGTCTCCTAAGATCAGTTCATTATGATGACTCGAAGAATATCTCCAATCTCTAGGCAACGTGGTTTGAGGTTCTACCCTTTCCTCCAGATTTATATTTCCAATTCCTTGGGTAACCTCAACAATCTCTTCATCTTCTACTTCAGATCTAAACTCCTTAGGATCAGATTCATCAAACACTACATGGGTTGTTTCTTCCACCACCAAAGTCCTCTTATTGAACACCCTAAAGGATTTCCCCACACTTGAATATCCTAAGAACACTCCTTCATCAGATTTGGGGTCAAATTTTCCTAAGGGTGATTTTTCGTTGTTCAGAATGAAAACCTTACAGCCAAAGACATGGAGGTGGGACATATTTGGAGTTCTACCCTTAATGATCTCAAACGGTGTCTTCTTCAGTTTTACCCTCACATTCACCCTATTCAGCACATAACAGGCGGTGTTCACCGCTTCAGCCCAAAAGTATTTTGGAAGTGAATACTTGACAAGCATGGCTCTAGTGGCTTCCACTAAGGTCCTGTTCTTCCTTTCAGCTACCCCATTCTGCTGAGGGGTCCTAGGAGCTGAAAAATTGTGACTAATCCCTTGATCCTCATAAAAACTTCCAAATCTTTCATTTTCAAACTCTCCTATGTGATCACTATGGATGGTAATAATCTCACATCCTAAATTCTTCTGAATCCAAGTAGAGAAAGATCTAAACTCATCAAATGACTCAGATTTATGTGACAAAATTTTTACCCAAGTGAACCTCGAATATTCATCTATAATCACAAACCCATAGACTCCCCCCCTAAGCTGGCAGTGCTAATGGGTCCAAAGAGGTCCATGTGAAGAACTTCTAAAGGTCTAGAGGTGCTAATGTCCTTAACAGAGTGAAAAGAGGACTGGACTTGCTTCCCCAACTAACAGGCATCACACAGGTGATCCTTAGTGAACTTAAGCTTGGGCACACCTCTAACTAAGTCCTTTTGAGTGACTCTCCTAAGGGTTTTCATGCTGGCATGACACAATCTCCTATGCCATAACCAAGACTCATCAATAGTAGTTTTTAAGCAAATTGAATTATCAGATTTAATGCAACTTACATCCAGCTTGTAGACGTTGTTGATCCTTTGCCCCTGCAAAACAACTTCATCATTTAAGCTTAAAATGCAGCCAGTGGGCAGGAATTTGATGTTGTATCCCTTGTCACAGAGTTGACTGATGCTCAGCAAGTTGTGTTTCAGTCCATCTACAAGTAAAACATTATCAATCATAAAATTTTTTGAATCACCAATTATACATGAGCCTACCACCTTCCTGGTGGTGTTATCTCCAAGTGTAACCTTGCCTCCAGCTCTGGCCTCCAGCGAAATGAACTAATTTGCATCTCCAGTCATGTGTCTAGAACATCCGCTGTCCAGGTACCACATGCTCTCATGAGGTCTTGTGTGAGAGCACTCATACAAAAATATCAAACGTCAGTCTTAGGAACCCAAACAGGTTTGGGTTCCTTCTTATGAAAAGAAGAATGCAATGCATGCGTGTTGTGCTATGAAACAGGCAGTTTGGGTCTCCACACCCAATGTGTACTACGGTGAACAGTGCAAGTGTGTGAAATGTGTCCTAACATGCCACATAAAAAACATCTAACACCAGGAAAAGGATTAACTAAACGTCATGAGTGATAGTGCCTCTTCCTAGATGTGTATGAAACATGCTTTGATGAAATTCCAACAGATTTTTCAAAAGGTGGCGGTGCATAAAACTGTTCAAAAGTAGGCGGTGTTTTGTTCTTTTTAAAAGCACTGATTTTCACTTTCAAAAACTTAATACGTTTATTTAAACTTGCAATTTCAAAAGTTCTTGCACTTTCATTACTTTCTAAATCACATGCCATATCATTCAGCTTCTTAAATGCAACTTCTAATTCAACATGCGATGTTTTTAACAAATCATGCTCAACAGTTAAATCAGAATATTTTTTATTCAACTTATCGAATTCATCAAGCAAAGACATGTAATTAGAATCAACATTGGAATGATCTTTAACTAAAACATCATGCTCTTTTTGCAAAGTCAAATGATCTAATTTCAAACTAGCATGAGTTTTCTTAAACTTCCTATACGATGTATGAATTTTTTCAAAAAGCTTCAAATAATTGATTGTAAGTAAGCTCACATACCTCTTCCCGGTCCGACTGACCAGGGTGATCATCAGCCATCAGACACAAGTTTGTTTCCTCCTCTTCAGCTTCAGTCTCAGAAGAGTCGGATGCAGAGTCTGCCCAGAACGCCTTCTGAATCTGCTTCTTGTCCTTTCTGAACTTTGGTTTCTCCTCACCCTTCTCCTTGCTTGGATGGGCTTTCAGTGTAGGACAATCCTCCTTTATGTGTCTAGGCTTCCTGCATTCAAAACAAACAGATTCAGATGAACCTTTAAAGTTTCTACTGGTCTTACCTTTGTTCCACTTTTGAAAATTCTTATTCTTATTCCCTAGAAAGCGCTTGAATTGCCTTGTGATTAAGGCAACATCATCGCTATCAGACCCGGAAGTGCTAGCATCTGAATCTTTGGCCTTTAGTGCCAATGTCTTCTCCTTCTTGCATTCACCTGCATCAAGTTGGCCTTGGTTCACCCCTTGCTCGTAAGCAATGAGTGATCCAAGTAAGCTATCAATAGAGTAAGTATTTAAATCTTTAGATTCAGTGATCGTAGTAATCCTAGCATCGTATGAAGAAGGCAAACATCTAAGAATTTTGTTCACTCTTTCGTAGTTAGTAAGTTCTCTACCTAAAGCATGCAAAGAGGTAACAATCTGAGTAAACCTTATGTACATTTCTGAAATAGTCTCACTAGGCTTCATGCGAAAAAGTTCGTAATCATGTAATAAGATGTTTAACCTAGACTGTTTAACTTCAGTTGTACCTTCATATGTTATACATAATCTATCCCAGATTTCCTTTCCCGTTGTACAAGTAGAAACACGCATATAGTCTTCAGATTTTAAAGCATAAAAGAAACAGTTCAAGCATTTTGCATTTAACTGTGCTAAATCACGATCATCAAACGTCCAATCAGGAAAAGGCAATTCAGTTTTAATTCCATTAACAAGTCTATGTGGTGCTTCATAACCATCCTTAACTAACATCCACATATGATAATCAATAGATTACAGAAACGTAAACATGCATGTTTTCCAAAAATCAAAAGGAATATTGTCAAACAACGGTGGTCTTGTAATAGAATAACCTTCAGCAGTATTATGATTATTACAGTTAGCCATAGATCAAATTCAAAAGTTTTTAAACCTAAATTTTGAATCCGGCTCTGATACCACTTGAAAGTTCGATAGGGATGTTAAGCCCTAGTGAACTAGTCCCGAGGCTAACCAAGAGGGGGGGGGGTAAAATGGTTATTTAAAAATTTCACGAAAATAATGAAAAATCTTTTCGATACTTAGCAGCGGAAATAATTAAACAAGAACGAAAAGATCAATCTCAGATATTCACCTACGCAGTTAATATCAAAAAGTAAAGTGCAGAACTGAATCAGAAAAGCAAACCAGATTTTATAGTGGTTCGGTCAACTTGACCTACGTCCACTCCCCGAAGCATCCCCTCCGGGTATTGCACTAAACAAAAAGTGTCTCTCCTTTTGCTCCCACAGCAAGGTGGAGAGGCCTGTACAAACACCTCCTTTTCACCACACAGTGAGGCAGAGAATCCGACCTCCTTTTGCTTCCTCCTGAAGCAGGTAGAGAACCTTCAAACTCCTTTTGGTTTCACCTGAAGCGGGCAGAGAACCCCGGATCTTCTTGTGAACGATCCTCCCACGACGAACAGTGACTAGATGAAAGACGACGAGCGGAGAATACGACTCTGATCCGTGCGTGGAGCAACCTTAGTGAATCCCTCACTAACTCCCCCTCACAAGATCCTCTCTCTCTCTAGGGTTTCTCAGGGAAGGATGGTGGCAAAAGATTTTTTTTTTTGTTTCAAGAAAAAGTTCTTTTATAGGAGGGCTTAAAATTTGCCCTAAATCTCAACTGGTCGGCCAAGATCGTCCAGATCATCCTGTACGATCAGTATAAAATCAGCTGTTTCATTCTGGATGATCTGACTCTTCTGGACGATCAGTAGAAAAAATTGTTCATATCGTCCTGTACGATCCTGCGATTGTCCGGGACGATTAGTGCAAATCGAGGAATATCGTCCAGAAGACAGTTCGGGTCATCCAGAGAAACTTGTGCTGGACGACCAAAAAATGACTTGATCTTCCAGGATGATAGGTACATCATCCTGTACGATTAGTTCAAAAAGTGCCCAAATCATCCTGTACATAGTTCGGGTCGTACAGTTGAAATGCACTAGACGATTATGATCGTTCGGGACAATCATGCGATCATCCAGGATGATATGATCGTATCAATCAGAAATAAATTGCTTTACTTAATTACCAGATTAAATTAGGCAAGATTGTACTGAATCATCCAGGACGATACACGTATCGTCCGGGATGATCAGACCAAATAACTTAAAATAAAACTTGTCTAACTTGATCTGGTGGCTGAGAGTTTCTGATTTGAGCATATCGTCCTGTACGATCCAAGGATCATCTAGGATGATCTGCTTAATCAGACCCTTTTAACTTGGTCGCCCTAATTAGGGTTTCTATTTTTACTGGATCGTCCAGGACGATGTGAAAATCGTCCAGGATGATCTGAACAAAAAATGAGCAGAAACTCTAACTCACTCAAGCTCTCCCCCTGAGTGTGTGTGTGCAAGGTCACTTAGCTAGGGGATCAGTTACATTACAATTGACTCAATAAAGAGAAAAACAATACATTGGACATACTTCGACCCGATCTTGAGTTGGCTTGATTTGCTCGTGATGTTCTATGCCTGAAACGGGTTAGCCAAGCAAAAACACAATAGAAACATGTTTGTTATCATCAAAATCGTATTTGCAACAGTATACTCATTTTACACAAATAACCACTTCATTGCATGCATTAGGTAGGGAACTAACTAATTCTGAGAAAGTTAATAAAATTCTACATTGCTTACCTACTAACTTTGATGCAAAGTTTACTATTATAACTAAATCAAATGACTTAAATGTTTATTCTATTGATAATCTTCTTGGTTCACTAATTGCTTACGAGCAAGGAGTGACACCAAGACAGATTAACGCATGTGACAAGCAGAAGGAAAAGAATATAGCATTGAAAGTGGATGACTCAAAAAGTGATCATTCTCAGCTTGAGGATGAAGATGATATTTCCTTAATGACAAGGCAATTTAGAAGTTTTCTTAAGAGGAAGCAGAGGAGACGTTAGTAGGGGAATAAGGGTAAGTTCCATAAAAATGCTAAGGCATCTAATGATGCAATTTGTTATGAATGCAGGAAGTCAGGACACATAAAAACTGATTGCCTGAATATCAAAGATAGTCCTTGCAAGGAAAAGGTTGAGGGGAAGCCAAATGTGAAGAAGGGCAAGAAGAGATTTCCTAAAGCATTTTGGGTGGATTCAACTTTAGATTCCTCAGAAACAAGAGCAGAGGAGGAGGTCACAAACTTGTGCTTAATGGCAGACAATCTTCATCACTTAGATCAAGAAGATGTATGTGATCTAACCTATGATGAGTTATTTGAAGTTTCTGTGAAAGTATATACAACATATATGAAACTTAGAAAAATGCATGCTAAGCTAAACATTCAATTTTTTTATTTACAAAAAGTGCATAAAATCCTTATGAAAAATGACACATTAATTGATAGCAACCACATGACTATATTGGATGAGTTTGATGATTTGAACAAATAGCATGAACTATTAAAATCATCTCACATAGAACTTAAAAATGATTATAAAGTTTTTTTGGCTGAAATAGAACATAGAGAGATTGACTTGAGAATGGATATTTCTATGTTGGAAGATAGAAACTCATATATTGAATTGGAATTGAAGACTATTAAAGAGAATAGATCGACACCCACACTTAAATAATTTTATGGGTCTAAGCAAAAGAATATGAGTTCAACACCTAAAAAGAGATATTATAACTCATATAGATTAAGAAATCCTTTTCCTGATATGAGATATTTTATATGTGGAATGTTTGGAAACATCTCCCACACTTGCACCATTCATAGTAGAACACATCTAGTGTGGAGACCTAAGATGCATAAAATACACCATATCACACATGCATCAAGTTTATTTATGCCAAGAGGAGAACCCAAACTTGTTTGGGTTCACAAGTTTAACATTTGATCTTTTTGTAGAAATGCTCTCATACAAGACCTTGTGAGACCATTTGGTACCTAGATAGTGGATGTTCGAAGATATGACTGGAGATACAACATAGTTCATATCACTGGAAGCCAGGAATGGAGGCAAGGTTACACTTGGAGACAATACCATAAGAAATGTGGTAGGGATAGGTATAATTGGAAACTTTAATAATTTCTTCATTGAGAATGTTTTACTTGTAGAAGGATTAAAACATAATCTGTTGAGTATTAATCAGCTGTGTGATAAGGGTTATAGTGCAAAAATATTTTCTCACTAGCTACATAATAAGCCAAAATGGAATTGATGTTTTGAATGGAATTAGGGTAAATAATGTGTAAATGCTTGATTTGAATTGTATTAAATATTCTAATGCTTTTTGTTTAAGAACAATTTTTGATGAATCATGGTTATGGCATAGGAGACTATGCTAGCATGAAGAACCTTAGAAAAATTACCTAAAAAAACTTATTAGAGGAATACCAAAACTAGACTTCATAAATAATCACCTGTGTGATGCATGTCAACTACGAAAATAGGTGAAGTCCTCCTTTCATTCCATTAAGGATCTTAGAACTAAAAACCTTTGGAAATTACTCATATGAATCTTTTTGGATCGGTTAGCACTATAAGTCTAGGAGATAAAATATTTGAATTTATGATTGTTCATGATTTTTTTAGATTTACTTGGGTTAATTTCTTATTTCATAAGAGTGAATCTTTTGATGAATTTAGAAGTTTTTCTACTTGGATTCAGAGAAAACTAGGGTGTAAAATCTTAGTAATTTAAAGTGATTATGGAGAAGAATTTGAAAATGAGAAATTTGGAGAGTTTTATAATGAATATGGAATTGATCATAATTTTTCAGCACCTAGGACTCCTCAACAGAATGGGGTAATCAAAAGAAACAATAAAACAATAATAGAAGCCGCTAGAGCTATGTTGGCAAAATACTCACTTCCAAAATATTTTTGGGCTAAAGCGATTAGTACAGCATGTTATGATCTAAATAGGGTGAACATTAGATCCAATTTGAACAAAACACCATATAAACTTCTTAAGGGAAGAACATCTAATCTTTCATATTTGCATCTTTTTGGATGTAAGGTGTTCATTCATAAAAATGAAAAAACTCCTTTAGGAAAATTTGATCCTAAATCTGATGAAGAAAATTTTCATGGTTATTCTAGTATTGATGAATATGATAATACTAGAGGGTCTAGGTTAGACGAAGATGAAGTTAAGGAAATAACCCAAGGACTTGAAAATGTAAATGTGGAAGAAAGGGTTAAAAATGAAGAAGAAAACAAATTATCTAGAGAATGGAATTAAAGAGTCATCCTGAGGAGTTGATTTTAGGATACCCAAGTGAAGGAGTTAAGACTAGGCATGGATTGAGGAAAGAAGTGAATCACTCCACTTTTATTTCAATGATTGAACCCACTAATATAAATCAAGCACTTCAAATGAGTTTTAGATTCTAGCTATGCATGATGAGTTGAATCAATTTGCTAGAAATGATGTTTGGTAATTGGTAGAAAGACCGAAAGATCAAAGTGTTGTTGGAACAAAGTGAGTATGTAAAAATAGGATGAATGATTTTGGAGTGATTGTAAGGAATGAAGGAAGGTTAGTGGCTAAGGGGTATAATCAAATTGAGGGAATTAATTTTGAGGAGACATTTGTCCCGATAGCCAGACTTGAGGCAGTTAGATTGCTTTTAGCCTATGTTTGTTTTAAAGGTTTTAAATTATATTAAATGGATCTAAAGAGTGTCTTTCTAAATGGGATGATAAAAGAGGTTGTTTATGTTGAGCAACCTCCAAGTTTTGAAAATGCATAATTTCCTAATCATGTTTTCAAATTGAAAAAGGCATTGTATGGACTAAAATAGGCACCTAGAGCTTGGTATGAAAGGCTAAGCACATTCCTACTTGAACAGTCATTTATAAAAGGGAGTGTGGACACCACTCTCTTTATAAAAAGAGTAGGAGATGAATACTCATTGTTCAAATTTATGTGGATGATATTTCATTTGGATCTACTGATAGAAATCTTTGGGATGAATTTTCAAAAATAATGAGTAAGGAATTTGAGATGAGCTTAATTGGAGACTTGAGTTACTTTTTAAGGTTTAGCATTAAGCAGGATGAGGATGGAACCTTTCTAAGCTAGTCAAAATATGTTATGGACATCCTTCAAAAGTATGAAATGGATAAGGCTAAACCAGTGAATACACCCATGAGTTCCTCACTGCAGTTAAATAAGGATCCTAATGGAAAATTAGTTGATTAAAATAAGTTTAGAGGGATGATTTGATCTTTGCTTTACTTGACAACTAGCAGAACGGATATAATGTTTAGTGTTTGTTTGTGTGCTAGATTTCAAGTAGATCCTAAAGAGTCACATCTGACTACAGTTAAGAGAATTATGAGATATCTTTTCGGGACTTAAAACCTAGGAATTTGGTATCTTAAGAATAGCACTGCATTTGAAATAGTTGGATTCTATGATTCAAATTTTGCTTATTATAGGGTTGATATGAAAAGCACTTCTGGAACTTATCAATTTATAGGAAACTCCTTCATTTTTTGGTCTAGTAGAAAATAGAACTTAGTAGCCTTTCAACTATAGAAGCTGCACATATTTCCTTAGGAAGTTATGTTGCACAAGTTCTTTGGTTAAAACAACAACTAATCGATTTAGGATTTTTTTTGGCATAATTCCAATCTTTTGTGATAACACTAGTGCCATATGCATTTCAAAGAATCCTATTCAGCATTCTAGAACCAAGCATATCGATATAAGGCATCATTTTATAAGAGGTCATGTAGCAAAAGGGGAAATTGAATTACATCATGTTGCTACTAAGGATCAACTTGCCGATATTTTCACAAAACCACTAGCTTTTGACACATTTAGAATTTTAAGGACAAGATCAGGTGTGATTGATCTTAACACATACTTATAATTTCTACAAATGTTGTTTTGTGTGTGATTGTATGTTTATTTATGTCAAGGTTGTGCAGTATACGTTGTATATTTTTGTTTTATTTTTTTATTGTATTTTATCATTTTATCTCTTCATTATTTGAACTTTAATGAGCAATCCATATACTTTTTTTTATTTTGTTCATACTGTATGAAATTATTTTGTATAATACGAATTTTGTAGCGTGTGCATGAAAATTTGTAGAGTTGAGAAGACGGAATAATTTTTTTAAAAAATTTGTATTGTATGATGACATCATCGTACTGTACGATATGCACAGGTTCGTCTGTATGAATGGGGACGGGTTTGCAATCTTAGTTAGTTATTATTATTGATCATACGTATGAACATGTCATTCGTCTGTATAGTCGATATTGTCATTTTAGGATAAGGACGAAGCCAACCATCATCAAAATGATCATTAATATTTTGATCATCGCGGATGAACATGTGATCATCTGTATGATCGAGAAGTCAAAAAGCCTATACGAAAAGACACATCGGGAAGGGCGGTTTATGAAAAGCCTTTTCATTTTTGTCAGTTTTTGTTCGTACGTACGAAATATATTCATCCCGTCCAAAAAGTATTTCATCCCGTACAAAACATTTTCGTATTGTACGATTGATTATTTTTCTTTATATAGAAGGATTGTTTTCATTCATTTCACTTCCATTTCAAACCCTTCAAAGCCATAAATTAGAGATTTTTGGTAGCGAGAAAAGAGCACGACAGGCTAGAGGATCATCCTCCAGACAAGATTGGGACAAGATTGGGATGACAATTTTTGTCTCAACAAAATAAGGATGCTTACCTCAGATTAAGTGCTTCCAAAATTACACCCTCTCGTCTCTTAATGCAAGCGAACATTCATTTTACTGTAATGCCACTTTTTGACTCTACTCAATTTTCGTTTATCCTCACCCTTTTTCATTCATACAATAAGGATTTGTTTCATATTTTTCTCACAAACATGAAAATAAATCAGGACCACACTAGGATCACCTCTTATGTTCTGAAACAGAGAGTAAAAATTACTAAAGAAGATTTAGGGACTTTCCTTCATCTTAGAACTCTAGGGATTCGAGCACACACCCTGACCTACAGAGCTGACTATGATTGGTCAGAAGTAAATCAGGTTCTTAGGGGAGCAAGCCAACCAAGTCATCTACCTAGAGTCTACACCTTGAACCAAAATGCAAGGACCATCCAGCACATTCTTAGAACCTCCATTATCCCAAAAGCTGGAGATCGAATCAATATGACACCCCTCCTTTCAATTGTTACCTACTTACTCATGACCAGTCAACCTATAGATGAAACTGAATTAATTATGGACTTTTTATATTCTCTTACTGACATTGGCCATCCTAGCATCAAAAGGAAGAATAACATTATATTGGGCCATTTAATTTCATATATCCTACAGAAGAAATAGAACTTAGTCCGCCCTAGCGGACCAACTGAGTTACCTGTGTATTTTATCGATGCTTCTTTTCAGGCACTTTGTGGGAGAGAGGGCTCTGGAGATGATTCTGAGGAAGAAGGTGCACCTACACCTGCACCTGCTCCTGCACCCTGACTCAATCAGGATGCTTATCAAAATATGATCCAGCGCTTTGATCATCTTGATCAAAGATTTGATGATATTGAGACACATTTAAAGTAGCAGGATGACAGATATAATGAAGATAGAGGTTGGATTTGTGATCAATATGAATCAGTGAACACTAATATTGCCATAATTAATAGCTATTTTGCTATGTTCACTGCTCAACCACCATCTCCAGATCAAGGCCCTTTGGATTACTAGTGATGTTTTTCTATCTGTTTTGGCTTAGTATTTGGTTATTTTTATTGTTCTTCTAGGTTTGATTGTAGTGGTTGTAGTTGTTGTTGGTTATTCTCTATCTTTGCTATGGTTATATCATTTTTGTATTTGAAATGTTTGTGTGAGATGATTTGAATGTAAGCTTGCTTCATGATATGTTCAATGAAATGAAATAGTCATGTTTCTATGCATAGTGCTATATGATTATGTTTATGACTTGAAATGTTTTTAAATTTTATCACTCAAGATTGTTGATTGACTTTATGAAATGTTTGTTGAATTTGGTTTACAATAGTAATCTATGTGCATAAATTAATCTCTCAAAATATTTAGATTACATTGTGACTGGGTGTAGATTAGAAGATCTTTTTTATATTATTCTTAGACATATATTACTTAGCTTAAATTATTGCATATTTGATGTCTTAATATTTCTCTTCTTTCTATCTCAAAGTGTTCATTATTGTATTTGTGTCAAGAGATTGTATTTTTGGAAAGAAAATTTTTAAGTAGGCACAAAATGAGCCTAAGAATGAGAAGATGCACAAAGTGTGCCATGAATATAAAAGATGCTTAATGTTCGCCAACTTATAAAGAGGTACAAAATTATCCTGAAATTGACAAGATGCACAAAGTGTGCCATTCAATTTGAAAAGATGCGCAATGTCACCAATCGTTCTTTCCATTATCATTTTCTCAATTACACTAATCAATGATCGTCACTATTGAATTAGAAAATTATTAATTTTATTTCATCATTTCTATAATAGTTACATAATACGTCTATTACATTACTAACATAGATCAACTTCTCTTATCCTTGTTATTCTGTGATTTAAAAACATTTGAGTCCTTACTTTTTACATCCAATTTTAATATTGTAGTTATAATTCATTTAACATTATCTTAATCATCAACTACTTTGATAGTTACCCTTTTTGTTATTTTCAAAAGGGGGAGTTAAATTTTGTTTTATATGCTTTGTTTGATTTGTTTCGTTTGATATACATGTATGTGCGTATTTGTGTGTGTTTGCGTATGTTAGTTTTATCATGTCTCTCTATTTTTTTTTTCTTCTCTTCTGTTCCCTTGTGTCTAATAGATCATTCATTTAGGGGGAACTTACTTTTTAGGGGAAGCTTAGGAAAAATTTTATGTTTACTTGTTAACTCAAATAATAATTGTTTTGCCATCATCAAAAAGGGGGAGATTGTTGAGAATAGTGCAAATCTGGTTATTCAAGCAAGTTTTTGATGTGAGTTTTTTATGATTATAAATTCTTATTATTTGATCTTATTGCTAGTTTATTGTTTCTCCTAATAAATGTTGGAAATTATGTTTTGTGTGTACTAACATGTCTTTCAGGAAATTCACTCTCTAGACTGCTGAGAACTTCAAGCTATTTTATTAGAGTTTCATGTAAGTGAAGTCTATTATTTTTACTTTTCTTGAGTCTGAGAGATATGATTGGGTAATCATGCACACACACACTAGGGGAGTGAGATAAAACATTTTTTTAACTAATCGTAATATACGATGTCGAATCGTTCGGGATGATTTGTGTTATTTCTCCTCTATTACGAACCTGCCAGGTTTAAAATTTTTTCTAAGTATAATTCGTACAGTATGAAATGTTTTCATATATAATTTTTTAGAGTACGAAATGGGAGCTTACATGGTTCATACTAAATCATACGGGATAAACTGTTTAATTTTTGAACTGATCGTACAGTACGAATAGGCTTCGTATGTCATTTTCCAGAGTATGAAATAGGAGCTTGCATGGTTCGTACTAGATCGTACGGGATGAACTGTTCAATTTTTTGAACTATTTGTGCAGTACAAATGGGTTTCATATATCATTTTATAGAGTATGAAAACTGGTTTCATTGGTTTGTACAGGATCATACGGGATGAACTGTTCATTTTTGAACTGTTCGTATAGTATGATTTTAGTTTGTATATCATTTTCCAGAGTACAAAAATTGTGGTTCTTTTGTTCATATATTATCATACGGGATGAACCGTTCAATAATTTGAACTATTCTTACGTACAAATGTAGACTGTACGGTACGATCAAACTGCATCAAACTTGAAATTTTCAATTTTTGGATGGTTTTTATTGTCCTTTATATTTAAGGTTCCAAAAAGCTGACTGTCCCAGCAATCTTCTGTGAATTTCTTCTTGAGAGTGGAAGGGAGAGTGATTAGGGAGAGTGTTTTGGTGTGAGTGTGGTGAGATCTTTGAAGAGGAAATTGTGAGGGGATTCACAAGGTTTCCCAAAGGTGAGGATCTCATTGTTTGTACTTCAAGTTTCTTCCCTATCTCTTTGAAGACTCTTAAGAGAAGATCTTTGAAGAAGGTCTGGTTCTTTGTGGTCACGAGGAGGGTGAAAAAGGATGATTGGTTCTTTGTCGACACCTGGAGGGTGTAAAAGGATGAGTGGGTTCTTTGACTTCACGTGGAGGGTGAAAAAGGATGATGGTTCTCTACCGCACGGAAGAGGGTTTGGTGGAAGAGAGTTTGTAAGGGCTTCTCTGCCTTATTGTGGGGGCAAAAGGAGAGTCACTTTGGTTTACTACAATACTTAGAGAAGGCATCTCTAGGGAGAGGATGTAGGTCGTGTTTGACTGAACCACTATAAATCTAGTATTCTTTATTCTATTTTTATTTACTGTATTTTTATTTTCAGCATTGCACTTTATTTTTCTGTGGTTGAAAAAGCTTAATTTTCTTAACTGTACATACTGTACAAAAGTAATCATACTGTACGATATACATAAACTTTTTATTAAAAAAGGGTTTTCAAAACATCCAAGAGTTTTTTAAAATTACCAATTCACCCCCCCCCCCCTCTTGGTTAGCCTAGGGACATAATCAATAGGTCTAACAACCTATTCGCACTTTCAAGTTTTTCATCCTGTACAATTTTTTCGATCGTACGTATATTCCATATTTCATTATGTACGATTGACAATTTTTCTTTAAATAAAAGGGTCTTTGAAAATGTTTTCATTCACCTTCTTATCCATTTCAAAACCCTCTAAAGCCCTCTTTTTAGGAATGTCTAGTTCTAGCAAGCGACCCCGTGGTTCAAAGGGTTCCTCTTCTAGAAGTGGTGGAAATGATGAATTCCTATCAAAGGTGAATGAGGATGCCTATTTTAGGTATGCTAGTGCCAAAATCACCCCTTCTAGACTTCTCATTCAAGGTGATCTTCACTTCTCCATCATGCCTTTGTTTGTATCCACTCAATTTTCCTTCATTCTTACTCTCATTTATGCCTACCACAAAGAAACCTTTCAATATTTCTTAGTAAACATGAGATTTAATGAGGACCACTCTAGTATTAGTTCTTATGTTCAGAGACAGCGAGTAGAAATTACCAAAGAAGACTTAGGTAACTTTCTTCATTTGAGAACCCAAGGCATTCGAGCCTACACTTTGACTTCTAGGGCTGATTTTGATTGGACTGAAATTAATCAAGTTCTTAGAGGTGTATCCCAAGTGTGTCATTTATCAAGGGTTTACACTCTACATCAAATGCTTGGGTCATCCAGCATGTTTTAAGAACTTCTATTATCCCTAAAGCTAGTGATCATATAAATATGACTCTACTTTTGTCCATAGTCACCTATCTGATTATGATTGAAAAACCCTTTGATGAAGCCCAACTCATTATGGACAATATTTACAATCTTTATGAAATTGGGCTTCCACATCATAAGAGGAAGAAAAGAATCACTTTAGGATAGTTAGTTGCCTACATTCTAGAGAAGAAGTACAACCTAATCCATCATGATCCTCCCATAGAACTTCCTATCTACTTCACTGATGCTGCTTTTCGATCACTTTTTGGGAGAGATCAGAGTTCAGAGAGTGATGATTCTTAGGATGAAGGGGGAGCTCCTTCTCCAGCACCAGTGCCTGGACCTGATCATAATGTTTATCAGGAAATAGTTCAGCGCTTTGATAGAATGGAGACTCATTCTGATCAATGCTTTGATCAAATTGAGAATCATCTTAATCAATAGGATGCTCATTATAATGAAGATATGGGGTGGATTCGTGGACAGCTTGACTTAGTAAACATTAATGTAGCTATAATGAATAGTTATTTTTCAATGTTCAATCCACCACCTCCTCCAGACCAGGGCCCCTTAGACTTTTAGATGTACTTCTACCATGTTGTTACTTATGAGTGTTTGTATTTGCTGTTTTGATGTTTCTTTGTGAGTTTAGTGTTTTTATGTATTGTTATTATGTTATAGTGATGCTATGTTGGGATGATATGTGTTAAGAATTGCTTGTATGTGATTCTTATATCAATCCAAGTGTTAGGTTTGTGTTGACATGTTTTTAAATCTTATTTTTTGATATGTTTATATTTTTAATAAGAAAAACCTTTTAAAATTAATCATTGAAATGGATTATTAATTACTTTGCTCTACAAATTCATTTTTCTTACAAAATTTTATCTTTCAAAAATTTTAAATTTCAATTATAACTGGATTTAGACAAGGAGATCAATTTCAAATTCTTTTAGACAAAACATATCTAAACTATAATCGTTACAAGATTGATGTCTTATTATTGTTATTTTCTTTTTAAATATGTTTATTTTTGTTATTAATAAAATTTGCTTTTTAGATTATGGTATTGGAAAGACTCAAAGAATAAAAAAAAAATTGCGTAATGGTTCGTAAAGTAAAAAAAAGGGGGTGCACAGAATTAGCCCAAATAGAAAAGATACACAAAGTGTGCCACAAGTATTTGAAAAAGATGCGCAATGTGTTGCAAATCTGGTTTTGATGATGACAAACATGTTTCCAGTGTGTTTTGCTTGGCTAATCTGTTTCAGGCACAAAAGACCGCGAGCCACTCAAGCCAACTCAAGATCGGGTCCAAGTGTGTCAAATGTATGATTTTTCTTTTTATTGAGTCAATTGTAATATAACTGATTCCCTAGCTAAGTAACCTTGCACACACACACTCAGGGAGAGAGATTGAGTGAATTAGAGTTTCTGTTAAAAATTTGTTCAGATCGTCCTGGACGATATCCACATCGTCCTGGACGATCCAGTTAAAACAGAAACCCTAATTAGGGCGACTAAGTTAAGAGGGTCTGATTGAGCCGATCGTCCTGGACGATCTACGGATCGTACGGGATGATATTCCCAAATCAAAAATTCTCAGCCGCCAGATCAAGTTAGGCAAGTTCTTATTTTTAGATACTTGGTCTGATCGTCCCGGACGATACGTGTATCGTCCCGGACGATCCAGTACAATCATGCCTAATTTAATCTGGTAATTAAGGAAAGCAATTAATTTTTGGTTGATACGATCATATCGTCCTGGACGATCGCAGGATCGTCCCGGACGATCTTGATCATCTAGTGCATTTAAGCTGTACGTCCAGAACTATGTACAGGATGATTTGGGGGCTTTTTGAACTAATCGTACCGGACGATGACCATATCGTCCGAGACGATCAAGTCATTTTTTGGTCGTCCAGCACAGATTTCTCTGGACGACTCGAACTGTCTTCTGGACGATTTCCCTCAATTTGAACTAATCGTCCCGGACGATCGCAGGATCGTACGGGACGATATGAACAACTTTTTCTACTGATCGTCCAGAAGAGCCAGATCGTCCAAGCTAAAACAGCTGAATTTGAACTGATCGTACAGGACGATCTACCGATCATCCTGGACGATCTTGGCCTACCAGTTAAGATTTAGGGCAAAGTTTAAGCCCTCCTTTAAAAGAACTTTTTCCAATTTTTGGAAATATCTTTTGCTGCCTTCCTTCCCTGAGAAACCCTAGAGAGAGAGAGAGTTGGGAGAGAGAGAGAAGATCTTGTGAGGGGGAGTTAGTGAGGGATTCACTAAGGTTGCTCCGAGCACGGATCAGAGTCGTCTTCTCTGCTCGTCGTCTTTCGTCTAGTCAGTGTTCGTCATGGGAGGATCGTTCGCAAGAAGATCCGGGGTTCTCTGCCCGCTTCAGGTGGAAGCAAAAGGAGTTCGTAGGTTCTCTGCCTGCTTCAGGAGGAAGCGAAAGGAGTTCGAAGGTTCTCTGCCTGCTTCAGGAGGAAGCGAAAGGAGGTCGGGTTCTCTGCCTCACCGTGTGGTGAAAAGGAGATTTTTGTACAGGCTTCTCCACCTTGCTGTGGGAGAAAAAGGAGAGACACTTCTGTTTAGTGCAATACCCGGAGGGGAGGCTCCGGGGAGTGGACGTAGGTCAAGTTGACCGAACCACTATAAAATCTGGTTTTCTTTTCTGATTCAATTCTGCACTTTAATTTTTCCCGATATTAACTGCTTGGGTGAATATCTGTGGTTGATCTTTTTATCGTTGTTTTAATTCGTTTCCGCTGCACGTTATAAAAAGATTTTCATAGTTATCATGAAATTTTTAAATAACCAATTCACCCCCCCTCTTGGTTAGCCTCGGGACTAGTTCACTAGGGCTTAACATCCCTATCGAACTTTCAAGTGGTATCAGAGCGGGATTCAAAATTTAAGTTTAAAAACTTTTGAATTTGATCCATGGCTAACTGTAATAATCGTAATACTGCTGAAGGATATTCTATTACAAGACCACCGTTGTTTGACAATATTCCTTTTGATTTTTGGAAAACACGCATGTCTACTTTTCTACAGTCTATTGATTATCACATGTGGATGTTAGTTAAGGACGGATACGAACCACCTTTTAGACTGATTAATAATGTGAAAACTGAACTGCCTTTTACTGATTGGACGTTTGATGATCGCGATTTAGCACAGTTAAATGCAAAATGCTTGAACTATTTCTTTTGTGCTTTAAAATCCAAAGACTATATGCGTGTTTTTACTTATACAATGGGAAAGGAAATCTGGGATTGATTATGCATAACATACGAAGGTACAACTGAAGTCAAACAGTCTAGGTTAAACATCTTGCTACATGATTACAAACTTTTTTGCATGAAACCTAGTGAGACTATTTCAGAAATGTACACAAGGTTCACTCAGATTGTTACCTCTTTGCATGTTCTAGGTAGAGAACTTACTAACTACGAAAGAGTGAACAAAATTCTAAGATGTTTGCCTGTTTCTTATGATGCTAAGATTACTGCTATTACTGAATCTAATGATTTAAACACTTACTCTATTGACAGCTTACTTGGATCACTTATTGCTTACAAGCAAGGGGTGAACCAAAGGCAACTTGATGCAGGTGATCGCAAGAAAGAGAAGACAGTGGCACTAAAGGCCAAGGATTCAGATGCTAGCTCTTCCGGGTCTGATAGCGATGATGTTGCCTTAATCACAAGGCAATTCAAAAGCTTTCTAAGGAAGAAACATAAAAACTATCAGAAGTGGAACAAGGGTAAGTCCAATAAAAATTTTAAGAGTTCATCTAAATCTGTTTGTTTTGAATGCAGGAAGTCTGGACACATAAAGGTTGATTGTCCAACACTTAAAGCTCACCCAAGCAAGGAGAAGGGTGAGGAGAAACCAAAGTTCAGAAAGGACAAGAAGCAGATTCAGAAGGCATTCTGGGCAGACTCTGCATCCGACTCTTCTGAGACTGAAGCTGAAGAGGAGGAAACAAACTTGTGTCTTATGGCTGATGATCACCCTGGTCAGTCGGATCAGGAAGAGGTATGTGAGCTTACCTACGATCAATTATTTGAAGTTTCTGAAAGAATTCATACATCGTATAGGAAGCTTAAGAAAACTCATGCTAGTTTGAAATTAGATTACTTAACATTGCAAAAAGAGCATGATTCTGTAGTTAAAGATCATTCCACACTTGATTCAAATCACATGTCTTTGCTTGATGAATTCGATGAGTTGAATAAAAAATATTCTGATTTAGTTTCTGAGCATGATTCATTAAAAACTACGCATGTGGACTTAGAAAGAGCTTTTAAAGAATTAGATACAATGGCATGTGAAGTAGAAAGTAGCAAGGGAACCTTGAAATTTGAAATTGCGAGTTTAAAGAAAGAAAATGAGTTTTTGAAAGTAAAGATCAGTGCTTTTGAAAAGAACAAAACACCGCCTACTTTTGAACAGTTTTATGCACCGCCACTTTTTGAAAAATCTGTTGCAAGTTCTTCAAAGCATGTTTCATATACATCTAGGAAGAGGCATTATCATCCACGTAGATTAGTTAACCCTTTTCCTGGTGTTAGATGTTTTTCATGTGGCATGTTAGGACATATTTCTCACACCTGCACTGTTCACCGTTGTACACATTGGGTGTGGAAACCCAAACTGCTTGTTTCACAGTACAGCACGCATGCATTACATTCTTCTTTTCATAAGAAGGAACCCAAACCTGTTTGGGTTCCTAAGACTGACGTTTGATACTTTTGTAGGTGTGCTCTCGCACAAGACCTCGTGAGAGCATGTGGTACCTAGACAGCGGATGTTCTAGACATATGACTGGAGATGCAAATCAGTTCATTTTGCTGGAGACCAGAGCTGGAGGCAAGGTTACACTTGGAGATAACACCACCAGGAAGGTGGTAGGCACAGGTATAATTGGTGATTCAAAGAACTTTATGATTGATAATGTTTTGCTTGTAGATGGACTAAAACACAACCTGCTGAGCATCAGTCAACTCTGTGACAAGGGATACAGCATCAAATTCATGCCCACTGGCTGCATTTTAAGCTTAAATGATAAAGTTGTTTTGCAGGGGCAAAGGATCAACAACGTCTACAAGCTGGATGTAAGTAGCATTAAATCTGATAATTCAATTTGCTTAAAAACTGCTGCTGATGAGTCTTGGTTATGGCATAGGAGATTGTGTCATGCCAGTATGAAAACCCTTAGGAGAGTCACCCAAAAGGACTTAGTTAGAGGTGTGCCCAAGCTTAAGTTCACTAAGGATCACCTGTGTGATGCCTGTCAGTTGGGGAAGCAAGTCCAGTCCTCTTTTCACTCAGTTAAGGACATTAGCACCTTTAGACCTTTAGAAGTTCTTCACATGGACCTCTTTGGACCCATTAGCACTGCCAGCTTAGGGGGGAGAGTCTATGGTTTTGTGATTGTTGATGATTATTCAAGGTTCACTTGGGTTAAGTTTTTGTCACACAAATCTGAGTCATTTGATGAGTTTAGATCTTTCTCTACTTGGATTCAGAAGAAGTTAGGATGTGAGATTATTACCATCCATAGTGATCACGGAGGGGAGTTTGAAAATGAAAGATTTAGAAGTTTTTGTGAGAATCATGGGATTAGTCACAATTTTTCAGCTCCTAGGTCCCCTCAGCAGAACGGGGTAGCTGAAAGGAAGAATAGGACCTTAGTGGAAGCGGCTAGAGCCATGCTTGCCGAGTATTCACTTCCAAAATACTTTTGGGCTGAAGCGGTGAACACTGCCTGTTATGTGCTGAATAGGGTGAATGTGAGAGTGAAACTGAGCAAGACACCTTATGAGATCATTAAGGGTAGAACTCCAAATCTGTCCCACCTCCATGTCTTTGGCTGTAAGGTTTTCATTCTGAACAACGGGAAGTCACCCTTAGGAAAATTTGACCCCAAATCTGATGAAGGAGTGTTCTTAGGATAATCAAGTGTAGGGAAATCTTTTAGGGTGTTCAATAGGAGGACTTTGGTGGTGGAAGAAACAACCCATGTAGTGTTTGATGAATTTGAACCTAAGGAGTCTAGATCTGAAGTAGAAGATGAAGAGATTATTGAGGTTACCCATGGAGTTGGAAATACAAATTTGGAGGAAAGGGTAGAACCTCAAACAGAGTTGCCTAGAGATTGGAGATATTCTTCGAGTCATCCTAAAGAACTGATCTTAGGAGACCCTTCTGAAGGTGTTAGGACTAGGCATGGACTTAGGAAGGAAGTAAACCATTCTGCCTTTATCTCAATGACTGAACCCACCAACATCAATCAAGCCCTGTCGGATGAATTTTGGATTTTAGCTATGCAGGAAGAATTGAATCAATTTGTAAGGAATGATGTTTGGGAGTTGGTAGAAAGACCTAAAAATTAAAGTATTGTGGGAACCAAGTGGGTCTTTAAGAATAAGATGAATGATTCTGGTGTGGTGGTGAGAAATAAGGCAAGATTGGTGGCTAAGGGGTATAATCAGTAGAAGGGATTGATTTTGAGGAGACTTTTGCCCCTGTAGCTAGATTGGAAGCCATTAGAGTGCTACTAGCCTTTGCCTGTTATAAGGGATTTAAGCTGTTTCAAATGGATGTTAAGAGTGCCTTTTTAAATGGGGTAATTAAAGAAGATGTTTTCGTAGAACAACCCCCAGGTTTTGAGAGTTCCCAATATCCAAATCATGTCTATAAATTAAAAAAGGCCTTATATGGATTGAAACAGGCACCCAGAGCTTGGTGTGAGAGGCTTAGCACATTCCTATTAGAAAGAGAGTTTGTTAAGGGGAGCGTAGACACCACCCTTTTTCTGAGGAGATTAGGAGATGACTTACTCATTGTCCAGATCTATGTTGATGATATAATTTTTGGATCTTCTGATAAATACTTATGTGAAGAGTTTTCTAAAACAATGAGTAAAGAGTTTGAGATGAGTATGATGGGAGAATTATCCTACTTTTTGGGGTTTAGCATAAGGCAAACGAATGATGGAACCTTTCTCAATCAATCAAAATACACTAAGAACATTTTGAAGAAATATGAAATGGACAAAGCCAAGCCAATCAATACTCCCATGCCCTCCTCAGTTCAGTTAGATAAGGATTCAAATGGAAAATCTGTTGATCAGAAGAAGTATAGAGGGATAATAGGTTCACTGCTTTACCTGACTGCTAGCCGACCTGATATCATGTTTAGTGTCTTTCTTTGTGCTAGGTTTCAGGCTGATCCTAAAGAGTCCCACCTGACTGCTGTTAAGAGAATTCTTAGATTTCTTTTAGGAACCCCAAACCTAGGAATTTGGTACCCTAGGCACAGCACCTCTTTTGAGATCATTGGATATTCTGATTCTGACTTTGCGGGGTGTAGGGTGGATAGGAAGAGTACTTCTGGGACTTGTCAATTTATAGGACAGTCGTTAGTCTCCTGGTCCAGTAGAAAATAGAACTCAGTTGCACTTTCCACTGCTGAAGCTGAGTACATTGCCTTAGGGAGTTGTGTGGCCCAAGTTCTTTGGTTGAAGCAGCAAGTCTTGGATTTAGGAGTACCTATTGGCACAATTTCTGTTCTGTGTGATAATACTAGTGCCATCTGTATCTCTAAGAATTCAATCCAACATTCTAGGACCAAACACATTGACATTAGGCATCACTTCATTAGGGACCATGTTACAAAAGGGGACATTGAGCTACACCACGTAGCAACTGAAAATCAGCTGGCTGACATATTCACTGAACCACTGGCCTTTGACTCATTCAGCATTTTGAGAACCAGATTAGGAGTGATTGATATAAATACTTGATTCTGATGACTGCTGATTTATGATTGTTATGATTGGTATTCTGATTTCTGTTAGTTAGTTTTTTGTATTCTGTTTTCTGATTTCTGTTAGTTAGTTTTTGTATTCTGATTTCTGATTTCTGTTAGTTAGTTTTGGTTTGATTATTTGCTTTCAGTTGATTTTATTTCTTCTGCTGATTTCTGTGTTACCCTTTTTGTTAGTTTGATTTGAGTATTTACTTTGCTATGATTTTCTACCTGTTTTTATTTATTAACGGGTTCATATCTTGCATTTACTGTTTTATGCTTTTCAAGATCTGATCACCGCTCACTACTTCTGGTGATCTGAATTTTTGACTGGGAGTTTTTACCTTGTTTTGGTTTGGAAGCTGATAAGCAGTGATTGACTTCGCTGAATCTGTTAAAGGGAAGAAACATTGATAATTATTTCTCTTTCTCTAACTCCTTTACTGGTGTGTAGTTTCTTTTGAATAAAAATCCTTTTCAAAATTAAAATGTTAGTTTTTGAAATAGAGATTATTTTATCTTCCTACAGTAATCTGCCTCATATCAATAGTGTTTTTCAAAGTCTTGAGTCATTAGTTTGATTTTCTAAACTAAGTGATTGCATTTATCATATGTTGTATGGATTTTGTTTTGTGAATCGTTCTTCCTTACTGCGGAGAGTCATCTCCTATGTCTGGAAGATAATCTCACAGCTGAGACACTTTAATGATTATGAAAAGGAGAAAGCTTATAAAAGATGCGCAGTGCGCCAGATAATTTGAAAAAGAGGCATAAAATGAGCCCAAAACTGAAAAGATGCGAAATTGTCAAATTGGATACACAAAGTGTATCAAAAATCAAAAGATGCGCAAAGCGCCAACCAATTTGAAAAAGAGGCACAAAATGAGCCCAAAACAAGCTTTCTTTCCTTTCAGATTGTTAAATGTCTTAGAGGAATCTGTGCGCCACTTAATATTTTCAAAAGCTTGAGTTTTGAAAATCATGATTTCTTATTTTTTACTTTGTAACACTATTATATCAGATATTTTTCTGGAACGAGGCTTGAAAGGATTTCTTTTCAAATCTAATGTCTTTTATTCTGAATCGGATTTTTGTTTTGAAAGAGGTTTGCATCGATAAGGTGCCCGGGGTCGGTGCTACGAACGTTGATTATTTCTAACCTTTTCTGGATTTCAGCGCTGTCAATCGTCCTGTCATTGGTTTTCGAATCTAAAGTCAAGGAAAAATTCTGATTTTCTAAGAGCAGCTTAATCAAAAATTTAAATAAAAAAAAATACTTCTATGTGTTTTTGCGATAAGTTTTATTCGTCTTTTTGTTATTTTGATTTCATGGTTGTGTTTTTCGCTCCTCCTTTTTGTGATGTCAAAAGGAGGAGTCAGTTGTAGTCGTGTCTGTTTCTATTTTCTGAGTCATGCTTCATGTATTGTTTTAGCTGTTAAATGAAAATTTAAAAAATATTTGTTTGTTGGATCTCCTAGTTTACTTTTATTTTCAGACTACTTTACAAATGTTTGCCATCATCAAAAAGGGGGAGATTGTTGCAAATCTGGTTTTGATGATGACAAACATGTTTCCAGTGTGTTTTGCTTGGCTAATCTGTTTCAGGCACAAAAGATCGCGAGCCACTCAAGCCAACTCAAGATCGGGTCCAAGTGTGTCAAATGTATGATTTTTCTTTTTATTGAGTCAATTGTAATATAACTGATTCCCTAGCTAAGTAATCTTGCACACACACACTCAGGGAGAGAGATTGAGTGAATTAGAGTTTCTGTTAAAAATTTGTTCAGATCGTCCTGGACGATATCCACATCGTCCTGAACGATCCAGTTAAAACAGAAACCCTAATTAGGGCGACTAAGTTAAGAGGGTCTGATTGAGCCGATCGTCCTAGACGATCTACGGATCGTACGGGATGATATTCCCAAATCAGAAATTCTCAGCCGCCAGATCAAGTTAGGCAAGTTCTTATTTTTAGATACTTGGTCTGATCGTCCCGGACGATACGTGTATCGTCCCGGACGATCCAGTACAATCATGCCTAATTTAATCTGGTAATTAAGGAAAGCAATTAATTTTTGGATGATACGATCATATCGTCCTGGACGATCGCAGGATCGTCCCGGACGATCTTGATCGTCTAGTGCATTTAAGCTGTACGTCCAGAACTATGTACAGGACGATTTGGGGCCTTTTTGAACTAATCGTACCGGACGATGACCATATCGTCTGGGACGATCAAGTCATTTTTTGGTCGTCCAGCACAGATTTCTCTAGACGACCCGAACTGTCTTCTGGACGATTTCCCTCAATTTGAACTAATCGTCCCGGACGATCGCAGGATCTTACGGGACGATATGAACAACTTTTTCTACTGATCGTCCAGAAGAGCCAGATCGTCCAGGGCTAAAACAGCTGAATTTGAACTGATCGTACAGGACGATCTACCGATCGTCCTGGACGATCTTGGCCGACCAGTTGAGATTTAGGGCAAAGTTTAAGCCCTCCTTTAAAAGAACTTTTTCCAATTTTTGGAAATATCTTTTGCTGCCTTCCTTCCCTGAAAAACCCTAGAGAGAGAGAGAGAGTTGGGAGAGAGAGAGAAGATCTTGTGAGGGGGAGTTAGTGAGGGATTCACTAAGGTTGCTCCGAGCACGGATCAGAGTCGTCTTCTCCGCTCGTCGTCTTTCGTCTAGTCAGTGTTCGTCGTGGGAGGATTGTTCGCAAGAAGATCTGGGGTTCTCTGCCCACTTCAGGTGGAAGCAAAAGGAGTTCGTAGGTTCTCTGCCTGCTTCAGGAGGAAGCGAAAGGGGTTCGAAGGTTCTCTGCCTGCTTCAGGAGGAAGCGAAAGGAGGTCGGGTTCTCTGCCTCACCGTGTGGTGAAAAGGAGATTTTTGTACAGGCTTCTCCGCCTTGCTGTGGGAGCAAAAGGAGAGGCACTTCTGTTTAGTGCAATACCCGGAGGGGAGGCTCCGGGGAGTGGACGTAGGTCAAGTTGACCAAACCACTATAAAATCTGGTTTGCTTTTCTGATTCAATTCTGCACTTTAATTTTTCCTGATATTAACTGCTTGGGTGAATATCTGTGGTTGATCTTTTTATCGTTGTTTTAATTCGTTTCCGCTGCACGTTATAAAAAGATTTTCACAGTTATCGTGAAATTTTTAAATAACCAATTCACCCCCCCTCTTGGTTAGCCTCGGGACTAGTTCACTAGGGCTTAACATCCCTATCGAACTTTCACAATGTCGCCAATTGAAATGTAAATATTTCTATTATGTTCTTTCCACTATCATTCCATCTCAAATGCAAATCTATCTAATTAACAATCATATACATTATTGAATTTGAATTTAACTAATCTTCATTTCATCATTTTTGCAATAATCATTATTATTTAATTTGTCTAGAATAAATAATGACTATGGTTGACTTTTCTTATCTTAGTTGTTCTTTGATTAAAATTTTTCTTTTTAGTATTATGAAATTAATATTGTATTTGCAATTGCTTTAAAATCGTTTTCTCCTTCAACTATTTTAGTTTATCTGTAGAAACCCTTCATTTCAAGTTATACTTCCCTTTTTGTTGTTGTCAAAAGGGGGGGTTAAAATATTGTTTGTTGTTTTTTTTATTATTTGTTGTTTGATATTTAATAAATTGTGAAATGTATGAATGTGTGTGCGTGTATGTGTATATTGTGCATGAATGTATGTTTTTGATTATTTGGTTGTTTTCGTGTTTTTGTTAGGTCTGTATTTTTATCTTCATTGGAATCCCTTGTTATTCAGTTGGTCATTCATTTAGGGGGATCTAAGGAGAAAATTTGTTTAGAATGTTAACTCGAACAACAATTATTTTGCCATCATCAAAAAGGGGGAGATTGTTGCAACTTTGTTTTTATAGCTATATTTTCTTATTATGTGTATTTTTGATGATTCCAAAATATTATTGTATTGACTATTGTTTCTCCTAACAAGTACTGGATATAATGCTTTTGTTGTTCGTGTGTACTAATATTTAAGGAAAATCATACTCCAACCAGTTGAAGACTTCACGTTAGATTGGATTAGAGTTTATTATTTTTGGAGTTTGTACTTTTTGTTCTTTTTTGAGTTTGAGAGAGAGTGTGATTGTAATTAGGTAACCATACACACACACTGGGGAGTGTAAAAAATTTGTAAATTTTTAATACTAATCGTACTGTAAAATTTCAGATTATACAGGACGATTTGGATTTTGCGTACCTCCATAAAGTAGTTGATCAAACCTTGGCAGGAAATTTTCTAAGTCCTGTTCGAACTGTACGAAGATAGCATCATACGTAAACCTTCCAAAGTACGAAATGGTTGCATAAAGTTTCATCCAGACGAACAGGTAAATTCTTTGAACTATTCGTACTAAATGATCATAGAATCGTACAGACAACTTCTAGAGTACAAAATGGTTGGGTCCATTTTCGTACCAAATGAAACACGATTTGATTAAAGCATATCATACTGTATGATATAGATTTTATATAGTACATCATTCAGAGTATGAATCATTCATACTAAATCATACCGAACGAATCTATTCAATTTTCAACTAATTATACTATATGATGACACTTCGTACATACGTTATTCAGAGTACAAAATTGGTTTGTACTGGAATGAATAAACAAATTTTGAACTGTTCGTATGTATGATCATTGATCTTATTGTATGATCAGAGACGATCAATTTGAAAGATTCAGTTTTATAGATGGTTTTTTTGGGTATTTCATATATAAGGTCCTATAAACCGACTGTGGAGAGAAACTTCTTCGTATTTTCTTGGAGATCAAGTGTAAGAGTGATTTGGGACAGTGTTTGAGATAGTGTTCTTGTAAGTGGAGAGTGTGAAGGGTTCACAAGGTTACTTAAAGGTGAGAATCTCTTTGTATTTGTGACAAATCTCTTCCTTACTTCTCAAGACGCTCGAGTGGATATCTTTGAAGAAGATCCACTACTCTGCCGACACTTGGAGAGTGTGAAAGTTGATGGGACTATGCCGACACTTGGAGACTGTGCAAGATGACGATACTATGCCAACACTTGGAGGGGTGTGAAAGGACGACAGTACTCTACTGCACCAGGGATAGGTGGAAGAGAGGGTAATTGTAAAGGCTTCTCCGCCTTGTTGTGAGAGCAAAAGGAGAGTCACTTTGGTAATAGTGCAATACCTGAAGAGGGAGTCTTCAGGGAGTGGACGTAGGTCTAGTTGGACTGAACCACTATAATTTTTTGTGTTCTTATTTTTACTGCATTTTTACTTTCTACTCGTTTAACTTTTTATGGTTGAAAATTATTAAATTGATAAAAATTAGAAATCGGTTTAATTAAATTTCTATGAGATTTTTTATATTATCAATTCATCTCCCCTCTGGTTAGCCTCGGGATAATTGTATTAGGTCTAACAACCTAATAAGAATTTTTGTTTTGTGGTCCAAAATGGTAGCCACTTTGATTGCACTGATTGCATCTAAGATCATGTTGTGGAGGAATGAAAGAGAGGGAAAGGTAAAGCTCTGATGGAGTCAGTATCCAATAAAGAATATACTTTAGTTGACCCTTACTAAATGTTGTACAGAATAATATAAGAGAAGATGAATAAATTGAATGATTATATCTGAAGGATAGAACATGAAGATGGTGGTGATTTAGATATGATAGACTTTTGATGAGGAAATATATACTTAAAGAAATTTTTATATATATTATTTCATAAATTCAAGGCATTATATATATTATACCCTGATCTTCACTGTCATATGTTAAGGCATTATATATTATTTCATAAAGTCAATTAAGTATCTCAAATTAATCCATTACAGTATGTTATAACTCATCCAACATTGGCTGGAAGAATAGCCCATTGGTTTATCATCATGCTATAGTTTGTAATAATATTTACTCCCCTGCATATTATAAAAGGACAAGTCTTGGAAGATTTTTCAGTAGCACATCCTATTCTTAATGATTCTCCATTAAATGATGAACTCCTTGATGAGAAGATCATGAATTTATAATTAATGGATAGTTTTATATGGTAGTGTTATTTTGATGGTGCTACATCTTATCAAAGATACAGACCATGAGATAATCCCCTAGGGAAAGTTTGAATTGGAATTTTGTTCATCACTCCAAATAAAGGCCTGCCATATTGCACTTACCATCTATCAAAACTTTATATGAAAAATTAAGCTGAGTACAAGGCCTTGATAATCAAGTTAGAGTTAACAATTCTTAGGGAGAATAAAGAAATTAAAATCCTTAGAGATTAGTAGCTAGTTATCAAGCAGGTGGTGGGGATATATAATTTGATTCCTTATCATCAATATACAATGAAGCTCCTTGAGTAGATTCCAAATGTGACTTTGTATCAAATATTATTGATCTCATTTTTAAATGAGGTCATTATCCCTATATCAAACATCAATCTCTATTCATTAATCATTTGAACCATACTTCAAACCCTAAATAAAACACTATACTATGTTTTGGCATAGTACCTTGATCATTAAAACATAAAACCATCACTTGACAGTCACCCTTGACCGTCATTTCATCATCAGATCTACCATTTGACAATCACCAAATGATTTTCACTAATATGATCATTATAAAGCTAAATTCCCTCAATCATTAATTCTATTAATCAATTAAAAAACCAAGATCTAAATTAAGCTTTAAATTCATGAGTTGATAATCTCTAGTGATAGTCAACTGATCATCTATTCAATAAATAATGATCATCAATGATTGTTAATGTTCTAAACATTTTAAATCTAAATCCAATCTAGGGACTAAACTCATTGATAATTCAAAATTCCAAAATCCAGTGTTAGAGCCAAACCCAAAATCCCTTGGTCCAAACTTATTTTCAAAGAAATTTTCATTGCCTTAAAACTTGACCAAATGACCTTGGATTCATGCTCTATCACTTCAATATTGATTATACATGCCCTAGGGTCAACCACATCAATTTAAAGGCATTTCAAGATCTTTAAATCCTAAAACTCAAAGCATTTCCATAGGATGCAAAATCTTTAAATATCTATATCCTATGCCACTAAACATGGCATATTATGATTTTTGACCTTGGAGGCCTTTCTAAACTCATTGGTTATGATCATCATCACTAGCATGATGCATTAAACTAATATTGAACATTGGCTAACCATGGTTGACAAAAAATCCTTGAAACCTATACATTGAAAATTGAATTTTTCTTAAACTTCAACATGGCTCAATAAAACTTAATCATGAAACCTATTTTAACATGCTTAGAATATCATTTGACAAATATTAAACCAAAATCCATGCTATGATCATTGTTGGTTGACCAAGCCATCCTTGGTTGACCATATGGAAGCATCAAACCCTGAAGCTACAATTTATACATATGAGCTTTACCATTGCTTAAAACCCTTTCCAATGTGTTCAACACACCATTTGGAATGGGTTGAACCCAACTTTTCCCATGGGTTGACCTAGTTGATCAAGTAACCTTAGGTTAACTAAATGTATCGTTAATGGTTTTAACATACATCTCATGTATATAGGCTTTCGTAATCCTTGAAACCTCTTTCAAAATGATCAATACCTCATTTGGAATGTAATGAACCAAACCCCAACCCATGAGTCAACTTGGTTGACCAAGCTTGCATACATTGAAACCATTTTCAAATCCATTGACTAACACTCAACTAAACTTATTTGAACCAATAGGAGTATCCATAGGATTCCTAGGAACTAACCTTAAGTGACCCATTTATTAAGCCAACTTGGATTAGCCACTTCGCTTGACCCAAGTGGTCAAAATCACCATGCATTAAAATAACTTTCAACCTAGACCCAATTGACCTTAGCTAGCACTTCTATTACATTACCTATAGGTTATTACATCTATCTTGGTCAGCGTAGCCCTTAGGCTGACCTGAGTCAACACATTGGGCAAGCCCAAAGTCACCCAAATGCATAAATCAACATAGCTTACACACCTAACTTTCCTAAGCATAGGTCATACCTAGATTGAGTTAAGGAGTTCTTTATAAGCTCTACCACCTCAATTGCTCCAAGGAGGTGGTTGGGTTCAGTTGCAATCTTGAAAATTGACCATATGACCCAACAGGTTGAGCCATCCCTTGCAATATGGGTGAACCAAAACTCTCTAAACTTCAAGAACCCTTGTCTAAACCCTCTAAGACTTACTTGACCCAACCAGTGGCCGGAGAAGGTCTAAAATAAGCCTAAATTTTATCTAAGTGCATTTTCAAACTTTGTAAATAGGTTAATTTTCTCTGAATAGGGTTAGTTTTCTTATTTTGTTTAGTATTCCTGAGTCTGAGAGCAAACTTTCCCCTACTTCCCAGTTATCTGTGTGAGGTCTTGGCATAGTTTTAAGAGAGCTTCAATGATCATTCAAATATGAACAATCAACTTTAGATCCATCTCTCCATGGGTCGAATTTCCTAAAGAGAAGAGTTCCTGGGATCTTGATGAATAAGCCTAAAGCAAGGTTGACGCAATTAAAGTTTACCTTATGTAATCTTTTATTCTTAAGCTTCATCTTAGCTATGTCTTGGCAAGTGTGAAAGAAACATTCAATCCACATGGATTAGATCATTGGATTGAAGGATTTTGTTATACTAATACTCTATGTGAAATTTGATCCAAATCTATCTACACGATCTTCTAGATCTTG
>CM034312.1:38924770-39003281 GCA_019925795.1 Dendrobium chrysotoxum
GTTTAGGGTTTAGAGTTTTTAGGGATTTAAGGTTTTGGGTTTAGGGTTTATGGTTTAGGGTTTTAGGGTTTAGGGTTTAGGGCTAAGGCTTTAGGGTTTGGGGTTTCTAGTTTAAATGTTTAGGGTTTAGGGTTTCGGGTTTTAGGGTTTAGGGTTTAGGGTTTAGGGTATAAGATTTTTAGGGATTAAAGTTTATTGTTTAGGGTTTTTTTAGGATTTAGGGTTTTGTCAGGGTTTTTTTAGTCTTTTTAGGGTTTATTGTTTAGGGTTTAGGGCTTAGTGGTTTTTTGAGTTTTTTTAATATTTTTACGGTTTAGGGTTTAGGATTTAGGGTTTTAGGGTTTTTTAGGGTTTAGGGTATAGGGTTTAGAGTTTTTAGAGTTTAAGGTTTAGGGTTTATGATTTTTTAGGATTTAGGGTTAACGGTATAGGGTTTAGGGTTTAGGGTATTGGATTTTTAGGGTTTAGGGTTTATGGTTTTAGGGTTTCTTTTAGGGTTTATGGTTTAGGGTTTAGGGCTTAGGGTTTTAATGTTTAGGGTTTAGGGTTTAGGTTTTAGGGTTTTTAGGGTTTAGAGTTTATGTTTTAGAGTTTAGGGTATAGGGTTTAGGGTTCGTAGGGTTTAGGGTTTAGGGTTTTTAGGGTTTATGGATTAAGGTTTTAGGTTTTAGGGTTTTTTAGTGTTTAGGGTTCAAGGTTTAGGGTTTAGGGATTGGGGTTTAGGGTTTAGGGTTTAGGGTTAGGGTTTAGGGTTTAGGGTTTATGGTTTTTTTATGGTTTAGGGTTTAGGGTTTAAGGTTTTAGTGTTTTTTTTCTTAGGGTTATCGGGGTTCAGGGTTTAGGCTTTAGGGTTAAGGTTTCATGTTAGGGTTTAGGGTTTAGAATTTAGGGTTTAGGGTTTATGGTTTTGGGTTTAGAGTTTTTTATGGGTTTTTAGGGTTTTAATGGTTTAGGGTTTAGGGTTTTACGTTTTTTTTTTAGGGTTTAGGATTTGGGGTTTAGGGTTTAGGGTTAGGGTTTAGGGCTTAGGGTTTAGGGTTTAGGTTTTAGGGTTTTAGGGTTTTTTTTTAGGTTTTTTAGGGTTTAAGGTTTCGGGTTAGGGTTTAGGATTTAGGGTTTAGGGTTTAGGGTTTTTTAAGGACTTCGGGTTTTAGGGTTTAGTGTTTAGGGTTTAAGGTTTTTTTTTGTGTTTTAGGGTTTAGAGTTTTAGGGTTTTGTTAGGGTTTTTTTATTGTTTTTATGGTGTAGGGTTTAGGGTTTAGGGTTTGAGGTTTTTTTAGGGTTTATGGTTTAGGGTTTAAGGTTTAGTGTTTTTTAGGGTTTAGGGTTAAGAGTATAGGGTTTAGGGTTTGGGGTTTAGGATTTTTAGGTTTTAGATTTTAGGGTGTAGGTTTTAGGGTTTCTTTTAGGGTTTATGGTTTAGGGATTAGGGTTTAGGGTTTAGTGTTTAGGGTTTTTAGGGTTTGCAGTTTAGGGTTTAGGGTTTTAAGGTTTAGGGTTTAGGGTTTAGTGTTTTGGTGTTTAGGGTTTTGGGTTTTAACGTTTAGGGTTTAGGGTTTAGGGTTTAGGGTTTTAGTGTTTAGGGATTAGGGTTTTGGGTTTAGCGTTTAGGGTTTTAAGGTTAAGGGTTTTGGGTTTAGGGTTTAGGGTTTAGGGTTTTTGGTTTAGGGATTTAGGTTTAGGGTTTTTACCGTTTAGGGTTTAAGGTTTAGGGTTTAGGGTTTAGGGTTTTTAGGGTTTAGGGTTTTGGGTTTAGGGTTTAGGGTTTAGGCTTTTTAGGGTTAAGGATTTAGGGTTTTATAGGGTTTAGGGTTTTTTTGGATTTTTTATGAATTTGAGGGTTTACAGTTTTGTGGTTTTTTTTTTTAAGGTTTTTAGGGTTTAGAGTTTAGGGTTTAGGGATAGGGTTCATGGTTCATGATTTAGGGTTTAGGGTTTAGGATTTTTTAGGGTTTTAGGGTTTTAGGGTTTTAGTGTTTAGTGTTTTTTTAGGGTTTAGGTTTAGGGTTTAGGGTTTTAGGATTTAGGGTTTTAGGGTTTAGGGTTAATGGTTAGAGTTTAGGGTTTAGGGTTTAGGGTTTATGGTTTATGGTTTAGGGTTTAAGATTTTTAGGGATTCAGATTTAGGGTTTTTTTAGGGTTTATGATTTTTTAGGGTTTTTTGGGTTTTTTATGGTTAAGGTTTAGGATTTAGGGTTTTTTAGGGTTTTTAGGGTTTAGGGTTTAGAGTTTGGGGTTTAGCATTTATGGTTAAGGTTTAGGGTTTAGGATTTTTTACAGTTTAGGGTTTAGTGTTTTTTTTTTTTGGGTTTTTAGGGTTTTGGGTTTAGGATTTGCGGTTTAGGGTTTAGGGTTAGGGTTTAGGGCTTAGGGTTTAGGGTTTAGATTTTAGGGTTTTAGGGTTTTTTTTAGGGTTTTTAGGGTTTAGGGTTTAGGGTTTAGGGTTTAAGGTTTCAGGTTAGGGTTTAGGATTTAGGGTTTTGGGTTTAGGGTTTTTTAAGGTTTTCGGGTTTTAGGGTTTAGGGTTTAGGGTTTAAGGTTTAAGGTTTTTTTTAGGGTTTTAGGGTTTAGGGTTTATGGTTAGGGTTTAGGGTTTAGGGTTTTTTTTAGGGTTTAGGGTTTTTAGGGTCTTTTAGGTTTTTTTGGATTTAGGGTTTAGGGTTTAGCGTTCAGGGATTATGGTTTAAGTTTTTATGGTTTTGGGTTTAGGATTTTTTAGGGTTTTAGGTTTTTAGGTTTAAAGGTTTAAGGTATCGGGATTAGGGTTTAGGGTTTAGGGTGTAGGGTTTAGGGTTTTTAGGATTTACGATTTTTTTTTGTTAAAACCCTCTGAAGGGGCCTTCGTGTTCATATAAAAAAATTGTTACAAAGTGCTTAAAAGGGACAAATCGCTCACTAATGCTCAAGAGAGCTACAATTCAAAAAGAAAAGAAAACCTAATGAGCAATAAGTCCCTTACTAAGATACAATATAACAACAACAAAAAATAAAAAGTACAAAAGGCTCCATAACTCCAAAGCATCTACCAGTGAATCACACTTCAACATCCACCATCTCTGCCATCTATAAACCTGCAAGGAAAAACACACATCCCTACGCAACAACTAGACAACAGAATTAAATATCCATTAATGAAATAATTACCAAGGATTAAGAACAACAAATTAAATGCCAAAATTTTTCTTAAGGAATCCAGAGGATACCATCAACTTCCAAGCTAGCACCAGGAACAAAACAAAAGCCAAAAAACCAACAAACCAACAAACCCCACCCAACCAAAACAAAACAAACCACACACCCACAAAAACCCAACACCCAACAACAAAAACAAAACCCCTAACAGACAACCCAAAACCCCACAGAAACAAACAACAACAAAACACCAATACCCACTAAAACCCAACAGAAACACAAACCCCTAACATCTAATAGAAGACCAACACCAAACCAAAACAGCACAGTCAACCAACCAGCCCAAAAACCCACAGAAAATAATAAAATAACCCAAACCAAAAAAAAAAAAAACCAACACCCCAACAACAATCCCAGCAGCATCAACTCAAGAGAAGGACACACAAAGGATTCCCTAAAAAAAACCAAAGCAGCATAAAAACAACACCAAACCAACCAGCCAACTCATTTCCTCAAATAAGGCAACCCAGAACTGTCAACTCTAATCAAACCTTTCAAAAAACAAGGAATATCCTTATTCTCCAAAATGGTTAAACTAGGCAAATCAGTTCCCATAATCAGCACAGGCATTACCTTCTCTCCAAATATGAGAAATGGAATAATCACATTGAGAAAGCATACACTTAATGTCTCTTAAAAGATAAAAAACCTCAGCATTACCAGAATTATCAATATTAAGATAATGAATTACTAATAAAGCATCTACCTCAATCCAAATCTTCAGGAAACCTTTAGAAAGGGAAATTTGAAGAGCATAATATAAAGCACTTAATTCAGCAAAAAGAACACTACAACAATCAAGCAGGCAAGCAAAACCAGTAACTAAATTGCCCAAATTATTTCTTAAAAAACCTCCACAACCATACTTACCCTTAGAAACCAATCCATAAGTATTTACCTTGATAGAATTCTCTTTAGGTTTTTTCTAGTAAACAAACCTAAAAAAGGTCTCATCCTCCTGTTCCACAAGCTTAGAGCATAATTTCTTAGCCACAGTCTTAAAACAACAAAAATGGAAAGGTTTAAAGAGATTAGCATTATACAAATTATTAATCTTATCCTTCATTCTAGCAATAATCCTCTTATGGTTCATAGGAATATTTCTATATTTAGCATCATTTCTAACCATCCAAATAAACCAAATAAGAGTAATTGCCGTCACAATTTTAATATGACCCCTAGTACAATTATAAAATAAAGCAGTAATAAAATTGTTGAAAGACAAATGCCCAGAGAAATGACTAGTATTAAAAAAATCATCATACCAAATCCAAACCTTAGCTGTAATCGCACGATTGATGAACAAATGGTTGATACTGTCAATATGGTAGCAACAAAGACATTTAGAAGGAAGATTAAACCTTTTTTTCAAAGGATAGTATCAACAGGAATAAACTTTCTAATAATCCTCCAAACTTGCACAGAATAAGAAGTAGGAATATTACTGCTCCAAATCTTATCAAAAGCAATAGCCACATCCCTCTTATCTCTTATGTAATGCCAAAATTTTTTGAAGATAAAAGAACCATTGAAAGACAACTTAAACATAATTTGATCATCCAAATCAGAAATCAACTTTACCTTTTTGATTTTATTACCAATCTCAGCCGGCACCATATTAGTTATAGCTTCCATATTCCACTCTTTAATGCTAATAAAATTCTTAACTTTGAGAGCAGAAGAAGAAGCAGTAGAAAGCAAGTTATCAATGAAAAGGTTAAAAAGCCGACTATCTAGTCAAAAGAAGCAATTACCCGAGTTTAACCCCCACATAATAAGTGGTTCAACTCTATTTCTAATAGCACATAATCTTTTCCAGATAGACGAATCACCATGCTTATAATAACAACATAATGGATGCTTACCTTTCCAATACTTGTAGTTCATGAAATTAGCCCACAAGCTTTGATTCTTACAAAAATTCCACCACATTTTAAAAGAAGAAGCAGTAATCGAATCAGAGATAGTTTTGCACCCCAAACCTCCTTCATTTAAAGGTCCACAAAGTTTATGCCATGTAGACCAGTGCATTCTATGGATGTTGGAACAAGAACCCCAAAATAATTTATTCAGAGTTCTTTCCAACCTAAGAACAGTGGCAAAATTCGGTTTAATGACTTAAAATAAATGAATGGTCATTGAATTCAAAGTACTCTTTAGAATGGTAAGTCTACCTCCATAAGAAAGGAAATGATATTCCCAAGAAGTAATATTACCTTGAGTTTTGTTAAAAATCTCATCAAACAAATGAGATTTCTTGATACCTTTATAAATCGGAGCCCCCAAGTATTTAAAAGGCAACTTTTGATGAGAAAAATTAGTATAAGCAATAATTCTGTTAATGTTATATCTAGAAATCCATTTGGAAGTATAAAAAGAACACTTAGAATCATTAACTTAAGGCCACTTTCCAAAGAAAATAAACCAATAAAATCTTTAAATCTTTTTACATTATTAAAACTACCATTCAAAAAAATAATGAAGTCATCTGCAAAGCACAAATGAGAAATAGGTAATCCACCATTAGATTTAAAGTACATACTTGGATAATGCTCAAAAATAGCATTTAAACCTCTAGTAAAGTATTCCATAGCAATAATGAAAAGAGAAGGAGATAAGGGGTCTCCTTGTCTAACACCATGAACATAATGAAAAAAGCCATTTGAAGAGCCATTTAATAAAACAGAAAACCAAACATTCTCAATGGAGTTTTGAATTAAACCAATAAAGGAATCCAAGAACCCAAACATAGCTAAGATTCTATATAAAAACTCCCACGACAAATTTGAAAGTTCGATAGGGATGTTAAGCCCTAGTGAACTAGTCCCGAGGCTAACCAAGAGGGGGGGTGAATTGGTTATTTAAAAATTTCACGATAACAATGAAAATCTTTTTATAATGTGCAGCGGAAACGAATTAAAACAACAATAAAAAGATCAACCACAGATATTCACCCAAGCAGTTAATATCAGAAAAGTAAAGTTCAAAACTGAATCAGAAAAGCAAACCAGATTTTATAGTGGTTCGATCAACTTGACCTACGTCCACTCCCCGGAGCCTCCCCTCCGGGTATTGCACTAAACAAAAGTGTCTCTCCTTTTGCTCCCACACCAAGGCAGAGAAGCCTGTACAAAAACCTCCTATTCACCACACGGTGAGGCAGAGAACCCGACCTCCTTTCGCTTCCTCCTGAAGCAGGCAGAGAACCTTCGAACTCCTTTCGCTTCCTCCTGAAGCAGGCAGAGAACCTTCAAACTCCTTTCTCTTCCACCTGAACCGGGCAAAGAACCCCGGATCTTCTTGCGAACGATCCTCCCATGATGAACACCGACTAGACGAAAGACGACGAGCAGAGAAGACGACTCTGATCTGTGCTCGGAGCAACCTTAGTGAATCCCTCACTAACTCCCCCTCACAAGATCTTCTCTCTCTCTCCCAACTCTCTCTCTCTCTAGGGTTTCTCAGGGAAGGAAGGCAGCAAAAGAATTTTCCAAAAATTGGAAAAAGTTCTTTTAAAGGAGGGCTTAAAAATTGCCTTAAATCTCAACTGGTCGGCGAAGATCGTCCAGGACGATCGATAGATCGTCCTGCACGATCAGTTCAAATTTAGCTGTTTCAGCCTGAACGATCTGGCTTTTCTGGACGATCAGTAGAAAAAATTGTTCATATCGTCCCGTACGGTCCTGCGATCGTCCGGGACGATTAGTGCAAATTGAGGAAAATCATCCAGAAGACAGTTCGGGTCGTCCAGAGAAATTTATGCTGGACGACCAAAAAATGACTTGATCGTCCAGGACGATAGGGTCATCGTCCTGTACGATTAGTTGAAAAGGTGCCCAAATCGTCCTAAACATAGTTTAGGATGTACAGCTGAAATGCACTAAACGATCATGATCGTCCGGGACGATCCTGCGATCGTCCAGGACGATATGATCGTATCAACCAAAAATAAATTGCTTTCCTTAATTACCAGATTAAATTAGGCATGATTGTACTGGATCGTCCGGGACGATACACGTATCGTACGGGACGATACACGTATCATCCGGGACGGTCGGACCAAGTATCTAAAAATAAGAACTTGCCTAACTTGATCTGGCGGCTGAGAATTTCTGATTGGGCATATCGTCCCGAACGATCCGGAGATCGTCCAGGACCATCTGCTTAATCAGACCCTCTTAACTTAGTCACCATAATTAGGGTTTCTATTTTGGCTTTATCGTCCAGGACAATGTGGAAATCGTCCAGGACGATCTGAACAAAATTTGAACAGAAACTCTAATTCACTCAATCTCTCTCCCTGAGTGTGTGTGCAAGGTTACTTAGCTAGGGAATCAGTTACATTACAATTGACTCAATAAAAAGAAAAATCATACATTTGACACACTTGGACCTGATCTTGAGTTGGCTTGAGTGGCTCGCGGTCTTTTGTGCCTGAAACAGATTAGCCAAGCAAAACACACTGGAAACATGTTTGTCATCATCAAAACCAAATTTGCAACAAAATTATCATAAGCTTTAGAAAGTCAAGCTTAAAAAGCAAGTTACCTCCTCTAGTTTTCAAATCCAAGTCATGCACTAATTCTTGAGCCAGCAAAATATTGTCAGATATTAATCTACCTCTTACAAAACTGGTTTGATTAGGTGATATAATCTTAGGTAATAAAGGGCCTAACCTTAAAGCAATAATCTTAGAAGTAAGCTTGTTAAAGAAAGTACAATGACTTATAGGCCTACAATCACTCCAAGTGTTAGGATTATCCTTCTTAGGAATGAGAACAATTGCAGTAGAAGTAAAGTTTTTAGGCATTACCTTTCCTTCGAAAAAATCCACAACAGCCGCAATTAAATCATTTTGATAAAATGCCGACAGTGTTGAAAAAATAAGGAAGTAAAACCATCTTAGCATTCATAGCTAAAACTGCTGCATAAATTTCCTTCTCATACGGTTTTTCCATTAGAGTAACATTATCTTCTAAAGTAATGTTCTTACTAACAAGATGGGAATTAAAGAGAGGCATCACATCAACCTTATTAACAAGAATGTTAGAAAAGTAATTAGCAACAGAATTAGGAAGTAACTTGTCGTCAATCCAGTCTCCATTAAGTTTCCTCCATATCTTGCAGCTTAATCAAATTGTCTTTAGCTTCATTTAAATCATTAGTAAAGTGAACAACATTCTCAACCATCTTTTCCAGGAAATAAACCCTATTCTCCATTTCTTTAATGTTAGTAAAGATATTCTTAAATTTTTGTTTATTCCACCATTATAAACACAACTTTAATCTTTTAAGTTTTAACCAAAGTCTGACCATACCACTAACAGAGTTATCAGGAGCAATGCAAGCATTCTAATTAGAAGAAACTAAATTAAGAAAATCATTGTGTTGAATCCACATATTTTGAAATCTAAAACAAGGAATTGAAGCATTCAGGGTATTATTCTCCTTAATAGAAATTAGTAAAGGATAATGATCCGAAAGGGATCTGCTAAGATGTTCAATATAAGATTAGGGCCATTTAGCAATCCACTCATGATTAAACAAAACCATGTCTAATCTTTGCCAAAGATGATTATTATTCCAAGTAAACTTGGAGGCAATGAAACCATTGTCAACTAACTTGCAACCACAAATCATATTAGAAAAATCATCTATCGACTGAATATTAGGGGCACACCCACCCAATCTTTCATTAGAATTAAGAATAGTATTGAAATCACCACCAACAAACCACGGTTCATTAATCTTCGAAGCAAAAGAAAATTTTAGGGTTTACGATTTAGGATTTAGGGTTTTAGGGTTTAGGCTTTAGGGTTTAAGGTTTAGTGTTTAGGGTTTAAGATTTAGGGTTTTAGGGTTTAGGATTTAGGTTTCTAGGTTTAGGGTTTAGGGTTTAGAGTTTAGGGTTTATTTTTAGGGTTTTTGGGTTTAGGGTTTATGGTTAGCGTTTAGGGTTTTTTAGCGTTTTAGGGTTTCAGGTTTTAGGGTTTTTTTAGGGTATAGGGTTTTTAATGATTTTTAGGGTTTAGGGTTAGGGTTTAGGGTTTAGTGTTTAGGGTTTTGGGTTTAGGGTTTACGGTTTAGGGTTTACGATTTAGGGTTTTGAATTTAGGGTTTTTAGGGTTTAGGGATTTTAGGGATTTAGGCTTTATGGTTTAGGGTTTAGGGTTTAGGGTTTGGGGTTTTAGGGTTTTTGGTTTTTTAGGGTTTAGGGTTTTAGAGTTTTTTAGGGTTTTAAGGTTTTAGGGTTTAGGGTTTTTTTAATGGTTTAGGGTTTTAGGATTTAGGCTTTATGGTTAAGGTTTACGGTTTACGATTTAGGGTTTAAGGTATTTAGGGTTTAGGGTTTAGAGTTTATGGTTTTTCTTTAGGGTTTAGGGTTTAGGATTTTTATGGGTTTTTAGGATTTTAAGGGTTTAGGGTTTAGGATTTTTTAGGGTTATTTAGGGTTTTTAGGGTTTGGCGTTTAGGGTTTTAGGGTTTTTCAGGGTTTAGGGTTTAGGATTTTTATTTTTTAGGGCTTAGAGTTTAGGGTTTTTTAGGGTTTAGGGTTAAGGGTATAAGATTTAGGGTTTAGGATTTTTAGGATTTAGGGTTTAGGGCTTTAGGGTTTAGGGTTCTTTAAGGTTTAGTGTTTATAGTTTATAGTTTTATGATTTAGCGTTTAGGATTTATGGTTTAGGGTTTAAGGTATAGGTTTTTGAAGGTTTAGGGTTTAGGGTTTTACGGTTTACGGTTTAGCATTTAGGATTTATGGTTTAGGGTTTAAGGTTTAGGTTTTTGAGGGTTTAGGGTTTAGGGATTTAAGTTTGAAGGTATATGGTTTAGGATTTAGGGTTTTAAGGTTTTAGAGTTTTGGGTTTTTTTAGGGTTTGGGATTTAGTGTTTAAGTTTTTTAGGGTTTAGTGTTTACGGTTTAGGGTTTAGGGTTTATGGTTTTTTATTTAGGGCTTTTAGGGTTTAAGGTTTAGGGTTATTAGGGATTTAGGCTTTATGATTTAGGGTTTAGGGTTTTAGGGTTTAGGGTTTAGGGTTGTTTTAGGGTTTAGGGTTTTGGGTTTAGTGTTTAGGGTTATCAGGGTTTAAGGTTTAGGGTTTAAGATTCTTTTTTAGGGTTTTAGGGGTTAGGGTTTATGGTTAAGGTTTACGGTTTACGATTTAGGGTTTAAGGTTTTTAGGGTTTAGGGTTTAGGTTTTAAGGTTTTTTTTAGGATTTAAAGTTTAGGATTTAGGGTTTTTTAGGGTTTTTTATGCTTTTTCGGGTTTAGGGTTTAGGGTTTTTTAGGGTTTTTAGGATTTAGGGTTTAGGGTTTAGCATTTAGGGTTTTAAGGTTTTTCAGGGTTTAGGGTTTAGGGTTTAGGGTTTAGCCTTTAGGGTTTTTTTTGGGTTTAGGGCTAAGGGTGTTGGGTTTTTAAGATTTGGGGTTTAGGGTTTAGGGTTTTTTTAATGTTTAGGGTTTACAGTTTAGGGTTTAGGTTTTAGGGTGTTAGGGTTTAGGGTTTAGGATTTTTTAGGGTTTTAGGGTTATAGGCTTTAAGGTTTACGGTATAGGGTTTAGCATTTAGGGTTTGGGGTTTAGGATTTAGGGTTTTAGGTTTTACGATTTAGGGTTTAGGGTTTAGTGTTTAGGGTTTAGGGTTTAGGGTTTAAGATTTAGGGTTTTAGGGTTTAGGGTTTAGGTTTCTGGGTTTATGATTTAGGGTTTAGGGTCTTTAGGGTTTAGGGTTTAGAGTTTAGGGTTTTTTTAGGGTTTTAGGGTTTCGGGTTTATGGTTAGGGTTTAGGGTTTTTTAGCATTTTAGGGTTTTAGGTTTTTGGGTTTTTTAAGGGTTTAGGGTTTTTTTAGGATTTTTAGGGTTTAGGGTTTATGGTTTACGATTTAGGGTTTACGATTTAGGGTTTTTACAGTTTAGGATTTAGGGGTTACAGTTTTTAGGGATTTAGGCTTTTGGTTTAGTGTTTACGGTTTAGGGTTTTAGGGTTTTTGGCTTTTTAGGGTTTAGGATTTAGGGTTTTTATAGGGTTTAGGTTTTTTTAGGTTTTTTTTAGGATTTTTAGGGTTTATAGTTTTATTGTTTCTTTTTAATATTTTTAGGGTTTAGGGTTTAGGGTTTAGGGTTTACGGTGTAGGGTTTATGGTTTAGGGATAGGGTTCAGGGTTTAGGATTTTTTAGGATTTTAGGATTTTAGGGTTTTAGTGTTTAGGGTATTTTTAGGGTTTAGGTTTAGGTTTAGGTTTTATGGTTTTTTTTGGGTTTTAAAGTTTAGGGTTAATGGTTAGAGTTTATGGTTTAGGTTTTAGGGTTTAGGGTTTATGGTTTGGGTTTAGGGTTTAGGGTTTAAGGTTTTTAGGGATTCAGGTTTAGGGTTTAGGGTTTAATGTTTTCAGGGATTCGAGTTTAGGGTTTTTTTTGTTTTTTTAGGCTTTTTAGGGTTAGGGTTTAGGATTTTGGGTTTTTAGGATTTTTTAGGGTTTTTAGGGTTTAAGGTTTTAGGTTTTTTTTTTAGGATTTTTAGGGTTTAGGGTTTAGAGTTCGGGGTTTAGGGTTTAGAGATAAGGTTTAGGGTTTATGGTTTTTTAGGATTTTTTATGGTTTAGGGTTTAGGGTTTGGGGTTTTAAGATTTTTTTTAGGGTTTTTAGGGTTTAGGATTTTGTGTTTAGGGTTTAAGTTTTAGGGTTTACGGTTTTTAGGGTTTTGGATTTTTTTAAGGTTTAGGGTTTTTTTAGGGTTTAGGGTTTTTTAGGGTATTTTAGACTTTTTAGGGTTTAGGTTTTAGGGTTTTATGGTTTAGGGTTTAGGGTTTTTTTACAGTTTTAGGGTTATAGGTTTTAAGGTTTACGGTATAGGGTTTAACGTTTAGGGTTTGGCTTTAGGATTTAGGGTATAGGGTTAAGGGTTTTTAGGGCTTACGATTTAGGGATTAAGGTTTTAGGGTTTAGGGTTTAGGGTTTAAGGTTTAGGGTTTAGGGTTTAAGATTTTGAAAGTTCGATAGGGATGTTAAGCCCTAGTGAACTAGTCCCGAGGCTAACCAAGAGGGGGGGTGAATTGGTTATTTAAAAATTTCACGGTAACAATGAAAATCTTTTTATAACGTGCAGCGGAAACGAATTAAAACAACAATAAAAAGATCAACCAAAGATATTCACCCAAGCAGTTAATATCAAAAAAGTAAAGTGCAAATCTGAAACAGAAAAGCAAATCAGATTTTATAGTGGTTCGGTCAACTTGACCTACGTCCACTCCCCGGAGCCTCCCCTCCGGGTATTGCACTAAACAAAAGTGTCTCTCCTTTTGCTCCCACAGAAAGGCGGAGAAGCCTGTACAAAAACCTCCTTTTCACCACACGGTGAGGCAGAGAACCCGACCTCCTTTCGCTTCCTCCTGAAGCAGGTAGAGAACCTTCGAACTCCTTTCGCTTCCTCCTAAAGCAGGCAGAGAACCTTCGAACTCCTTTCGCTTCCACCTGAAGCGGGCAGAGAACCCCGGATCTTCTTGCGAACGATCCTCCCACGACGAACACCGACTAGACGAAAGACGACGAGCGGAGAAGACCACTCTGATCCGTGCTCGGAGCAACCTTAGTGAATCCCTCACTAACTCCCCCTCACAAGATCCTCTCTCTCTCTCCCAACTCTCTCTCTCTCTAGGGTTTGTCAGGAAAGGAAGGTGGCAAAAGATTTTTTCAAAAATTGGAAAAAGTTCTTAGGAGGGCTTAAAATTTGCCCTAAATCTCAACTGGTCGGCCAAGATCGTCCAGGACGATCGGTAGATCGTCCTGTACGATCAGTTCAAATTCAGCTGTTTCAGCCTGGATGATTAGGCTCTTCTGCACGATTAGTAGAAAAAGTTGTTCATATCGTCCCGTACGATCCTGCGATCGTCCGGGACGATTAGTGTAAATTGAGGGAAATCGTCCAGAAGACAGTTCGGGTCGTCCAGAGAAATCTGTGCTAGACGACCAAAAAATGACTTGATCGTCCCGGACGATAGGGTCATCGTCCGGTACGATTAGTTCAAAAAGGCCCCAAATCGTCCTGAACGCAGTTCGGGTCGTACAGCTGAAATGCACTAAACGATCATGATCGTCCGGGACGATCCTGCGATCGTCCAAGATGATATGATCGTATCAACCAAAAATAAATTGCTTTCCTTAATTACCAGATTAAATTAGGCATGATTGTACTGGATCGTCCGGGACGATACACGTATCGTACGGGACGATCAGACCAAGTATCTAAAAATATGAACTTGCCTAACTTGATCTGGCGGCTGAGAATTTCTGATTTGGGCATATCGTCCCGTACGATCCGGAGATCGTCCAGGACGATCTGCTCAATCAGACCCTTTTAACTTAGTCGCCCTAATTAGGGTTTCTGTTTTAACTGGATCGTCCAGGACGATGTGGAGATCGTCCAGGACGATATGAACAAAATTTTAACAGAAACTCTAATTAACTCAATCTCTCTCCCTGAGTGTGTGTGAGCAAGGTTACTTAGCTAGGGAATCAGTTACATTACAATTGACTCAATAAAAAGAAAAATCATACATTTGACACACTTGGACCCGATCTTGAGTTGGCTTGAGTGGCTCGCGGTCTTTTGTGCCTGAAATAGATTAGCCAAGCAAAACACACTGGAAACATGTTTGTCATCATCAAAACTAGATTTGCAACAATCTCCCCCTTTTTGAAGATGTCAAACATTTGTAAAGTAGTCTAAAAATAAAAGTAAACTAGGAGATCAAACAAACAAACATTTTTTTTTAATTTTTATTTAACAGCTAAAACAATACAGGAAACATGACTCAGAAAATAAAAACATACACAACTACAACTGACTCCCCTTTTGACATCACAAAAAGGAGGAGGAAAAATAGAACACGGAAATAAAACATAAATAGAACAACTACAAAATAGGAAAATCAGAATTTTTCCTTGATTTTAGATTCAAAAACCAATGATTGGACGATTGACAGCGCTGAAATTCAGAAAAGGTTGGAAATAATCAACTTTCGTAACTCCGACCCCGGGCACCTTATCGATGCAAACCTCTTTCAACACAAAAATCCGATTCAAAAGAAAAGACATTAGATTTGAAAAGAGATCCTTTCAAGCCTCGTTCTAGAAAAATATCTGATATAATAGTGTTACAAAGTAAAAAATCAGAAATCGGGATTTTCAAAACTCAAGCTTTTAAAAATATTAAGTAGCGCACAGATTTCTCTAAGACATTTAACAATCTGAAAGGGAAGAAAGCTTATTTTGGGCTCATTTTGTGCCTCTTTTTCAAATTGTATGGCGCTTTGCGCATCTTTTGATTTTTGATACACTTTGTGTATCTAATTTGGCAATTTCGCATCTTTTCAATTTTGGGCTCATTTTATGTCTCTTTTTCAAATTATCTGGCGCACTGCACATCTTTTATAAGCTTTCTCCTTTTCATAATAATTAAAGAGTCTCAGCTGTGAGATTATCTTCCAGACATAGGAGATGACTCTCCGCAGTAAGGAAGAACGATTCACAAAACAAAAGTCATACAACATATGATAAATGCAATCACTTGGTTTAGAAAATTAAACTAATGACTCAAGACTTTGAAAAACACTATTGATATGAGGCAGATTACTGTAGAAAGATAAAAAAATCTCTATTTCAAAAACTAACATTTTAATTTTGAAGAGGATTTTTATTCAAAAGAAACAACACACCAGTAAAGGAGTTAGAGGAAGAGAAACAATTATCAATGTTTCTTCCCTTTAACAGATTTAGCGAAGTCAATCACTGCTTACCAGCTTCCAAACCAAAATAAGGTAAAAACTCCCAGTCAAAAATTCAGATCATCAAAAGTAGTGAGCGTTGATCAGATCTTGAAAAGCATAAAATAGTAAGTGTAAGATATGAACCAGTAAATAAAAACAGGTAGAAAATCACAGCAAGGTAAATACTCAAATCAAACTAATAGTAAGGCTAACACAAAAATCAGCAGAAGAAATAAAATCAACTGAAAGCAAATAATCCAACCAAAACTAACTAACAGAAATCAGAAATCAGAATACCAAAACTAACTAACAGAAATCAGAAATCAGAATACCAAAACTAACTAATAGAAATCAGAATACGAAAACTAACTAACAGAAATCAGAATACCAAACAGAACAATCATAAATCAGCAGTCATCAGAATCAAGCATTTATATCAATCACTCCTAATCTGGTTCTCATAATGCTGAATGAGTCAAAGGCCAGTGGTTTAGTGAATACGTCAGCCAGTTGATTTTCAGTTGCTACGTGATGTAGCTCAATGTCCCCTTTTGTAACATGGTCCCTAATGAAGTGATGCCTAATATCAATGTGTTTGGTCCTAGAATGTTAGATTGGATTCTTAGAGATACAGATGGCACTAGTATTATCACACAGAACAGAAATTGTGCCAACAGGTACTCCTAAATCCAAGACTTGTTGCTTCAACCAAAGAACTTGGGCCACACAACTTCCTAAGGCAATGTACTCAGCTTCAACAGTGAAAAGTGCAACTGAGTTCTATTTTCTACTGGACCAGGAGACTAACGACTGTCCTATGACTTGACAAGTCCCAGAAGTACTCTTCCTATCCACCCTACACCCCGTAAAATCAGAATCAGAATATCCAATGATCTCAAAAGAGGTGCTGTGCCTAGGGTACCAAATTCCTAGGTTTGGGGTTCCTAAAAGATAGCTAAGAATTCTCTTAACAGCAGTCAAGTGGGACTCTTTAGGATCAGCCTGAAACCTAGCACAAAGACAGACACTAAACATGATATCAGGTCGGCTAGCAGTCAGGTAAAGCAGTGAACCTATTATCCCTCTATACTTCTTCTGATCAACAGATTTTCCATTTGAATCCTTATCTAACTGAACTGAGGAGGGCATGGGAGTATTGATTGGCTTGGCTTTATCCATTTCATATTTCTTCAAAATGTCCTTAGTGTATTTTGATTGATTGAGAAAGGTTCCATCATCCGTTTGCCTTATGCTAAACCCCAAAAAGTAGGACAATTCTCCCATCATACTCATCTCAAACTCCTTACTCATCATTTTAGAAAACTCTTCACATAAATATTTATCAGAAGATCCAAAAATTATATCATCAACATAGATCTGGACAATGAGTAAGTCATCCCCTAATCTCCTCAGAAAAAGGGTGGTGTCTACGCTCCCCTTAACAAACTCTCTTTCTAACAGGAATGTGCTAAGCCTCTCACACCAAGCTCTGGGTGCCTGTTTCAATCCATATAAGGCCTTTTTTAATTTATAGACATGACTTGGATATTGGAAACTCTCAAAACCTGGGGGTTGTTCTACAAAAACATCTTCTTTAATTACCCCATTTAAAAAGGTACTCTTAACATCCATTTGAAATAGCTTAAATCCCTTATAACAGGCAAAGGCTAGTAGCACTCTAATGGCTACCAATCTAGCTACAAGGGCAAAAGTCTCCTCAAAATCAATCCCTTCTATCTGATTATACCCCTTAGCCACCAATCTTACCTTATTTCTCACCACCACACCAGAATCATTCATCTTATTCTTACAGACCCACTTGGTTCCCACAATACTTTGATTTTTAGGTCTTTCTACTAACTCCCAAACATCAGTCCTTACAAATTGATTCAATTCTTCCTGCATAGCTAAAATCCAAAATTCATCCGACAGTGCTTGATTTATGTTGGTGGGTTCAGTCATTGAGATAAAGGCAGAATGGTTTACTTCCTTCCTAAGTCCATGCCTAGTCCTAACACCTTCAGAAGGGTCTCCTAAGATCAGTTCTTTAGGATGACTCGAAGAATATCTCCAATCTCTAGGAAACTCGGTTTGAGGTTCTACCCTTTCCTCCAAATTTATATTTCCAACTCCTTGGGTAACCTCAATAATCTCCTCATCTTCAACTTCAGATCTAGACTCCTTAGGATCAGATTCATCAAACACTACATGGGTTGTTTCTTCCACCACCAAAGTCCTCCTATTGAACACCCTAAAGGATTTTCCCACACTTGAATATCCTAAGAAAACTCCTTCATCAGATTTGGAGTCAAATTTTCCTAAGGGTGACTTCCCATTGTTCAGAATGAAAACCTTACAGCCAAAGACATGGAGGTGGGACAGATTTGGAGTTCTACCCTTAATGATCTCATAAGGTGTCTTGTTCAGTTTGACTCTCACATTTACCCTATTCAGCACATAACAGGTAGTGTTCACCGCTTCAGCCCAAAAGTATTTTGGAAGTGAATACTCGGCAAGCATGGCTCTAGCGGCTTCCACTAAGGTCCTGTTCTTCCTTTCAGCTACCCCGTTCTGCTGAGGGGTCCTAGGAGCTGAAAAATTGTGACTAATCCCATGATCCTCACAAAAACTTCCAAATCTTTCATTTTCAAACTCCCCTCCGTGATCACTATGGATGGTAATAATCTCACATCCTAACTTCTTCTGAATCCAAGTAGAGAAGGATCTAAACTCATCAAATGACTCAGATTTATGTGACAAAAACCTAACCCAAGTGAACCTCGAATAATCATCTACAATCATAAAACCATAGACTCTCCCCCCTAAGCTGGCAGTGCTAATGGGTCCAAAGAGGTCCATGTGAAGAACTTCTAAAGGTCTAGAGGTGCTAATGTCCTTAACACAGTGAAAAGAGGACTGGACTTGCTTCCCCAACTGACAGGCATCACACAGGTGATCCTTAGTGAACTTAAGCTTGGGCACACCTCTAACTAAGTCCTTTTGGGTGACTCTCCTAAGGGTTTTCATTCTGGCATGACACAATCTCCTATGCCATAACCAAGACTCATCAGCAGCAGTTTTTAAGCAAATTGAATTATCAGATTTAATGCTACTTACATCCAGCTTGTAGACGTTATTGATCCTTTGCCCCTGTAAAACAACTTCATCATTTAAGCTTAAAATGCAGCCAGTGGGCAGGAATTTGATGCTGTATCCCTTGTCACAGAGTTGACTGATGCTCAGCAGGTTGTGTTTCAGTCCATCTACAAGCAAAACATTATCAATCATAAAGTTCTTTGAATCACCAATTATACCTGTGCCTACCACCTTCCTGGTGGTGTTATCTCCAAGTGTAACCTTGCCTCCAGCTCTGGCCTCCAGCGAAATGAACCTATTTGCATCTCCAGTCATATGTCTAGAACATCCGCTGTCCAGGTACCACATGCTCTCACGAGGTCTTGTGTGAGAGCACACCTACAAAAGTATCAAATGTCAGTCTTAGGAACCCAAATAGGTTTGGGTTCCTTCTTATGAAAAGAAGAATGCAATGCATGCGTGCTGTACTGTGAAACAGGCAGTTTGGGTTTCCACACCCAATGTGTACTACGGTGAACAGTGCAGGTGTGAGAAATATGTCCTAACATGCCACATGAAAAACATCTAACACCAGGAAAAGGGTTAACTAATCAATGTGGATGATAATGCCTCTTCCTAGATGTATATGAAACATGCTTTGAAGAACTTGCAACAGATTTTTCAAAAGGTGGCGGTGCATAAAACTGTTCAAAAGTAGGCAGTGTTTTGTTCTTTTCAAAAGCACTGATCTTTACTTTCAAAAACTTATTTTCTTTCTTTAAACTTGCAATTTCAAATTTCAAGGTTCCCTTGCTACTTTCATTACTTTCTAACTCACATGCCATATCATTCACTTTCTTAAAAACAACTTCTAATTCAACATGCGATGTTTTTAACAAATCATGCTCAATAGTTAAATCAGAATATTTTTTGTTCAAATCATCGAATTCATCAAGCAAGAACATGTTATTGGAATCAAGTGTGGAATGATCTTTAACTACAGAATCATGCTCTTTTTGTAAAGTTAAGTAATCTAATTTCAAACTAGCATGAGTTTTCTTAAGCTTCCTATACGATGTATGAATTCTTTCAGAAACTTCAAATAATTGATCGTAGGTAAGCTCGCATACCTCTTCCTGATCCGACTGACCAGGGTGATCATCAGCCATACGACACAAGTTTGTTTCCTCCTCTTCAGCTTCAGTCTCAGAAGAGTCGGATGCAGAGTCTGCCCAGAACGCCTTCTGAATCCGCTTCTTATCTTTTCTGAACTTTGATTTCTCCTCACCCTTCTCCTTGCTTGGGTGAGCTTTAAGTGTAGGACATTCAACCTTTATGTGTCCAGGCTTCCTGCATTCAAAACAAACAGATTCAGATGAACTCTTAAAATTTTTATTGGACTTACCCTTGTTCCACTTCTGATAGTTCTTATGTTTCTTCCTTAGAAAGCTTTTGAATTGCCTTGTGATTAAGGCAACATCATCGCTATCAGACTCGGAAGTGCTAGCATCTGAATCCTTAGCCTTTAGTGCCACTGTCTTCTCTTTCTTGCGTTCACCTGCATCAAGTTGCCTTTGGTTCACCCCTTGCTCGTAAGCAATAAGTGATCCAAGTAAACTGTCAATAGAGTAAGTGTTTAAATCTTTAGATTCAGAAATAGCAGTAATCTTAGCATCATAAGAAGCAGACAAACATCTTAGAATTTTATTCACTCTTTCGTAGTTAGTAAGTTCTCTACCTAGAACATGCAAAGAGGTAACAATCTGAGTGAACCTTGTGTACATTTCTGAAATAGTCTCACTAGGTTTCATGCAAAAAAGTTCGTAATCATGTAACAGGATGTTTAACCTAGACTGTTTGACTTTAGTTGTACCTTCGTATGTTATGCATAATCTATCCCAGATTTCCTTTCCCGTTGTACAAGTAGAAACACGCATATACTCTTCAGATTTTAAAGCACAAAAGAAACAGTTCAAGTATTTTGCATTTAACTGTGCTAAATCACGATCATCAAACGTTCAATCAGTAAAAGGCAGTTCAGTTTTCACATTATTAATCAGTCTAAAAGGTGGTTCGTATCCGTCCTTAACTAACATCCACATGCGATAATCAATAGACTGTAGAAAAGTAGACATGTGTGTTTTCCAAAAATCAAAAGGAATATTATCAAACAACGGTGGTCTTGTAATAGAATATCCTTCAGCAGTATTATGATTGTTACAGTTAGCCATGGATCAAATTCAAAAGTTTTTAAACCTAAATTTTGAATCCCTCTCTGATACCACTTGAAAGTTTGATAGGGATGTTAAGCCCTAGTGAACTAGTCCCAAGGCTAAACAAGAGGGGGGGTGAATTGGTTATTTAAAAATTTCATGATAACAATGAAAATCTTTTTATAACATGCAGCGGAAACGAATTAAAACAACGATAAAAAGATCAACCAAAGATATTCACCCAAGCAGTTAATATCAGAAAAGTAAAGTGCAAAACTGAATCAGAAAAGCAAACCAGATTTTATAGTGGTTTGGTCAACTTGACCTACGTCCACTCCCCGGAGCCTCCCCTCCGGGTATTGCACTAAACAAAAGTGTCTCTCCTTTTGCTCCCACAGCAAGGCGGAGAAGCCTGTACAAAAACCTCATTTTCACCACACGGTGAGGCAGAGAATCCGACCTCCTTTCGCTTCCTCCTAAAGCAGGCAGAGAACCTTCGAACTCCTTTCGCTTCCTCCTAAAGCAGGAAGAGAACCTTCGAACTCCTTTTGCTTCCACCTGAAGCGGGCAGAGAACCCCAGATCTTCTTGCGAACGATCCTCCCACGACGAACACCGACTAGACGAAAGACGATGAGCGGAGAAGATGACTCTGATCCGTGCTCGGAGCAACCTTAGTGAATCCCTCACTAACTCCCCCTCACAAGATCTTCTCTCTCCCTCCCAACTCTCTCTCTCTCTAGGGTTTCTCAGGGAAGGAAGGTGGCAAAAGATTTTTTCAAAAATTGGAAAAAGTTCTTTTAAAGGAGGGCTTAAAATTTGCCCTAAATCTCAACTGGTCGGCCAAGATCATCCAGGACGATCGGTAGATCGTCCTGTACGATCAGTTCAAATTCAGCTGTTTCAGCCTGGACGATTAGGCTCTTCTGGACGATTAGTAGAAAAAGTTATTCATATCATCCCGTACGATCCTGCGATCATCCGGGATGATTAGTGCAAATTGAGGGAAATCGTCTAGAAGACAGTTCGGGTCATCCAGAGAAATCTGTGCTGGACGACCAAAAAATGACTTGATCGTCCCGGACGATAGGGTCATCGTCTGGTACGATTAGTTCAAAAAGGCCCCAAATCGTCCTAAACATAGTTCAGGTCGTACAGCTGAAATGCACTAAACGATCATAATCGTCCGGGACGATCCTGCGATCGTCCAGGACGATATGATCGTATCAACCAAAAATAAATTGTTTTCCTTAATTACCAGATTAAATTAGGCATGATTGTACTGGATCGTCCGGGATGATACACGTATCGTACGGGACGATCAGACCAAGTATCTAAAAATAAGAACTTGCCTAACTTGATCTGGCGGCTGAGAATTTCTGATTTGGGCATATCGTCCCGTACGATATGGAGATCGTCCAGGACGATCTGCTCAATCAGACCCTCTTAACTTAGTCGCCCTAATTAGGGTTTCTGTTTTAACTGGATCATCCAGGACGATGTAGAGATCGTCCAGGATGATATGAACAAAATTTTAACAGAAACTCTAATTCACTCAATCTCTCTCCCTGAGTGTGTGTGCAAGGTTACTTAGCTAGGGAATCAGTTACATTACAATTGACTCAATAAAAAGAAAAATCATACATTTGACACACTTGGACCCGATCTTGAGTTGGCTTGAGTGGCTCGCAGTCTTTTGTGCCTGAAACAGATTAGCCAAGCAAAACACACTGGAAACATGTTTGTCATTATCAAAACTAGATTTGCAACAGATTTAGGGTTTTAGGGTTTAGGGTTTAGGTTTCTGGGTTTAGGGTTTAGGGTTTAGAGTTCAGGGCTTTTTTTAGCGTTTTTGGGTTTAGGGTTTATGGTTAGGGTTTAGGGTTTTTTAGCGTTTTAAGGTTTTAGGTTTAAGGGTTTTTTTAGGGTTTAGGGTTTTTTAGGATTTTTAGGGTTTAGCGTTTAGGGTTTAGTGTTTAGGGTTTTGTTTGGGTTTAGGGTTTACGGTTTAGGGTTTACGATTTAGGGTTTTGAGTTTAGGGTTTGTAGGGTTTAGGGTTTTTAGGGATTTAGGCTTTATGGTTTAGGGTTTAGGGTTTTTAGGGTTTAGGGTTTAGGGTTTTAGAATTTTTGGCTTTTTAGGGTTTTATGGTTTTAGAGTTTTTTAGGGTTTTAGGGTTTTAGGGTTTAGAGTTTTTTTAGGGTTTAGGGTTTTAGGGTTTAGGGTTTAGGGTTTATGGTTAAGATTTACGGTTTATGATTTAGGGTTTAAGATTTTTAGGGTTTAGGGTTTAGGGTTTATGGTTTTTTTTAGGGTTTAGGCTTAAAGGTTTAGGGTTAGGGTTTAGGGTTTAGGATTTTTTTTTAGGGTTTAGGGTTTTATGGTTTAGGGTTTAGTGTTTTTTAGAGTTTTAGGGTTATCGGTTTAAAGTTTTACAGTATAGGGTTTAACATTTAGGGTTTGGGGTTTAGGATTTAGGGTATAGGGTTATGGGTTTTTAGGGTTTACGATTTAGGGTTTAAGGTTTTAGGTTTTATGGTTTAGGGTTTAGGGTTTAGGGTTTAAGATTTAGGGTTTTAGGGTTTAGGGTTTAGGTTTCTGGGTTTAGGGTTTAGGGTTTAGAGTTTAGGGTTTTTTTAGGGTTTTTGGGTTTAGGGTTTATGGTTAGGGTTTAGGGTTTTTTAGCATTTTAGGGTTTTATGTTTTAGGGTTTTTTTAGGGTTTAGGGTTTAGGGTTTAGGGTTTTTTAGGATTTTTAGGGTTTAGGGTTTACGGTTTAGGGTTTTATGTTTTAGGGTTTTTTAGGATTGTTTGGGTTTAGGGTTTACGGTTTAGGGTTTACGATTTAGGGTTTTGAATTTAGGGTTTGTAGGGTTTAGGGTTTAGGATTTTTAGGGATTTAGGCTTTTGGTTTAGGGTTTAGGGTTTAGGGTTTTAACGTTTTTGGTTTTTTAGGGTTTAGGATTTTAGGGTTTTTTAAGGTTTTAGGGTTTTTTTAGGCTTTAGAGTTTTAGAAGATAGGGTTTAAGGTTTAAGGTTTATGGTTAAGGTTTACGGTTTATGATTTATGGTTAAGGTTTACGGTTTACGATTTAGGGTTTAAGGTTTTTTGGGTTTAGGGTTTACGGTTTTTTTTAGGGTTTAGGGTTTTTAGGCTTTTTAGGGTTTAGGTTTTATGGTTTTTTAGGGTTTTTAGGGTTTGGCATTTAGGGTTTAGCTTTTAGGGTTTTATGGTTTTTCGGGGTTTAGGATTTTGCTTTTTTAGGGTTTAGAACTTAGAGTTTAGGGTTTTTTAGGGTTTAGGGTTAAGGGTAAAGGATTTAGGGTTTAGGGTTTTTAGGGTTTAGGGTTTAGGGTTTAGGGCTTTAGGGTTTAGGGTTTTTTAGGGTTTAGGTTTTAGGGTTTAGGGTTTAGGGATTACTGTTTCACGGTTTAGCGTTTAGGGTTTAGGGTTTAGGGTTTTTAGGGATTTAAGATTTAAGGTTAAGGATTTAGGATTTAGGGTTACTTAGGGTTTTAAGGTTTAGGGTTTAGGGTTACTTAGGGTTTTAAGGTTTTAGGGTTTTGGGTTTTTTTAGGGTTTAGGATTTAGGGTATAGGGTTTTTAGGGTTTAGCGTTTAGGGTTTAGGGTTTTAGGGTTTAGGGTTATTTAGGGTTTAGTGTTTTTAGGGTTTAGGGTTTATGATTTATGGTTTTGGATTTAAGCTTTTTAGGGTTTAGGATTTAGGGTTTTCGGTTTTTAGGGATTTAGTCTTTATGGTTTAGGGTTTACGGTTTTAGGGTTTTAGGGTTTAAGGTTTAGGGTTTTTTAGGGCTTAGGGTTTAGGGTATATTCTTCAGGGTTAACAGGGTTTAGAGTTTAGGGTTTAAGATTTTTTTTTAGGGTTTTAGGGTTTAGGGTTCATGGTTTTAGGGTTTATGGTAAAGGTTTACAGTTTTGGGTTTAGGGTTTATGGTTTTTAGGGTTTAGGGTTTTTTTTAGGGTTTATGGTTTAGGATTTAGGGTTTTTTAGGAGTTTTTAGGCTTTTTAGGGTTTTGGGTTTAGTGGTTTTTAGGTTTTTTTAGGGTTTTTAGGGTTTGAGGTTTAGGGTTCAGCGTTTAGGGTTTTAGGGAAATTCAGGGTTTAGGCTTTAGGGTTTTTTTGCATTTAGGGTTAAGGGTATAGGGTTTAGGTTTAGGTTTTAGGATTTTTAGGTTTTAGGGTATAGCATTTATGGTTTAGGGTTTTAGGGTTTAGGGTTTAGGGTATAGGGTTAAGGTTTAGGTTTTAGTATTTTTAGGTTTTAGGGTTTAGCGTTTAGGTTTTAGGGTTTTAGGGTTTAGGGTTTAGGGTTTCTAGGATTTAGGGTTTAGTGATTAGGGTTTAGGGTTTTGAGTTTTTAGGGATTTAAGGTTTGAGGTTTAGGGATTAGGGTTTAGGGTTTAGGATTTAGGGTTTTAGGGTTTAGGGTTTTTAGGGTTTAGGGTTTAGGGCTTAGGGCTTAGGGTTTTTAGGGTTTACGGTTTAGGGCTTAGGGTATAGGGTTTAGGGTGGTTAGGAATTTAAGCTTTATGGTTTAGGGTTTAGGGTTTAGTGTTTATGGTTTTTTAGGGTTTTAGGGTTTTAGTGTTTAGTGTGTTGCAAATCTGGTCTTGATGATGACAAACATATTTCCAGTGTGTTTTACTTAGCTAACCCGTTTCAGGCACAAAATATCACAAGCAAATCAAGCCAACTCAAGATCGGGTCCAAGTGTGTCAAATGTATGATTTTTCTTTTTATTGAGTCAATTGTAATGTAACTGATCCCCGAGCTAAGTAACCTTGCACATACACACTCAGGGGGAGAGCTTGAGAGAATTAGAGTTTCTGTTCATTTTTTGTTCAGATCGTCCTGGACGATATTCACTTCGACCTGGACGATCCAGCAAAAATAGAAACCCTAATTAGGGCAACTAAGTTAAGTGAGTCTAATTAAGAAGATCGTCCTGGACGATCTTTGGATCATACGCGACGATATGCTCAAATCAAAAATTCTCAGCCGTCAGATGAAGTTAGGCAAGTTTTTATTTTATGTTATATGGTCTGATCGTCCCGGACGATACGTGTATCGTCCTGAACGATTCAGTACAATCATGCCTAAATTAATCTGGTAATTAAGGAAAGCAATTTATTTTTGATTGATACGATCATATCGTCCTCGATGATCATGATCGTCTAGTACATTTCAGCTGTACGTCCCGAACTGTGTTCAGGATGATTTGGGCACTTTTTGAACTAATTGTACAGGATGATGTCCCTATCGTCCTGGACGATCAAGTCATATTTTGGTCATCCAGCAAAGTTTGCTCTGGCCGACCCGAACTATCTTTTGGACGATATTCCTCGATTTGCACTAATCGCCCCGGACGATCGCAGGATCGTACTGGACAATATGAATAATTTTTTATACTGATCGTCCAGAAGTGCCAGATCGTCCAGGCTGAAACAGCTGATTTTGAACTGATCGTACAGGACGATCTATCATCGTCCTGTCGTCCTGGACGATCTTGGCCGACCAGTTGAGATTTAGGGCAAATTTTAAGCCCTCCTATAAAAGAACTTATTCTTGAAACAAGAAAAATCTTTTGCCACCTTCCTTTCCAGAGAAACCCTAGAGAGAGAGAGAGTTTGGGAGAGAGAGAGAAGATCTTGTGAGGTGGAGTTAGTGAGGGATTCACTAAGGTTGCTCCAAGCACGGATCAGAGTCGTCTTCTCCACTCGCCGTCTTTCATCTAGTTGGTGTTCGTCGTCGGAGGATCGTTCGGAAGAAGATCCGGGGTTCTCTGCCCGCTTCAGGTGGAAGCAAAAGGAGTTCGAAGGTTCTCTGCCTGCTTCAGGAGGAAGCAATAGGAGGTCGGGTTCTCTGCCTCACCGTGTGGTGAAAAGGAGGTCTTGTACAGGCTTCTCCGCCTTGCTGTGGGAGCAAAAGGAGAGACACTTTTTATTTAGTGCAATACCCGGAGGGGAGGCTCCGGGGAGTGGACGTAGGTCAAGTTGACCGAACCACTATAAAATTTGGTTTGCTTTTCTGATTCAGTTATGCACTTTAATTTTCTGATATTAACTGCTTGGGTGAATCTCTGTGATTGATCTTTCCGTTATTGTTTACTTGTTTCCGCTGCAAAGTATCAAAAATATTTTTCTGTTGTTTGTTAAATTTCTAAATAACCTATTCACCCCCCCTCTTGGTTAGCCTCGGGACTAGTTCACTAGGGCTTATCATCCCTATCGTTCTTTCAAGTGGTATCTGAGCGGGATTCAAAATTTAGGTTTAAAAACTTTTGAATTTGATCCATGGCTAACTGTAACAATCGTAATACTGCTAAAGGTTATTCTATTACGAGACCGCCGTTGTTTGATAATATTCCGTTTGATTTTTAGAAAACACGCATGTCTACTTTTCTTCAATCGATTGACTATCGCATGTGGATGTTAGTTAAGGATGGATACGAACCACCTTTTAGATTGATTAACAATGTGAAAACTGAATTTCCCTTTGCTGATTGGACGTTTGATGATCGTGATTTAGCACAGTTAAATGCAAAATGTTTGAACTGTTTCTTTTGTGCTTTAAAATCTGAGGACTATATGCGTGTTTCTACTTGTACAACGGGTAAAGAAATCTGGGATAGATTGTGTATAACATATGAAGGTACAACTGAAGTCAAACAGTCTAGGTTAAACATCTTGTTACATAATTACAAACTTTTTCGCATGAAATCTAGTGAGACTATTTCAGAAATGTACACAAGGTTCACTCAGATTGTTACCTCTTTGCATGCTTTAGGTAGAGAACTTACTAACTACGAAAGAGTGAACAAAATTCTTAGATGCTTGCCTACTTCTTACGATGCTAAGATTACTGCTATCACTGAATCTAAAGATTTAAATACTTACTCTATTGACAGCTTACTTGGATCACTCATTGCTTACGAGCAAGGGGTGAACTAAAGGCAACTTGATGCAGGTGAACGAAAGAAGGAGAAAACAGTGGCACTGAAGGCCAACGAGAGTGAGTCTAGCTCTTTCGGGTCTGATAGCAATGATGTTGCCTTAATCACTAGGCAATTCAAAAGCTTTCTAAGGAAGAAACATAAGAATAATCAGAAGTGGAACAAGGGTAAGTCGAGTAAAAATTTTAAGGGTTCATCTGATAATGTGTGTTTTGAATGCAGGAAGCCTGGACACATTAAGGCTGATTGTCCTACACTTAAAGCTCATCCAAGCAAGGAGAAGGGTGAGGAGAAACCAAAGTTCAAAAAGGATAAGAAGGGAATTCAGAAGGCGTTCTGGGCAGACTCTATATCCGACTCTTCTGAGACTGAAGCTGAAGAGGAGGAAACAAACTTGTGTCTGATGGCTGATGATCACCCTGGTCATTCGGACCAGGAAGAGATATGTGAGTTTACTTACGATCAATTTTTTGAACTTTCTGAAAAAATTCATACATCGTATAGGAAGCTTAAGAAAACTCATGCTAGTCTGAAATTAGATTATTTGACTTTGCAAAAAGAGCATGATTTTGTTGTTAAAGATCATTCCACACTTGATTCCAATCACATGTCTTTGCTTGATGAGTTTGATGAGTTGAACAAAAAATATTCTGATTTAGTTTCTGAGCATGATTCGTTGAAAACCACGCATGTTGATTTAGAAAGAGCTTTTAAAGAGTTAGATACAATGGCATGTGAAGTAGAAAGTAGCAATGAAACCTTAAAATTTGAAATTGCAAGCTTAAAGAAAGAAAATGAGTTTTTGAAAGTGAAAATAAGTGCTTTTGAAAAGAACATAACACCGCCTACTTTTGAACAGTTTTATGCACCGCTACCTTTTGAAAAATCTGTTGCAAGTTCATCAAAGCATATTTCATATACATCTAGGAAGAGGCATTATCACCCATGTAGATTAGTTAACCCTTTTCCTTGTGTTAGATGTTTTTCATGTGGCATGTTAGGACACATTTCCCACACCTGCACTGTTCACCATAGTACACATTAGGTGTGGAGACCCAAATTGCCTGTTTCACAGCACAGCACGCATGCATTGCATTCTTCTTTTCATAAGAAGGAACCCAAACCTGTTTGGGTTCCTTAGACTGACGTTTGATATTTTTGTAGGTGTGCTCTCACACAAGACCTCGTGAGAGCTTGTGGTACCTGGACAGCGGATGTTCTAGACATATGACTGGAGATGCAAATCAGTTCATTTCGCTGGAGGCCAGAGCTGGAGGCAAGGTTACACTTGGAGATACACCACCAGGAAGGTGGTAGGCTCAGGTATAATTGGTGATTCAAAGAATTTTATGATTGATAATGTTTTGCTTGTAGATGGATTGAAACACAACTTGCCGAGCATCAGTCAACTTTATGACAAGGGATACAGCATCAAATTCCTGCCCACTGGCGGCATTTTAAGCTTAAATGATGAAGTTATTTTGCAGGGGCAAAGGATCAACAACGTCTACAAGCTGGATGTAAGTTGCATTAAATCTGATAATTCAATTTGCTGAAAAACTGTTGCTGATGAGTCTTGGTTATGGCATAAGAGATTGTGTCATGCCAGTATGAAAACCCTTAGGAGAGTCAACCAAAAGGACTTAGTTAGAGGTGTGCCCAAGCTTAAGTTCACTAAGGATCACCTGTGTGATACCTGTCAATTAGGGAAGCAAGTCCAGTCCTCCTTTCACTCTGTTAAGGACATTAGCACCTCAAGACCTCTAGAAGTTCTTCATATGGACCTTTTTGGACCCATTAGCACTGCCAGCTTAGGGGGGAGAGTCTATGGTTTTGTGATTGTAGATGATTATTCGAGGTTCACTTGGGTGAAGTTTTTGTCACATAAATCTGAATCATTTGATGAGTTTAGATCATTCTTTACTTGGATTCAAAGGAAGTTAGGATGTGAGATTATTACCATCCACAGTGATCACGGAGGGGAATTTGAAAATGAAAGATTTGGAAGTTTTTATGAGGATCAAGGGATTAGTCACAATTTTTTAGCTACTAGAACCCCTCAGCAGAACGGGGTAGCTGAAAGGAAGAACAGGACCTTAGTGGAAGCCGCTAGAGCCATGCTTGCGGAGTATTCACTTCCAAAATACTTTTGGGCTGAAGCGGTGAACACTGCCTGTTATGTGCTGAATAGGGTGAATGTGAGAGTAAAACTGAACAAGACACCTTATGAGATCATTAAGGGTAGAACTCCAAATCTGTCGCACCTTCATGTCTTGGAATGTAAGGTTTTCATTCTGAACAACGGGAAGTCACCCTTAGAAAAATTTAACCCCAAATCTGATGAAGGAGTGTTCTTAGGATATTCAAGTGTGAGGAAATCCTTTAGGGTATTCAATAGGAGGACTTTGGTGGTGGAAGAAATAACCCATGTAGTGTTTGATGAATCTGATTCTAAGGAGTCTAGATCTGAACTAGAAGATGAAGAGATTGTTGAGGTTACCCAAGGGGTTAGAAATACAAATCTGGAGGAAAGGGTAGAACCTCAAACCACTTTACCTAGAGATTGGAGATACTCTTCGAGTCATCCTAAAGAACTTATCTTAGGAGACCCTTCTGAAGGTGTTAGAACTAGGCATGGACTTAGGAAGGAAGTAAACCATTCTGCCTTTATTTCAATGATTGAACCCACCAACATCAATCAAGCCTTGTCGGATGAGTTTTGGATTTTAGCTATGCAGGAAGAATTGAATCAATTTGTAAGGAATGATGTTTGGGAGTTAGTAGAAAGACCTAGAAATCAAAGTATTGTGGGAACCAAGTGGGTCTTTAAGAATAAGATGAATGATTCTGGTGTGGTGATTAGGAATAAGACAAGATTGGTGGCTAAGGGGTATAATCAGATAAAAGGGATTGATTTTGAAGAGACTTTTGCCCCTGTAATTTGATTGGAAGCCATTAGAGTGCTACTAGCCTTTGCCTATTATAAGGGATTCAACCTGTTTCAAATAGATGTCAAGAGTGCTTTTTTAAATGGGGTAATAAAAGAGGATGTTTTTGTAGAACAACCCCCAGGTTTTGAGAGTTCCCAATATCCGAATCATGTTTTCAAATAAAAAAAGGCCTTATATGGATTGAAACAGGCACCCAGATCTTGGTATGAGAGGCTTAGCACATTCCTGTTAGAAAGAGAGTTTGTTAAGGGGAGTGTAGACACCACCCTTTTTCTGAGGAGATTAGGAGATAACTTACTCATTGTCCAGATTTATGTTGATGATATAATTTTTGGATCTTCTGATAAGTACTTATGTGATGAGTTTTCTAAAATAATGAGTAAGGAGTTTTAGATGAGTATGATGGGAGAATTGTCCTACTTTTTGGGGTTTAGCATAAGGCAAACGGATGATGGAACCTTTCTCAATCAATCTAAATACACTAAGGATATTTTGAAGAAATATAAAATGGACAAAGCCAAGCCAATCAATACTCCCATGACCTCCTCAGTTCAGTTAGATAAGGATTCAAGTGGAAAATCTGTTGATCAGAAGAAGTATAGAGGGATAATAGGATCACTGCTTTACCTGACTACTAGCCGACCTGATATCATGTTGAGTGTCTGTCTTTGTGCTAGGTTTAAGGCTGATCCTAAGGAGTCCCACCTGACTGTTGTTAAGAGAATTCTTAGATATCTTTTAGGGACCCCAAACCTAGGAATCTGGTACCCTAGGCACAGCACCTCTTTTGAGATAATTGGATATTTTGATTCTGACTTTGCGGGGTGTAGGGTGGATAGAAAGAGCACTTCTGGGACTTGTCAATTCATAGGACAGTCGTTAGTCTCCTGGACCAGTAGAAAATAGAACTCAGTTGCACTTTCCACTGCTGAAGCTGAGTACATTACATTAGGGAGTTGTGTGGCCCAAGTTCTTTGGTTGAAGCATAAAGTCTTGGATTTAGGGGTACATGTTGGCACAATTTCTGTTCTGTGTGATAATACTAGTGACATCTATATCTCTAAGAATCCAATCTAACATTCTAGGACCAAACACATTGATATAAGGCATCACTTCATTTGGGACCATGTTACAAAAGGGGACATTGAGCTACATCATGTAGAACCTGAAAATCAGCTGGCTGACATATTCACTAAACCACTGGCCTTTGACTCATTCAGCATTTTGAGAACCAGATTAGGAGTGATTGATATAAATGCTTGATTCTGATGACTGCTGATTTTGTATTGTTCTGATTAGTATTTTGTTTTCTGTTAGTTAGTTTTTTGGTTTGATTATTTGCTTTCAGTTGATTTTTATTTCTTCTGCTGATTTCTGTTTTTAGCTTTACTATTAGTTTGATTTGAGCATTTACTTTGATGTGATTTTCTACCTATTTTTTATTCACTGGCTCATATCTTGCACTTACTGTTTTATACTTTTCAAAATCTGATCACCGCTCACTACTTCTGATAATCTGAATTTCTGACTAGGAGTTTTACCTTGTGTTGATTTGGAAGCTGGTAAGTAGTGATTGTTTCCACTGAATCGGTTAAAAGGAAGAAACATTGATGATTGTTTCTCTTCCTTTAACTCCTTTACTGGTGTATAGTTTCTTTTGGATAAAAATCCTCTTCAAAATTAAAATGTTAGTTTTTGAAATAGAGATTATTTTATCTTTCTACAGTAATCTACCTCATATCAATAGTGTTTTTCAAAGTCTTGAGTCATTAGTTTGATTTTCTAAACCAAGTGATTGCATTTATCATATGATATATGGCTTTTGTTTTGTGAATCATTCATCCTTACTGTGGAGAGTCATCTCCTATGTCTGGAAGATAATCTCACAGCTGAGACTCTTTAATGATTGTGAAAAGGAGGAAGCTTACAAAAGATGAGCAGTGCGCCAAGTAAATTAAAAAAGAGGCATAAAATGAGCCCAAAGCTGAAAAGATGCAAAAAATCGCCAACTAAAAGATACACAAAGTGTATCAAAAAAGAAAAGATGCGCAAAGCGCCAACTAAATTGTAAAAGAGGCACAAAATGAGCCCAACCAAGCTTTCCTTCCTTTCAGATCGTTAAAGGTCTTAGAAAAATCCGTGTGCCGCTTAATACTTTCAAAAGCTTGTATTTGAAAATCCTGATTTCTGATTTTTTACTTTGAAACACTATTATATCAGATATTTTTTCTGGAATGAGGCTTGAAAGGATCTCTTTTCAAATCTAATGTCTTTTCTTTTGAATCGAATTTTTGTTTTGAAAGAGGTTTGCATCGATAAGGTGCCCGGGGTCAGAGTTACGAAAGTTGATTTTTCCAACCATTTCTCGATTTCAGCACTGTCAATCGTCTTCTTTTTGGTTTTTGAATCTAAAATCAAGGAAAAATTCTGATTTACTTGAGTAGCTTGGTTAAAAAAAAAATCTTTGCTTTTGCGTATTTTTTCTATGAGTTTTATTTGTTTGTGTGTTATTTTGATTTCATGGTTGTGTTTTTGGGATCCTTTTCGGTCATTCTCATTATCCATCTTTTTTTGTTTTCTTCACATCGTCTTGGACGATACCCCTATCGTCCTAGACGATCCTCTTCATCCTCGACGATTCAAACATCATTCTAGACGATTCATTCAAAATCGTCCCCACACTGTTCCTGCTGCTGAAAAATTCAAATTATTGGTGATCATCTTGGACGGTCCTTACATCGTCCGGGAAGATATGATCCATATCATCCTGATCTGATCAAACGGCTGGCATTGCACCAATTATTGTCCATCGTCCTGGATGATCCACCTCATCGTCCTTAACGATCCACGTGTCCGCCGCTGGACGATTGGAATTCGGCCCGTCCGACACACTTATTGCACATCGTCCAGGACAATCCACCTAATCATCCTGGACGATACCTTTTCGTCAACGGTTGTCCAGCCTGACTCCTCGAGACGATCGCCTGTGTCTAATCGTCCTGGACGATCGGACCGCCTTTTTGACCAATCGTCTAGGACGTCATAAATGCCCATATCATCCCGGATGATGTCGCGATCGTACGGGACGATCAGGCCATTTTCTATATAAACAACAGTTTTCTTAAGGATTTTCCATAACTTTTTCTTCCACTCTCCTTCTACTTCCTTACACTTTTGATTCCTAATGGCTGGTGGCAAACGGTCCCGTCAAAAGGGTGCCAGTTCCTCGCGGGGTTCTGTTGATCCTCGCTTCCCTAATGCAGCCGATCAGGCTACCTACGAGCGATATTGTGAAGTGGGGATCACACTGTCAAAAATTGTAAATCCCCGCACTCTCACTTATCCTGTCCTTGACCTCCTCGCACACACCTCCCTCACCTTCATCATGACTCTCGCATTTCCCTTTAGCTCGAAACTTCTTTGAATTTTCTTTACAAACTTGTGAATTTCGGCTGATTTAACCCACCCTCCGCTCTTATGTAAATCAGCGCCCTGTCGAACTTACCTACCAAGATTTTCATAACATTCTCCAACTTTCCGTCACTAGCGATAAATTTCATACCCTTATCACCGACCCAGACTATGATTGGAGTGTCGCCAATCATTTCCTTCATAATACAAATGCTCCTTATCATGACAATGCCTGCTCCACACTTCTTAAGTACGCCCGGACTATTCAGCATGTTCTTCGTTCCTCCATCATTCCAAAGGCGGGGGATTGAATTCACATCACCCCACTCTTATCATTGACCACCTACTACATCCTGGCCCATAGGGAATTTAATGCCACCAACCTTATTATCCAGTACCTTGAGTACCTCACCACCATTCAGGATCCAGGTCATCGCCATCGTCCAAATCTAGCCTTAGGACACATCATTGCCTATGCCCTCGAAACCAAATATGACCTGCAATATCCCGCAGCTTCAGATGTTCCTCCTTCCTTCCTCACCAACAATGCCTTCCATGTCCTACACAGCACCCGACTATATCCGGAGCCCGCCCCGTATGTTGAGAAAGAGGAGGAAGAGGCCATTCTAGTTCCTGCTGCACCAGAGGCACCTGCTCCCCTTCGCATTGCCTCTCCCTTTGACCACCTGGTGCAGTGCTTCGATCAGTGGGAGAGATTTGACTCCTATGTGGTTACCCAGGAGCAGCGGTACGTCGAGGACATCCAGCGCTTCACTGACTACGCTACGCAGCAGAAACAGCAGCATGACCAGGACATTGCCTGGATTGGAGCTCATTTTCAAGCCATTAACCACTACTTCAACCCACCACAGCCGCCCCCTTCTTCTGATCAGGATCGGCCTCCGTTCTAGTTTTCTATTTTATTGTTGTTCTCTTTTATGTTTTGTACTTGTATTTTCGTGTTCTGTTTTATCCTCCTCCTTTTTGTGATGTCAAAAGGGAGAGTCAGTTGTAGTCATTTCAGTTTTTGTTATGTGTTATGTTTTCTATATTAGTTTGATTGTTAAATAAAAATTTAAAAAAATATATCTGTTTTTCAATCTCTTGTTTATTTTTTTTTCAAACTACTGTACAAATATTTGCCATCATTAAAAAGGGGAAGATTGTTGCAAATCTTGTTTTGATGATGACAAATATGTTTCAAGTGTGTTTTGCTTGGCTAACCCATTTCAGGCACAAAAGATCACAAGCAAATCAAGCCAACTCAAGATCGGGTCCAAGTGTGTCAAATGTATGATTTTTCTTTTTATTGAGTCAATTATAATGTAACTGATCCCCGAGCTAAGTAACCTTGCACACACACACTCAGGGGGAGAGCTTGAGTGAATTAGAGTTTCTGTTATTTTTTATTCAGATCGTCCTGGACGATATTCACATCGTCCTGGATGATCCAACAAAAACAAAAACCCTAATAAGGGCTACCAAGTTAAGTGAGTCTGATTAAGCAGATCGTCCTAGATGATCTTTGGATCATACAGAATAATATGCTCAAATCAGAAATTCTCAGCCGCCAGATCAAGTTAGGCAAGTTTTTATTTTAAGTTATATGGTCTGATCGTCCCGGATGATATGTGTATCATCCTGGATGATTCAGTACAATCATGCAATTAAATTTTTATTGATACGATCATATCATCATGGATGATCGCAGGATCATCCTGGACGATCATGATCGTCTAGTGCATTTCAGCTATACATCCCGAACTATGTTCAGGAAGATTTGGGCACTTTTTGAACTAATCGTACAGACGATGTCCCTATCGTCCTGGATGATCAAGTCATTTTTTGGTCATCCAACACAGTTTGCTTTGGACGACCCGAACTGTCTTCTGGATGATATTCCTCGATTTGCACTAATCGTCCCAGACGATCGCAGGATCATACGGGATGATATGAATAATTTTTTATACTGATCGTCCAGAAGAGCCAGATCATCCAGGCTGAAATAGTTGATTTTGAACTGGTCGTACAGGACGATCTATCGATCGTACTGGACGATCTTGGCCGACCAGTTGAGATTTAGGGGCAATTTTAAGCCCTCCTATAAAAGAACTTTTTCTTGAAACAAGAAAAATCTTTTGCCACCTTCCTTTCAGAGAAACCCTAGAGAGAGAGAGAGTTTGGGAGAGAGAGAGAAGATCTTGTGAGGGGGAGTTAGTGAGGGATTCATTAAGGTTGCTCCAAGCACGGATCAGAGTCATCTTCTCCGCTCGTCGTCTTTCATCTAGTTAGTGTTCTTCGTGGGAGGATCATTCACAAGAAGATCCAGGGTTCTCTGCCCGCTTCAGGTGGAAGCAAAAGGAGGTAGGGTTCTCTGCCTCACCGTGTGGTGAAAAGGAGGTCTTGTACAGGCTTCTCCGTCTTGCTATGGGAGCAAAAGGAGAGACACTTTTTTTTTAGTGCAATACCCGGAGAGGAGGCTCCGGGGAGTGGACCTAGGTCAAGTTGACCGAACCACTATAAAATCTGGTTTGCTTTTTCTGACTCAGTTCTGTAGTTTAATTTTCTGATATTAACTACTTGGGTGAATCTCTGTGATTGATCTTTTCGTTATTGTTTACTTGTTTCCGCTGCAAAGTATTGAAAAGATTTTTCTGTTGTTTGTTAAATTTTTAAATAACCAATTCACCCCCCCTCTTGGTTAGCCTCGGGACTAGTTCACTAGGGCTTAACATCCCTATCGTTCTTTCATAGTGTTTTTTATGGGTTTTTAAGGGTTTTTATGGTTTAAGGTATATGGTTTTAGGATTTTTTTTAGGGTTTTTAGGGTTTAAGGTTTAGGGTTTGGGATTATGATTTTGGGATTAGGGTTTAGGGTTTAGGGTTTTTTAGGGTTTTAGGATTTAGGGTTTAGGGTTGAAGGCTTTTAGAGTTTAGGGTTTTTTTAAGGGTTTTAGGGTTAATGGTTTTTTTTAGGGTTTTAGGGTTTATGTTTTTAGGGATTAGGGTTTATAGTTAGGGTTTAGAGTTTAGGGTTTAGTTTAAGGTTTTTAGGGTGTAGGGTTTAGGGTTTTTTAAGGGTTTAGGGTTTTTTAGGAATCTTTTGGCTTTGTGTGGTTTAGGGTTTTTTAGGGTTTAGGGTTTAGGGTTTAAGGTTTTAGGGTTTTTTTAGGGTTTAGGGTTTTTACGGTTTAGGGTTTTTTAGGGTTTATGGTTTTAGATTTAAGGTTTAGGTTTTAGGGTTTAGGGATTTAAAGTTTAAGGTTTAGGGTTTAGGGTTTAGGGTTTTAGGGTTTAGGGTTATTTAAAATTTTAGGGCTTTTGGATTTAGGGTTTTTTTAGGGTTTTAGGGTTTAGGGTTTTAGGGTTTATGTTTTTAGGGTTTAGGGTTTAGGGTTTGGGGTTTTAGGGTTTAGGGTTTTTAGGGTTTAGGGTTTAGGGATTTTAGGGTTTAGGGTTTAGGTTTACGATTTAGGGTGTAGGGTTTAGGGTTTAGGGTTTAGGATTTTTAGGTATTTAGGCTTTATGGTTTGGGGTTTTGGGTTTTAGGGTTTTAGGGTTTAGGGTTTAGGGTTTTTTAGGGTTTAGGGTTTAGGGTTTATTATTTAGGGTTATCTGGGTTTAGGGTTTAAGATTTTTTTTTTAGGGTTTTAGGGTTTAGGGTTTTAGGTTTTAGGGTTTATGGTTTAGGGTTTAGGATTTAACGTTTTTAGGGGTTAGGGTTTAGGGTTTTTTATTAGGGTTTAGGGTTTAGGATTTAGGGTTTTTCAGGATTTTTTAGGCTTTTTAGGGTTTGGGGTTTAGTGGTTTTTAGGATTTTTTAGGTTTTTTAGTGTTTGGGGTTTAGGGTTTTAGGGATATTCAGGGTTTAGGGTTTAGGGTTTAGGCTTCAGGGTTTTTTTGCGTTTAGGGTTAAGGGTATAGGGTTTAGGTTTAGGTTTTAGGATTTTTAGGTTTAGGATTTAGCATTTAGGGTTTAGTGTTTTAGGGTTTAGGGTTTAGGGTATAGGGTTTAGGTTTAGGTTTTAGGATTTTTAGGTTTTAGGGTTTAGTGTTTAGGATTTAGGGTTTTAGCGTTTAGGGTTTAGGGTTTAAGATTTAGGGTTTCTAGGGTTTAGGGATTAGTGATTAGGGTTTAGGGTTTTGAGTTTTTAGGGATTTAAGGTTTAAGGTTTAGGGTTTAGGGTTTAGGGTTTAGGATTTAGGGTTTTAGGGTTCAGGGTTTTTAGGGTTTAGGGTTTAGGGTTTAGGGCTTTGGGTTTTTAGGGTTTAGGGTTTAGGTTTATGGTTTAGGGTTTAGGGTTTTTAAGAATTTAAGCTTTATGGTTTAGGGTTTAGGGTTTGGTTTATGGTTTTTTAGGGTTTTACGGTTTTAGTGTTTAGGGTTTTTTAGGGGTTTTTAGGGTTTTTAGGGTTTAAGGTATAGGATTTTAGGGTTTTCTTTTAGGGTTTGGGATTAGGATTTTGGGATTAGGGTTTAGGGTTTAGGTTTTTTTAGGATTTTAGGATTTAGGGTTTAGGGTTCAAGGTTTTTAGGGTTTAGGGTTTAGGGTTTATTATTTTTTTTTAGGGTTTTAGGGTTTATGGTTTTAGGGTTTAGGGTTTATAGTAGGGTTTAGGGTTTATGGTTTTTAGGGTTTAGGGTTTTTTAAGGGTTTAGGGTTTTTTAGGATTTTTTAGGGTTTTTAGGGTTTAGGGTTTAATGTTTTAGGGTTTTTTTAGGGTTTAGGGTTTTTAGGGTTTAGGGTTTAGGGTTTTTTAGGGTTTAGGTTTACGATTTAGGGTTTAGGATTTAGGGTTTAGAGATTTAAAGTTTAAGGTTTAGGGTTTAGGGTTTTAGGGTTTAGGGTTATTTAAAATTTCAGGGTTTTTGGATTTAGGGTTTTTTTTTAGGGTTTTAGGGTTTAGGGTTTTCTTTTAGGGTTTTAGGGTTTAAGTTTTTAGGGTTTAGGGTTTATGGTTTAGGGTTTTAGGGTTTAGGTTTTTAGGGGTTTAGGGTTTAGGGTTTAGGATTTTTAGGGTTTAGGGTTTAGGTTTACGGTTTAGGGTTTAGGGTTTTGGGTTTAGGGTTTAGGGTTTAGTGTTTTTTTTAAGTGTTTTAGGGTTTAGGGTTTTTTTTTAGGGTTTTAGTGTTTAAGTTTTTAGGGTTTAGGGTTTATAGTTAGGGTTTAGAGTTTAGGGTACAGGGTTTAACGTTTTTAGGGTTTAGGGTTTAAGGTTTTTTAAGGGTTTAGTGTTTAGGGTTTTTTAGGAATTTTTAGTCTTTTTAGGGTTTAGGGTTTTTAAGCGTTTTAGGGTTTAGGGTCTAGGGTTTAAGGTTTTAGGGTTTTTTTAGGGTATAGGGTTTTTAGGGTTTAGTGTTTAGGGTTTTTTAGGGTTTAGGGTTTATGGTTTAGGGTTTAGGTTTTAGGGTTTAGGGATTTAAAGTTTAAGGTTTAGGGTTAGGTTTTAGGGTTTAGGGTTTACGGTTTTGGGGTTTAGGGTTATTTAGAATTTTAGGGCTTTTGGGTTTAGGGTTTTTTTAGGGTTTTAGGGTTTACGGTTTTCTTTTAGGATTTTAGGGTTTAAGTTTTTATGGTTTAGGGTTTAGGGTTAAGGTTTAGGGTTTAGGGTTTAGGGTTTTAGGTTTTAGGTTTTTTAGGGTTTAGGTTTTAGGGTTTAGGGTTTAGGGTTTTTAGGGTTTAGGCTTTAGGTTTAGGGTTTAGGGTTTAGGGTTTAGGGTTTAGGGTTTTTAGGGATTTAGGCTTTATTGTTTAGGGTTTAGGGTTTAGGGTTTAGGATTTTTTAGGGTTTTACGGTTTTAGTGTTTAGGGTATTTTTTGAGGTTTTTAGGGTTTTTAGGGTTTAAGGTATAGGTTTTAGGGTTTTTTTTTTAGGGTTTTTAGGGTTTAAGGTTTAGGGTTTGGGATTAGGGTTTTGGGATTACGGTTTAGGGTTTAGGGTTTATGGTTTATAGTTTAGGGTTTTTTAGGGTTTTAGGATTTAGGGTTTAGGGTTCAGGGTTATTAGGGTTTAGGGTTTTTTTTAATGGTTTTAGGGTTTAGGGTTTATTTTTTAGGGTTTTAGGGTTTAAGTTTTTAGGGTTTAGGGTTTGTAGTTAGGGTTTAGAGTTTAGGGTTTAGGGTTTAAGGTTTTTAGGGTTTAAGATTTAGGGTTTTTTAAGGGTTTAGGGTTTTTTAGGATTTTTTAGGTCTGTTAGGGTTTAGGGTTTTTTAGGGTTTTAGGTTAGTGTTTTTAGGGTTTAAGGTTTTAGGGTTTTTTTAGGGTTTAGGGTTTTAGGGTTAGGGTTTTTTAGGGTTTAGGGTTTTTAGGGTTTAGGGTTTTTTAGGGTTTATGGTTTAAGGTTTAGGGTTTAGGTTTTAGGGTCTTGGGGATTAGGGTTATTTAGAATTTTAGGGCTTTTGGGTTTAGGTTTTTTTAGGTTTTTAAGGTTTAGGGTTTTCTTTTAGTGTTTTTGGGTTTAAGTTTTTAGGATTTAGGGTTTAGGGTTAAGGTTTAAGGTTTAGAGTTTAGGGTTTAAGGTTTTTAGGGATTAGGGTTTAGGGTTTTTTAAGAGTTTAAGGTTTAGGGTTTAGTGTTTTTTATGGTTTTTTAAGGTTTTAAGGGTTTAGGGTTTAGGGTTTAAGGTTTTAGGGTGTTTTTTAGGGTTTAGGGTTTTTAGGGTTTAGGGTTTAGGGTTTTTTATGGTTTATGGTTTAGGGTTTAGGATTTAGGTTTTAGGGTTTAGGGATTTAAAGTTTAAGGTTTAGGGTTTAGGGTTTAGGGTTTAGGTTTTAGGGTTTAGGGTTATTTATAATTTTAGGGGTTTTGGGTTTTGGGTTTTTTTAGGGTTTAGGGTTTAGTGTTTTTTGTGTTTAGGGTTTAGGGTGTTAAGGGTTTAGGATTAAGGGTTTAGGGTTTAGGGTTTTTAGGGTTTAGGGTTTTTAGGCTTTAGGCTTTGGATTTAGGGTTTAGGGTTTAGCGTTTATGGTTTAGGGTTTAGCATTTTTAAGGTTTAAGGTTTAGGGTTTAGGATTTAGGGTTTATGGTTTAAGGTTTTTAGAGATTAGGATTTAGGATTTTTTTTAGGGTTTAGGATTTTTTTAGGATTTTTTACAGTTTTAAGGGTTTAGGGTTTGGGGTTTTAGGGATTTTTTTTAGGGTTTTTAAGGTATAGGGTTTAGGGTTTTTTAAAATTTTTTACAGTTTTTAGGGTTTAGGGTTAAGGGCTTAAGGTGTAAGATTTTAGGGTTTTTAAGGTTTAGGGTTTTGGGTTTAGGGTTTACGGGTAGGGTTTATAGTTTAGGGTTTAGGGTCTTGAGTTTAGGGTTTAGTGTTTATGGTTTAGCATTTTTTAGGATTTTGGGGTTTTAGGGTTTATGATTTTTTTTTTTTTGGGTTTTAGGGTTTTACGGTTTAGGGTTTATGGTTAGGGTTTAGGGTTTAGGGTTTAGACATTTTAGGGCTTAGGGTTTAGGGTTTAAGATTTTTTTTTAGGGATTTAGGGTTTATGGTTAGGGTAAAGGGTATAGGGTTTAGGGTTTTTTAGGGTTTTTAGGGTTTAGGGTTTTAGTGATTTTTTTAGGGCTTAGGGTTTAAGGTTTGGGGTTTATGGCTTAGGCGAGTGTAGGGTTTAAGGTTTAGGGTTTTTAGGGTTTAGGGTTTAGAGTTTAGGATTTTTAGGGATTTAAAGTTTAAGGTTTAGGGTTTAGGGTTTAGGGTTTTAGGGTTTAGCGTTATTTAGGGTTTTAGGGTTTTAGGGTTTAGGGTTTTTTTAGGGTTTAGGGTTTAGGGTTTAGGGTTTAGGGTGTTAAGGGTTTAGGGTTTAGGTTGTATGGTTTAGGGTTTTTAGGCTTTAGCCTTTAGGGTTTAGGGTTTAGGGTTTAGCGTTTAGGGTTTATGGTTTAGGGTTTAGCATTTTTAGGGTTTAGGGTTTAGGGTTTAGGGTTTTAATGGATTAGGATTTAGAATTTTTTTTTAGGGTTAGGGCTTAGGATTTTTTAGGATTTTTTACGGTTTTTAGGGTTTAGGGTTTAGGGTTTGGGGTTTTAGGGGTTTTTTTTAGGGTTTTTAAGGTATAGGGTTTTAAGTTTAGGGTTTACGGGTAGGGTTTATGGTTTAGGGTTTAGGGCCTTCAGTTTAGGGTTTAGGGTTTATGGTTTAGAGTTTTTTAGAATTTTTTTGGTTTTAGGGTTTATGGTTTTTTTAGGGTTTAAGGTTTTTTTTTTGGTTTTAGGGTTTAGGGTTTTAGGGTTATAGGGATTAGGGTTTATTGTTAGGGTTTAGGATTTTGTTATTTTAGGGTTTAGGGTTTAGGGTATAAGGTTTTTTTTAGGGTTTTAGGGTTTAGGGTTTAGGGTTTAGGGTTTAGGGTTTAGGGTTTAGGGTTTTTTATAATTTTTTATAGTTTGTAGGGTTTAGGGTTTAGGGTTTAAGGTTTAGGGTTTTAGGTTTTTCTTTTTAGGGTTTTTAAGCTTTAGGGTTTTGAGTTTAGGGTTTACGGGTAGGGTTTATGGTTTACGGTTTATGGTTTAGAGTTTTTTAGGATTTTTGTGTTTTAGGGTTTAAGGTTTTTTTTTTGGTTTTAGGGTTTAGGGTTTTAGGGTTATAGGGATTAGGGTTTATTGTTAGGGTTTAGGGTTTTGTTATTTTAGGGTTTAGGGTTTAGGGTTTAGGGTTTAAGGTTTTTTTTTAGGGTTTTAGGGTTTAGGGTTTAGGGTTTAGGGTTTATGGTTTTTAGTGTTTTGGGTTTTAGGTTTAGGGTTTTTTAGGGTTTAGGGTTTAGGGTTTTTTAGGATTTTTTATGCTTTTTAGGGTTTATGGTTTATCGTTTAGGGTTTAGGGTTTTTTAGGGTTTACAATTTTTAGGGTTTAGGGTTTAGGGTTTTTTAGAGTTTAGGGTGTAGGGTTTAGAGGTTAGGGTTTACAGTTTATGATTTAGGGTTTTAGGGTTTAAGGGTTTAGGGCTTAAGATTTAGGGTTTAGGGTTTAAGGTTTAGGGCTTTTAGGGTTTAGGGTTTATTATTTTTAGGGATATAAGGTTTAGGCTTTAGGGTTTAGGGTTATTTAGGGTATTAGAGTTTTATGGTTTAGGGTTTTTTTTAGGGTTTAGGGTTAGGGTTTATGGTTTAGAGTTTAGGGTTTTAGGGTTTAGGATTTTAGGGTTTTAGGGTTTAGGGTTTAGGATTTTAAGGGATTTAAGGTTAAGGGTTTAGGTTTTAGGGTTATTTAGGGTTTTAGAGTTTTAGGGTTCTGAATTTTTTTCGGGTTTAGGGTTTAGGTATTAGAGTTTTTAGGGTTTAGGGTTTAGGGTGTTAAGGGTTTAGGGTATAGGATTTTTATGGTTTAGGGTTTTTAGGGTGTAGGGTTTTTAGGCTTAAAGGTTTAGGGTTTAGGGTTCAGGTTTAGAGTTTTTAGGGTCTATGGTTTTTAGGGTTTAGGGTTTAAGGATTTAGGGTTAAGGGTTTATGGTTTAGTGTTTTAGGGTTTAGGGTTTATGGTATAGGGTTTAGGGTTTAGGGTTTAGGGTTTTAGGGTTTAGGGTTGAGGGTTTAGGGCTTAGAGTTTAGGGTTTAGGGTTTAGGATTTTTAGGGTTTAGGGTTTAGGTTTTGGGTTTTAGGTTTTGGGTGTTAAGGGTTTAGGGTTTAGGGTTTTTATGGTTTAGAGTTTTAGGGTATAGGGTTTTTAGGCTTTAGGTTTAGGGGTTAGGGTTTAGGGTTTAGGGTTTAGGGTTTTAGGGTTATGAGTTTAGTGTTTAGGGTTTAGGGTTTAGGGTTTTAGGGTTTAGGGTTTAGGGTTTAGGGTTTAGGGTTTAGGGTTTGTGGTTTAGGGTTTAGGGTATAAGAATTTTAGGGTTTAGGGTTTAGAGTTTAGGGTTTAGGGTTTAGGGTTTAGGGTTGAGGGCTTAGGATTTAAGGTTTAGGGTTTTTAGGGTTTAGGGTTTAGAGTTTCGGGTTTTAGGGTTTAGGGTTTTATGGTTTTAGGGTTTTGTTAGGGTTTAGGTTTTAGGGTTTAGGGTTTTAGGGTTTTACGGTTTAGGGTTTATGGTTAGGGTTTAGGGTTTATGGTTTAGAGGATTTAGGGTTTAGGGTTTAGGGTTTAAGGGTTTTTTTTTATTGTTTTACGGTTTGGGGTTTAGGGTTTATGGTTAGGGTATAGGTTATAAAGTTTATGGTTTTTAGGATTTAGGGTTTTTTAGGGTTTTTTAGGCTTTTTAGGGTTTCGGGTTTATGGTTTAGGGTTTTTTAGGGTTTCTAGGGTTTAGGGTTTTAGGGTTTTTTTTAGGGCTTATGGTTTAAGGTTTGGGGTTTGGGGCTCAGACATTAGGGTTTTAGGTTTAGGGTTTAAGGTTTAGGGTTTTTATGGTTTAGGGTTTAGGGTTTAGGGTTTAGAGTTTAGGATTTTTTGGGATTTAATGTTTAAGGTTTAGGGTTTAGGGTTTAGGGTTTAGGGTTTTTGGAATTAGCGTTATTTAGGGTTTTAGGGTTTTAAGGGTTTAGGGTTTAGGTTGTAGGGTTTAGGGTTTTAGGGTTTAGGATTTTTAGACTTTAGCCTTAAGGGTTTAGGGTTTAGGGTTTAGGGTTTTAAGGGATTAGGATTTAGAATTTTTTTTTAGGGTTTAGGATTTAGGGTTTAGGATTTTTTTACTATTTTTTACGGTTTTTAGGGTTTGGGGTTTAGGGTTTGGGGTTTTAGTGGTTTTTTTTTAGGGTTTTTAAGGTATACGGTTTAGGGTTTTTTATATTTTTTTACAGTTTTTTGAGTTTAGGGTTTAGGGTTTTAGGGTTTTTAAGGTTTAGGGTTTTGAGTTTAGGGTTTATGGGTAAGGTTTATGGTTTAGGGTTTAGGGTCTTCAGTTTAGGGTTTAGGGTTTATGGTTTAGAGTTTTTTAGAATTTTTTGGTTTTAGGGTTTATGGTTTTTCTAGGGTTTAGGGTTTAGGGTTTAAAGGTTTTTTTTTTATGGTTTTAGGGTTTAGGGTTTTATGGTTATAGGGATTAGGGTTAATGGTTAGGGTTTAGGGTTTTGTTATTTTAGGGTTTAGGGTTTTGGTTTAAGGTTTTTTTTTAGGGTTTTAGGGTTTAGGGTTTATGGTTAGGGCTTAGGGTTTAGGGTTTAGGGTTTATGGTTTTTAGGGTTTTGGGTTTTGGGTTTAGGGTTTTTTTAGGGTTTAGGGTTTTTTATGATTTTTTAGGCTTTTAGGGTTTATGGTTTATGTTTTAGGGTTTAGGGTTTTTTAGGGTTTACAGTTTTTAGGGTTTAGGGTTTTTTAGAGTTTAGGGTGTAGGGTTTAGAGGTTAAGGTTTATAGTTTATGGTTTAAGGTTTTAGGGTTTAGGGTTTAGAGCTTAGGGTTTAGGGTTTAGGGTTTAAGGTTTAGAGTTTTTAGGGTTTAGGGTTTAGGGTTTATTATTTTTAGGGATTTAAGGTTTAGGCTTTAGGGTTTAGGGTTTTAGGGTTTAGGGTTATTTAGGTTATTAGAGTTTTATGGTTTATGATTTTTTTAGGGTTTAGGGTTAGGGTGTATGGTTTAGAGTTTAGGGTTTTAGAGTATAGGGTTTATGGCTCAGAGTTTAGGGTTTATGGTTTAAGGTTTAGGGTTTAGGGTTTAGGATTTTAATGGATTTAAGGTTTACGGTTTAGGTTTTAGGGTTATTTAGGGTTTTAGAGTTTTAGGGTTCCGAGTTTTTTTCGGGTTTAGGGTTTAGGTATTAGAGTTTTTAGGGTTTAGGGTTTAGGGTTTAGGGTGTTAAGGGTTTAGGGTATAGGATTTTAGGGGTTTAGGGTTTTTAGGGTGTAGGGTTTTTAGGCTTAAAGGTTTAGGGTTTAGGGTTTCGGGTTTATAGTTTTTAAGGTCTAGGGTTTTTAGGGTTTAGGGTTTAAGGATTTAGGGTTAAGGGGTTAGGGGTTAGGGTTTTACGGTTTAGGGTTTAGGGTTTAGGGTTTATGGTTTATGGTATGGGGTTTTAGGGTTTAGGGTTTAGGGTTTTAGGGTTTAGGGTTTAGGGTTTAGGGCTTAGAGTTTAGGGTTTAGGGTTTAGGGTTTTTAGGGTTTAAGATTTTTAGTGTTTAGGGTTTAGGGTTTAGGGTTTTGGGTTTTAGGTTTAGGGTGTTAAGGGTTTAGGGTTTAGGGCTTAGGGTTTTTATGGTTTAAAGTTTTAGGGTATAGGGTTTTTAGGCTTTAGGTTTAGGGTTTAGGGTTTGGGGTTTGGGGTTTTAGGGTTAAGAGTTTAGTGCTTAGGGTTTAGGGATAAGGGTTTTAGGGTTTAGGGTTTAGGGTTTAGGGTTTATGGTTTAGGGTTTAGGGTAAAGGGTTTTTAGGGTTTAGGGTTTAAAGTTTTGGGTTTAGGGTTTAGGGTTTAGGGGTTAGGGTTTAGGGTTTAGGGTTTTTAGGCTTTAGGGTTTAGAGTTTCGGATTTTAGGGTTTAGGGTTTAGGGTTTTATAGTTTTAGGTTTTAGGGTTTTGTTAGGGTATAGAGTTTAGGGTTAAAAATAAAGAGATAGAGCAAGAGAGAGAGACAAAGCGGGAGATAGAGCAAGAGGGAGAATGATTGAGAATTAGAAATAATGAGAGATGTAGAAAGAGAGAGAAAGAGAGAGGGATAGAGAGAGATAAATAGAGCAAGAGAGAGAGAGAGAGAGAGAGAGAGAGAGAGAGAGAGAGAGAGAGAGGGAGACAGAGCAAGAGGGAGAAAGATGAAGAATTCGAAATAATGAGAGAGGGGGAGAGGGGGGAGAGAGAGAGAGGAGAGAGAGAGGGAGATATATATATATATATATATAGCAAATGGGAGAATGATGGAACCCTATACCCTTAACCCTAAACCCAACAAAAACTCTAAATCCTAAAAATCCTAAAAAACCCTAAATACCCAAAAACCCTAAACCCTAAACCATAATCCCTAATCCCTAAAAATCTTAAACCCTAAACCCTAACCATAAACCATAAACCCAGAAACTCTAAACCCTAAAATCCTAAAAAAAAACCCTAAATACTATACCCTAAAAACCCCTAAACCCTAAACCCTAAACCATATACCCCAAATCTCTAAAAACCCTAAACCATAAACCCTAAACCCTAAACCCCTAAACCCTAAATCCTAAACCCTAAACCCTAAACCCTAAAAACCCTAAACCCTAAACCCTAAAGACCCTAAACCCTAAACCCTAAACCCTAAAAACCCTAAATCCTAAACCCTACACCCTAAACCCTAAACCCTTAAAAAAAACCCCCCTAAAACCCTAAACCCTAAAAATTCTAAAAAAAAAGCCTAAACCCAAAAACCTTAAAACCCTAAAAACCCCTAAACCCTAAACCATATACCCCAAATATCTAAAAACCCTAAACCATAAACCCTAACCATAACCAAAACCCTAAACCCTAAATCCTAAACCCTAAACCCTAAACACTAAAAACACTAAACCCTAAATCCTAAACCCTAAAACCCTAAACCCTAAACCCTAAACCGTAAATCCTAAACCCTGCACCCTAAACCCTTAAAAAAAAACCCCTAAAACCCTAAACCCTAAAAACCATAAAAAAAAGCCTAAACCCAAAAACCTTAAAACCTAAAACCCTAAAACCCCTAACCCTAAACCATATACCCCAAATCTCTAAAAACCCTAAACCATAAACCCTAAACCCTAACCCTAAACCCTAAACCCTTAAAACACTAAACCCTAAACTCTAAACCCTAAAAACCCTAAATCCTAAACCCTAAACCCAAAAAACCCTAAACCCTAAAAAAACTCTAAACACTAAAACCTTAAAACCCTAAAACCCTAAAGCCCTAAATAACCCTAAACCCTAAACCCTAAAATCCTAAACCCTAAGCCAAAAACCCTAAATCATAAACCCTAAACCCTAAACCCAAAACCTTAAATCCCTAAAAGCCCTAAACCCTAAATGCTAAACCCTAAACCCTAAACCCTAAAGCCTAAACCCTAAAAACCCTAAACCTTAAACCCTAATTGCTAAACACTAAACCCTAAACCATAAAACCAAATCCCTTAAACCCTAAAATCAAAACCTTAAATCATAAACCCCAAACACTAAACCCTAAATCCAAAACAACCCTAAATCCTACACCCTAAACCCTAAACAATAAACCCTAAATCCCTAAAAACCCTAAACCATAAACCCTAAACTCTAAACCTAAATCGTAAAAACCCTAAACCCTAAACCCTAAAAATGCTAAACCCTAAACCCTAAACCCCAAAAACCCTAAAACCCTAAACTCTAAACCCTTAAAACCTAAACCCGAAACCATAAAAACCGTACAAATCCCTAAAAAATCGTAAACCCTGAAACCCTAAAATCCTAAAAAACCCTAAACCTTAAACCCTAAAGCCTAAATCCTCACCATGAACCCTAAACCCTAAACCGTAAACCCTAAACCCTAAACCCAAAAAATCCTAAATCCTAAACCCTAAAAACCCTAAACCCTAAACCCTAAAACCCTAAATAACCCTAAACCCTAAGCCATAAACCCTAAACCCAAAACCTTAAATCCCTAAAAGTCCTAAGCCCTAAAACCTAAACCCTAAACCCAAAACCCTAAACCTTAAACTATAAACCCTAAAAACCCTAAACCTTAAAGCCTAAACCCTAAACCCTAAACCCTAAACACTAAACCCTAAAACCCTAAACCCTAAACCCTAAATCGTAAACCCTAAACCCTAAACAACCCTAAAGCCTAAAGCCTAAACACTAAACCCTAAACCCTAAAACCAAATATTTTAAGAATGTGGAAAGGGAATTGCAAGAACTTAAAGATCCTACTAATGTTAGTGACACTAACAAGGAATCAGATAGTTTAAGTTCTTCACATAAGGATAAGAATTTGGATCTTGTTATATATGATGAAACGATTGCTGTTCATAATAGCTCTCTTATTGTTGATCCTATGTTTTCTAAGAAGTTGGAACTTGTTGTTCTAATTCTTCTTCTGCTAAAGAAGATGTTTCTTTTTGTCCTGAGAAAGAATGTTGTGTGGAAAATAATTCAGGTGCTTTAAATTTGACTTCTTTTTCTGGTAATGAAGTTAATTCTTTTGAAAATGTGGATGTGAATAAAGACTTGGAGGAAGGTGAATTGGACTCAGGAGCTGTTAGTGAAACGGAATTATTGGTTGGTAAGAATAGGATTTGGCATTCTATTTACAATACTAGAGGGAAGAATAAAATGGGAAAGGATTCCAGTAAAGGTAAATCCATAGCTAAATCCAATTCATTTCATAAATAATGATTAATTTCTTACTTTGGAATGTGAGAGGGCTTGGATCCCTTTCTATTAAAAATAGAATTAGGAGTTTATGTCGCATTCATCATGTTGAGTTTTTAGCTGTTATTGAACCTATGATTTGCAATACTAGGATTAACAATGTTGCTAGAATTTTGGGTTTTGAGAATTTTTTTGTTAACTCTTCTACCAAGATTTGGTTATTTGTTCTAGGAATGTTATTCTTAATGTTATTGAAGATTTATCTCAGGTTGTGAATGTCTCTATTTCATATTTTGATGTTTTGGTTAAAGGTTCCATTGTTTATGCTTCTTGCAATAAAATAGAGAGGAAAATTCTTTGGGAGCAACTTTTTTCTTTTTCTTCTAACATTACTGAACCTTGCTTTGTGGGAGGGGATTTTAACACCATTGTGCATGCTAATGAAAGAAGAGGGGGTAATCCTCCTAATATGCAATCTATGGAAGATTTTTCCAATATGATTATTGATTGCAATCTTGTGGACATCGGTTTTGTGGGCTCCAATTTTACTTGGAATAATGGCAGAATATGGCAGAGATTAGATAGAATTTTATTTAACCAGTTTTGGCTTGCTAATTGGCATATTACTACTGTTGAACATCTGAGTAGGACTTTATCTGATCATTGTCCTTTATTAATTTCTATAAGAAAGGAGAATAGTCTTTCTAATTATATTCCCCATTTTAGATTTCAGAATATGTGGACCCAACATCCTAAATTTCTTACTATTGTGGATTCCAATTGGAATGCTGCTCTTGTTCCAGATAACTCTGTCAAAGTCATGATAAGATTTTGGTTTAAGCTCAAAAGACTTAAGTAATATTTGAATTGGTGGAATAAGCATCACTTTAAAAATATTTTTGCTAACATTAAAGATATGGAAGAGAAAGTTTGTATGCTTGAAAAATTATCTTCTAATGACCCTTCCTTTTTAACGAATTTGAACTTAGCCAAGGATCACCTTATTCATTTTCAAGATATGGAAGAAACGTTTTGGAAACAAAAAGCCTCTTCTAATCATATCTCAAGTGGGGATCGTAACACGAAATACTTTCATGCCTTAGTCAATAAAAAGAAATCTATTAATCATATTAAAAAGATTAAGGATGAAAAAGAGAATTGGATTTTGGATTCCTTGCTTTTTGATTCTGTGTGTAAGCATTTTTCTAATATTCTTTGTAGGAATGATAATATTCAGCAATTATCTAATCCTCACTTTATTGACAAAATTATTTCTATTGAGGATAATATTTCTCTTACTTGTATTTCTTCTGAGAATGAAATTTATACTGATTTATTGACTATAAATGGTGATTCTACTGCTGGTATGGATGGCTATACATCGCTTTTCTTTCATACTTGTTGGCATATTATCAAAAAAGATTTAATTGATGTTGTTTTAGATTTCTTTAATGGTACTTCTATTCCTAAATACTTTACTTCTACTGCTCTTGTTTTGATTCCTAAAAAGGAGAATCCTGAATGGTGGAATGACTTTAGACCTATTAGTTTATGTACTTGTTTTAATAAGATCATTTCCAAAATTATTGCTTTAAGATTAGGTACTTTGTTACCTAATCTTATTTCTTTAAACCAAACTGCTTTTTTCAAGGGTAGATTAATTTCTGATAATATTTTGCTTACTCAAGAACTTGTTCATGGCATTGATTTGAAAGTTAGATGTGGTAATATGTTGTTCAAAATTGATATTTCTAAAGCCTAAGATTCGATTTCTTGGAATTTCATATATAAGGTGCTTGGTCTTTTTGGTTTTTCTGAAAAGTTTATTCTTCTTATTCAAAACTTGGTGAATAACAATTAGTTTACTATTTTGATTAATGGTGTCTCTACTGGTTTTTTTCATTCTACTAATGGTCTTAGACAAGGAGATCCTTTATCTCCTTCTATTTTTATAATTGAAATGGAATATTTTTCTAGATGTATTGAGGCCATTTTTCAGCTTTATCCGAGAATGTATTTTAGGGCTAAAGCTAGTTTCCCTATTTCTCACTTATGTTTTGTGGATGATTTCATCATCTTTTGCAATGGTAGCATTCACCATATTAAGAAAATTAAAAATTTTCTTGATTATTTCTATTTGGAAAGTGGTTTAACTATTAATGACTCTAAAAGTTCTTTCTTTACTTCTCGTTATATTTCATTGTCTAAGATCAATAGAATTTCGGTTCTCACTAATTTCTCTCATCAACATCTGCCTTTTTAATATCTTTGAGCTCCTATCTTCAAAGGTTTAAAAAAATATCATCTTTTTTATGAGATCATTCAAAAAATGTGTACTAGTATTTCTTCTTGGGAACATCATTTTTTGTCCTTTGGTGGGAGATTAACTGTGCTTAAAAGTACTCTTAATTCGATGCCTTTTCATCTTTTTCAAGTTGTTAAGCCGAATATGTCTACGGTGTTGCATATGGAAAGGATTCTTAATAAGTTTTTTTGGGGATCTCGTTCTAATGTTAACCGTATACACTGGACCTCTTGGAATAAACTTTGTGGCCCTTTAAATGTGGGTGGTTTAGGGTGCAAAACCATATCTGACTCTATTACAACCTCTTCTATAAAGATGTAGTGGAATTTTAGAAAAAATAATAGTCTTTGGGCTTCTTTTATGCACTCTAAATATTGTTTTGGGAAACACCCTTTATGTTGTTTTTATAATAAACATGGTGATTCTTTGATATGGAAGAGATTATGTGGCATTAGTTACAAGATGGAATCCCTCATAGGTTGGGGTCTTAATAATGGCAACTCTTTTTTCTATCAAGACAACTGGTTGATGGAAAATTCTATAGATAATATTTTAAATACCACTTCTATTTCTTCTATTAGAGTTAACAGTTTTTATATTTATAATGTTAGGAACTATGATGCTCTGTTGGATTTGGTCCCTATGGAATTTGCTCGAAAAATTCAAAATATCACCATTGATAATGAGAAGTATGATAAAATTATTTTTAAGCTTTCTTATAATGGTAGTTTTATTTTTAAAGATGCGTGGAATTTTATTAGGGAAAAATCTGATAAAGCTATGGTGTTTGAGAAAATTTAGAGTAACATTATTCCTACTTCTTATTCTATATTGGTTTGGAGAATTCTTACGAAGTTTATCCCTGTTGACTCTATTTTATGGAATAAAGGGTTTTACCTTCCTTCTAAATGCCTTTGTTGTTTTCATATTGAGAATATTAATCATGTGTTTCTTAATGGGTCTATTGCTGCTAGAGTTTCTTTGGTATGATTCCTTTTTTAATACTCATAATTTTTCTGACCACTTGACTTTTAATCATTGGTTCACTATTATTTCTCATAATTCCTCTAGAGGTCATATCAAAATTGTGATGGCTGTGTGTCTTATTTGGTTTATTTGGATGGACCCTAATGATGCTAAGTATAGAAATTTGCCAATGAACCATAAAAGGATTATTGCTAAAACTTTGGATAAGATTAACTGCCTTTATAAGGCTGATTTAATTAAAAACTTCCATTTTCGTGGATGCAAATTTGTTATAAAAAAGTTAAACAACAATTTTATGGAAAATTTCAAGGATGTCTGCTTTAAATTTGTCATTTGGAAAAAACCTCTGGAGAATTTCATTAAAGTGAATACTGATGGCTCTGTTTTAAGGAAAAATCTGGATATGGTGGTATCTTTAGAGACTATAAAGGTAACATGATTCTTGCTTTTGCTTCTCCTTTGAAAAATTCTAGTGCTATTTCTGCTGAATTCATGGCTCTTTACAAAGCACTTCAGATTTGCTTATCTAAAGGTTTCTTTAGAATCTGGATTGAAATTGATGCCTTTTTAGTTATTCAATTTATTCTTCATAATAGATTTGGTAATTTTGAGAATTACTATATCCTTAAAGACATTAAAAGAATGTTATCTCATCTTGATTATAAGATTTCTCATATTTGAGAGAAGGTAACTCTTGTGCTGATTTTCTGGCTAAAATGGGTACTGAATTACAACAATTCCAATTCTTCTCTTATTCTGATATTCCTTTATTGTTGAGAGGTATGATTAATTTGGATAAATCTGGTCTTCCTTATACTCGTTCCAAGTAATGTGTTTGTTCCATTTTTGCTTATGGTTTGGGTATTTGATGGAGTTTGGCAATGATGTTATTTCCCTTAATCTTTTTATGGAAGAATTTTTATGCCATTTCTTTAAGTTAATGGTCTTTATTAGGTTTGAGGGGTTTGTTGGTGGCTGGTGCTTTTGGGAGTTTTAGGAGGAGCTTCTGTTGAAGGGTTCTGTGGTGGCTCCCTTGTTGTCTGTTTTTCAGGTTGGCTTGGCTGGGCTGTTCGTGGGCTTTCTCTTGTCTCCTAGGTTGGCTATTTTTTGGGTTGTTATGGCAGCTGGGTTGTTTGTGGGTTGTTCTCTTGTGCTGGTTATGAGTTTTGTTGGTTTTATGATTTGGTTGTTGTGGTTTTTTTGCTGTCGTACTGGTTGGGTTGTGAAGAGCTTATTTCGTTGGTCCTTAGTGTTGGCTGTTTTCTGTGGTTTATCCTGGTTGAATGTTTTGGTGGATCGGGTTAAGGGCTATTTCCTCTTACCATTTCTTGAAGGAATTTGGTATTATAATGCTTCCATAAATGATTATCTGATACTATACTTTTCTGAGCCTAATAACTCAAATTCTTAATCATTTAGCAAATTTGCTTTATTTTCTTTTTATGTTCCTATGATATTCTTATTGCTTTTGGTTAAGTTGTTTGCAGGTTTGCAGTTTCAATTGGTTAACTTCTTCAAAGGGATATTTTATAGTTTGGAGTTTCTTACTTACTTCAGTCTGGAGAGTTGGTGCTTAGAGTTGCTGTTTGTGAGTTTCACAGAGTGTTTAGTCTTCTTTTTTGGGGTTCTTTTTTTGTTTCTCTCTTTGTATTTAGGTAAGGACTTTAGGCCCTTTTAGGTTTTTTTTCTTTTTTCTCTTGTAGCTCTTTTGAGCATTTAGTTGAGCCTTTAGTCCTTTTTACGGACTTTTTGTAATCCTGTTTTTCAATAAGCGCGGAGGCCCCTACAGAGGGTTTTAAACAAAAAAAAAATCCTAAAACCTAAACCCTTAACCATAAACCCTAAATACCTAAAGACCCTAAACCCCTAAATCCTAAACCATAAACCCTAAAACCTAAAAACCCTAAATCCTAAACATTAAACCCTTAAAATCCTAAACCCTAAAAAAACCCTAAACACTAAAACACTAAAACCCTAAAACCCTAGAACCCTAAAACCCTAAATAACCCTAAACCCTAAACCCTAAAATCTCAAACCCTAAGCCACAAACCCTAAATCATAAACCCTAAACCCTTAACCCAAAACCTTAAATACCTAAAAGCTCTAAACCATAAACCCTAAACCCTAAACCCTTAACCATAAAACCTAAATACCTAAAGACCCTTAACCCTAAACTCTAAAAACCCTAAATCGTAAACCCTAAACCCTAAAACCTAAAAACCCTAAACCCTAAACCCTAAACCCTAAACCTTAAACCCTAAACCCTAAACCCTAAAAAAACCCTAAACACTAAAACCCTAAAACCCTAAAACCTTAAATAACCCTAAACCCTAAACCTTGAAATCCTAAACCCTAAGCCATAAACCCTAAATCATAAACCATAAACCCTAAACCTAATACCTTAAATCCCTAAAAGCCCTAAACCATAAAACCTTATCCCTAAACCCTAAACCCTAAACCTTAAGCCCAAAAAACCCTAAACCTTAAACCCTAAACCCTAAACACTAAACCCAAAACCCTAAACCCTAAACCATAAAACCCTAAACCCTAAACCCTAAACCATAAACCCTAAAAAAACCCTAAACCTTAAACCCCTAAATAACCCTAAACAGTAAACCCTAAAACCTTAAACTTTAAACCCTAAACCATAAACCCTAAACCCTAAACACAAAACTTTAAATCCCTAAACCTTAAACCCTAAACCCTAAATCCTAAACCCTAAACCCTAAAAACCCTAAACCTTAAACCCTAAACCCTAAAACCTAAACACTAAACCCTAGTCCCTAAACCCAAAACCCTAAACCCCAAATGTTAAACCCTAAACCCTAAATCCTAAACCCTAAACCCTAAACGCTAAACCGAAAACTTTAAACCCTAAACCCTAAACCCTAAACCCTTAACCATAAATCCTAAATACCTAAAGACCCTAAACCCTAAACCCTAAACCCTAAACCCTAAAAACCTAAATCCTAACCCTAAACCATAAACCCTAAAGACCCTAAACCCTAAACCCTAAACCCTAAACCTTAAACCCTAAAACCTAAACCCTAAAAAAACCCTAAACACTAAAACCATAAAACCCTAAAACCCTAAATAACCCTAAACCCTAAACCCTAAAATCTAAAACCCTAAGCCATAAACCCTAAATCATAAACCCTAAACCCTAAAGCCAAAACTTTAAATCACTAAAACCCGTGAACCCTAAACCCTAAACCCTAAACCCTAAAAATCCTAAACCTTAATCCCTAAACCCTAACCACTAAACCCTAAACCCTAAAACCCAAAACCGAAAACCCTAAACCGTAAACCCTAAACACTAAACCCTAAACCTAAATGACCCTAAACCCTACAGCCTAAACACAAAACAATAAACCCTAAATCCCTAAAAACCGTAAACAATAAACCCGAAACCCTAAAAACCCTTAATCTTAAACCCTAAACCCTAAAAACCCTAAACCCTAAACCCTAAAATCCTGACACCCTAAATAACCCTAAACCCTAAACCCTAAAACCCAATCCTAAGTCGTAAACCCCTTAAAACCTTAAAAAATACTAAAAAACTCTAAACCCTAAACCCTAAAAAGCCTAAAAAAACCCCAAAACATCCTAAACCCTAAACTCTAAACTGTAAGAAACCCCCTAAACTCTAAACCCTAAACCCTAAATCCCTAAAAACCCTAAAACCTAAACCCTAAAAACCCTAAATCTAAAACCCTAAAGCCGTAAACCCTAAACCCTAAGCCCTAAAAAACCCTAAACCCTAAAATACCTAAACCCTAAACCCCGAACCTTATACCCTATACCCTTAACCATAAAAACCTTAAATCCTAAAACCTTAACCCTAAACCCAAAACCTTAAACCCTAAACCCTAAAAACCAAACCCTAAACCCTAAACCTTAAACCCTAAACTTTAAACACTAAACACTAAAAACATTAAACCCTAAACACTAAAAAAACCTAAACCCTAAAACCATAAAGCCCTAAATAACCCTAAACCCTAAACCCTAAACCCTAAACTGTAAACCCTAAACCTTAATCCCTAAAAACCCTAAACCTTAAACCCTAAACCCTAAAACATAAACCCTAAACCATAAACCCTAAACCCTAAACCCTAAAACCCTAAACCATAAACCCTAAACACTAAATCCTAAACCCTAAATCCAATACCCTAAACCCTTAACCCTAAACCCTATACCCTTAACCCTAAACCCTAAAAAACCCTCAACCTAAACCCTAAACCACAAAAAACCTAACACTTAAACCCTAAAACCCTAAATAACCCTAACCCTTAAACCATAAAACCCTAAACACTAAACTCTAAACCCTAAACCCTAAACCCTAAACCCTAAACCCCAAACCCTAAACCCTAAACCCAAAAAACCCAAAACTCTAAACCTTAAACCTTAAATCCTTAACCCTAAACCCTAAATAACCCTAAGCCCTTATAACCTACAAAACTTAAACCCTAAACCTTAAATACCTAAAAACCCTAAACCTTAAACCCTAAATCCTAAACCCTAAATCCTAAAAAATCTAAACCTTAAACCCTAAACCCTAAACCCTAAACCTTAAAACCTTAAACCCTAACCCTAAACCCTAAACCCTAAACCTTAAAAAACCCTAAACCATAAACCCTAAACCCTAAACCCTAAAAAAACCTAAACCTTAAAACCCTAAATAACCCTAAACCTTAAACCGTAAAACCCTAAACCACAAACCCTAAACCCTAATCCCAAAACCTTAAATCCCTAAAAGCACTAAGCCCTAAACCCTAAACCTTAAACCCTAAACCCTAAACCTTAAACCCTAAATGCTAAAAACCCTAAACCCTAAAAACCCTAAACCCTAAATCCTAAATTCTAAACCCTAAACACTAAAAACCTTAATCCCTAAAACCTAAACAATAAAAAACCTAAACCCTAAAACCCTAAATTAAAAGTTTGATAGGGATGTTAAGCCCTGATGAACTAGTCCCGAGGCTAACCAAGAGGGGGGGGGGGGTGAATTGGTTATTTAAAAATTTGAGAGCAACGATAAAAAATCTTTTCGATGATTTCCAGCAGAAACAAGTAAAACACACAAACGAAAAGATCAAACATAGATTTCACCCAAGCAGTTAATCATAGAAAACTAAGGTGCAGAAAGTAATCAGAAAGAACATATCAAATTTTATAGTGGTTCGGTCAACTTAACCTACGTCCACTCCCCGGGGCCTCCCCTCCGGGTATTGCACTAAACCAAAGTGACACTCCTTCTGCTTCCATAGTAAGGCAGAGAAGCATATACAAAAACTCCTTTCCACTGACACGGTGAGGCAGAGAACCTAACCTCCTCTGGCTTCCTCCTGAAGTAGGCAGAGAACTTTGGACTCCTTCCGCTTCTTCCTGAAGCAGGCACAGAACTTGAACTCATTTCGCTTCCTCCTGAAGCAGGCAGAGAACCTGGATCTTCTTGCTGATGATCCTCCCAAGAGACACCGACAAGGCCAGAGATGACGAGCGGAGAAGATGACTCTGATCCTTGCTTGGAGCAACCTTTGTGAATCCCTCACAAACTCCCCCTCATAAGATCCTCTCTCTCTCTCCCAAACTCTCTCTCTCTAGGGTTTCTCTTGAAAGGAAAGTAGCAAAAGATTTTTCTTGTTGGAAGAAAAAGATCTTTTAAAGGAGGGCTCTAAAATTGCCCTAAATCTCAACAGGTCCGCAAGAATCATCCAAGATGATATTAATATCGTCATATATGATTAGTTCAAAATCACCTATTTCAGCTTGGACGATCTGGCTCTTCTGGACGATCAGAAGAAAAAGTTAATCAGATCGTCCCCGTACGATTTTGTGATCGTCCGGGATGATTAGTGTAAATCCAAGAATTTTGTCCAAAAGACCGCTCTAGCGTCCAGAGGAACTTATGCTGGATGATCCAAAAATGACTTGATCATTCATGAAGATAAATAAAAACCAGTACATTGGACATGAATTACAGTACAGACTGAATCGTTCTTGAATTAGCTTGAACATACAATTGGTTCTGTGTACCTGAAAGATTAGATAGTTAATAAGAACCAGAGATATTTGCTATCATCAAAATTATAGTCCTTGAAACCAAATTTGCAACAATCTCCCCCTTTTTTTATAATGGCAAATATTTGTTAAAAATTTTAAAAAAAGGAATTTAACAATGGGTGAATAATACAAAATCACTGAACTAATCCAAAACGCAAGACTTACTACTCCCCCTTTTGACATCTCAAAAAGAGAAAGACAACATATAAAAATAGTAAAACCCGTATAATTCCAAAACTGCAAGACTTACTACTGCCTTTTTTTTATCAGCTCCAATAAAAATAATTTCCCCTAATTTTCAATTCAAAAGCCAATAAGAAGATGATTGACAATGCTGAAATCTAGAAAAAGTTAGAAAATTGACTTTCGTAACTCTGACCTCGGACACCTTATAGATGCAAATCCTTTCAAAACAAAAACCAATTCAGAAGAAAAGAAATTAGATTTGAAAAGAGATCCTTTCAAGCCTCGTTACAGAAAAATATCTGATATAATAATATTACAACGTAATAAATCAAAAATTAGGATTTTCACACTCAAGCTTTTGAAAATATTAAATGGCGCACGAATTTTTCTAAGACATTTAACGATCTGAAAGGGAAGAAAGCTTGGTTGTGCTCATTTTGTTCCTCTTTTTCAATTAGTTTGGTACTTTGCGCATATTTTGATTTTTGATACACTTTGTGTATCTTTTAGTTTAGCGATATTTTGCATCTTTTCAGCTTTGGGCTCATTATGTGCCTCTTTTTTTAATTTGTTTGGCGCACTGTGCATCTTTTGTAAGCTTTCTCCCTCTCAAAATCATTAAAGGATCTCAGCTGAAAAATTACCTTCCAGACATAAGAGACGCCAAAGCTTACTCTCTATAATAAGGAAGAGTAATTCACAAAACAAAAACCATACATCGTATGATAAGTGCAATAACTTGGTTTAGAAAATCATAATAATGACTCAAGACGTTGAAAATAAATTTTATATGAGGTAGATTACTGTAGGAAGATAAAATAAATCTCTATTTCAAAAATTAATATTTTAATTTTGAAGAAAAATTTTATCCAAAAGAAATATTACACTAGTAAAGGAGTTAGAGGAAGAGAAACAATCATCAATATTTATTCCCTTTAATAGATCCAGTGGAATCAATCACTACTTACCAGCTTTCAAATAAAAACAAGGTAAAACTCTCATTCAGAAATCCAGTTTATCAAAAGTAGTGAGTAGTGATCGATTTCAAAAAGCATAAAATAGTAAATAAAAGAGATGAACCAGTAGATAAAAAAAGGTTGGAAATCGCATCAAAATAAATACTCAAATCAAACTAACATCTAGGCTAAAATAGAAATTAGCAGAAAGAATAAAAATAACAGAAAGTAAATAATCAAATCAAACAGCTAACTAACAGAAGCAGAATAAAAAAGGATAAATCAGAAATTAGTATTCATCAGAATCAAACATTTATATCAATCACTCCTAATCTGGCCCTCAAAATATAGAATGAGTCAAAGGCCAGTGGTTTATTAAATATGTCAGCCAGCTAATTTTCAGTTGCTACATGATGTAGCTCAATATCTCCTTTTGTAACTTGGTCCCTAATGAAGTGATGCCTTATATCAATATGTTTGGTTCTAGAATGTTGGATTGGATTCTTAGAGATGCAGATGGCACTAGTATTATCACGCAGAACAGAAATTGTGCCCACAGCTAATCCTAAATCTAAGACTTGTTGCTTTAACCAAAGAACTTGGGCCACACAACTTCCTAAGGAAATATACCCAGCTTCAGCAGTGGAAAGTGCAACTGAGTTCTATTTTCTACTGGACCAGGAGACTAAAGACAATCCTATGAATTGACAAGTTCCGAAGTGCTCTTTCTATCCACCCTATAACCTGTAAAGTTAGAATCAGAATATCCAATAATCTCAAAAGAGGTGCTGTGCCTAGGGTACCAGATTCTTAGGTTTGGGGTCCCTAAAAGATATCTAAGAATTTTCTTAACAGCTGTCAGGTGGGACTCTTTAGGATCATCCTAAAACCTAGCACAAAGACAAACACTAAATATGATATCAGGTCGGCTAGCAGTCAGGTAAAGCAGCGATTTAATTATTCCTCTATACTTCTTCTGATCAATAAATTTTTCACTTGAATCCTTATCCAACTGAGTAGAGGAGCTCATGGGAGTATTGATTGGCTTAGCTTTGTCCATTTCATATTTCTTCAAAATGTCCTTAGTGTATTTAGATTGATTGAGAATGGTTCCATCATCCATTTACCTTATGCTAAATCCTAAAAAGTAGGACAATTCTCCCATCACACTCATCTCAAACTCCTTACTCATTGTTTTAGAAAACTCATCACATAAATATTTATCAGAAGATCCAAAAATTATATCATCAACATAGATCTGGACAATGAGTAAGTCATCCCATATTCTCCTCAGAAAAAGGTTGGTGTCTACGCTCCCCTTAACAAACTCTCTTTCTAACAGAAATGTGTTAAGCCTCTCATACCAAGCTTTGGGTGCCTATTTCAATCCATATAAGGCTTTTTTTAATTATAAACATGATTTGGATATTAGGAACTCTCAAAACCTGGGGGTTGTTATACAAAAATATCCTCTTTTATTACCCCATTTAAAAAGGCACTCTTGACATCCATTTGAAACAGCTTAAATCTCTTATAACAGGTAAAGGCTAGTAGCATTCTAATGGCTTCCAATCTAGCTACAGGGGTAAAGGTCTCCTCAAAATCAATTTCTTCAATCTGATTATACCCCTTAGCCACAAATCTTGCCTTATTCCTAACCTCCACACCAAAATTATTCATCTTATTCCTAAAGACCCACTTGGATCCCACTATACTTTGATTTTGAGGTCTTTCTACTAACTCCCAAACATCATTCCTTACAAATTGATTCAATTCATCTTGCATAGATAAGATCCAAAACTCATCAGAAAGGACTTGATTGATGTTGGTGGGTTCATTCATTGAGATAAAGGCAGAGTGGTTTACTTCCTTCCTAAGTCCATGCCTAGTCCTAACACCTTCAGAAGGGTCTCCTAAAATCAATTCTTTAGGATGACTCAAAGAATATCTCTAATCTCTAGGCAGTGTGGTTTGAGGTTCTACCCTTTCCTCCAGATTTGCATTTTCAACCCCTTGGTAATGTCCTCTACCTCTTCTTCTTCCTCAACTATAGTCACCTTAGGATCAGATTCATCAAACACCACATGAGTTGTCTCTTCCACCACCAAAATCCTCTTATTGAACACCCTAAATAATTTTCCCATACTAGAATAGCCTAAGAACACTCCTTCATCAGATTTGGGGTCAAATTTTCCTACGGATGATTTCCCGTTGCTTAGAATGAAAATCTTACAGCCAATGACATGGAGGTGGGACAGGTTTGGAGTCCTACTCATAATGATCTCATAAAGTGTCTTGTTCAGATTGGATCTAACATTCACCCTATTCAGCACATAATAGGCAGTGTTTACCGCTTCAGTGCAAAAGTATTTTGGAAGTGAATACTCAGCAAGCATGGCTCTAGCAGCTTCCACTAAGGTCTTGTTCTTCCTTTCAGCCACCCCGTTCTATTGAGGGGTCCTAGGAGCTAAAAAATTATGACTAATCCCTGAAAGTTTGAAAGGGATGTTAAGTCCTAGTGAACTAGTCCTGAGGCTAACCAAGAGGGGGGGTGAATTGGTTATTTAAAAATTTCACGATAACAATGAAAAATCTTTTTGATACTTAGCAGCGGAAACAAGTAAACAAGAACGAAAAGATCAATCACAGATATTCACCCAAGCAGTTAATATCAGAAAAGTAAAGTGCAAAACTGAATCAGAAAAGCAAACCAGATTTTATAGTGGTTTGGTCAACTTGACCTACGTCCACTCCCCGGAGCCTCCCCTCCGGGTATTGCACTAAATAAAAAGTGTCTCTCCTTTTGCTCCCACAGCAAGGCGGAGAAGCCTGTACAAACACCTCCTTTTCACCGCACGGCGAGGCAGAGAACCCGACATCCTTTGCTTCCTCCTAAAGCAGGCAGAGAACCTTCGAACTCCTTTTGCTTCCACCTGAAGCGGGCAGAGAACCTCGAATCTTCTTGGGAACGATCCTCCCACGATGAACACCGACTAGACGAATGACGACGAGCGGAGAAGACGACTCTGATCTGTGCTTGGAGCAACCTTAGTGAATCCCTCACTAACTCCCCCTCATAAGATCTTCTCTCTCTCTCCCAACTCTCTCTCTCTCTAGGGTTTCTCAGGGAAGGAAGGTGGCAAAAGATTTTTCTTATTTCAAGAAAAAATTCTTTTATAGGAGGGATTAAAATTTGCCCTAAATCTCAACTGGTCGGCCAAGATCGTCCAGGACGATCGACAGATCATCCTGTACGATCAGTTAAAATTCAGCTGTTTCAGCCTGGACGATCTGGCTCTTCTGGACGATCAGTAGAAAAAATGTTCATATCATCCCATACAATCCTGCGATCGTCCGGGACGATTAGTGCAAATCGAGGAATATCGTCCAGAAGACAGTTCGGGTCGTCCAGAGAAATCTGTGCTGGACGACCAAAAAATGACTTGATCGTCTAGGACGATAGGAATATCATCCTGTACGATTAGTTCAAAAAGTGCCCAAATCGTCCTGAACACAGTTCAGGTCGTACAGCTGAAATACACTAGACGATCATGATCGTCCGGGACGATCCTGCGATCGTCCAGGATGATATGATCGTATCAATCAAAAATAAATTGCTTTTCTTAATTACCAGATTAAATTTGGCATGATTATACTGAATAGTCCAGGACGATACACGTATCGTCCAGGACGATCAGACCAAATAACTAAAAATAAAAACTTGCCTAACTTGATCTGGCGGCTGAGAATTTCGGATCTGAGCATATCGTCCCGTACGATCCAAAAATCGTCCAGGATGATCTGCTTAATAGACCCTCTTAACTTAGTCGCCCTAATTAGGGTTTCTATTTTTACCCGATCGTCCAGGATGATGTGAATATCGTCCAGGATGATCGGAACAAAAACTGAACAAAAACTCTAATTCACTCAAGCTCTCCCCCTGAGTGTATGTGTGTGCAAGGTTACTTAGCTAGGGGATCAGATACATTACAATTGACTCAATAAAATGAAAAACAGTACATTGGACACACTTGGACCCGATCTTGAGTTGGTTTGAGTGGCTCGTGGTCTTTTGTGCCTGAAACAGATTAGCTAAGCAAAACACACTGGAAACATGTTTGTCATCATCAAAACTAAATTTGTAACAATCTCCCCCTTTTTGATGATGGCAAACATTTGTACAGTAGTTTAAAAATAAAACTAAACAGGAGATCCAAAAACATTTATTTTTTTCCAAATTTTCATTTAATAATCAAACTAATATAGAAAACATAACACATAACAAAAACTGAAATGACTACAACTGACTCCCCCTTTTGACATCACAAAAAGGAGGAGGGTAAAATAGAAAACAGAAATACAAGTACAAAACATAAATGAGAACAACTACAAAACAGGAAACTAAAACTGAGGCGGATCCTGATCGGAAGAAGGAGGTGGCGGTGGAGGGTTGAAGTAATGGTGAATGGCCTGGCGATGTCCTGGTCATGCTGCTGTTGCTGCTGCGCAGCAAAGTTAGTGAAGCGCTGGATGTCCTCGGCGTGCCGCTGCTCCTGGGCAACCACGTAGGAGTCAAATCTGGCCTCCCACTGATCCAAACACTGCACCAGGTGGTCAAAGGGAGAGGCAATGCGAAGGGGAGCAGGTGCCTCTGGTGCAGCAGGAACTGGAATGGCCTCTCCCTCAACATCCGGGGCGGGCTCCGGATGTAGTCGTGTGCTGTGTAGGACATGGAAGGCATTGTTGGTGAGGAAAGAAGGAGGAACATCTAGAGCTGCAGGATATTACAGGTCATATTTGGTTTCGAGGGCATAGGCAACGATGTGTCCTAAGGCTAGATTTGGACGACGGTGATGACCTGGATCTCGAATGGTGGTGAGGTGCTCGAGTTACCGGATAATAAGGTCTGTGGCATTGAATTCCCTATTGGCCAGGATATAGTGTGGTCAAGGATAAGAGTGGGGTGATGTGAATCCGATCTCCTGCCTTTGGAATGACGGAGGAACGAAGAACATGCTGAATAGTCCAGGCATCTTTAAGAAGTGTAGAGCAGGCATTGTCATGATAAGGGGTATTAGTATTGCGAAGGAAATGATTGGCGACACTCCAATCATAGTCTGGGTCAGTGATAAGGGTGTGGAGTTTGTCGCCAGTGACAGACAGTTGGAGAATGTTGTGAAAGTCCTGATAGGTAAGTTCGATGGGGCGCTGATTTACATAAGAACAGAGAGTGGAATAATCAGCCAAAATCCGCAAGATTGCAAAGAAAACGTAGAGAAGTTCAGAACTAAAGGGAAATGTGAGAGTCATGATGAAGGTGAGGGAGGTGTGTGCGAAGAGGTCAAGGACAGGATAAGTGAGAGTGCGGGGATTTACGATTTTTGATGGTGTGATCCCCACTTCGCAGTATCGCTCGTAGGCAGCCTGATCGGCTGCATTGGGGAAGCGAGGATCAACCAGTCCCCGGGAGGAACTGGCACCCTTTTGACGAGACCTTTTGCCACCAGCCATTAGGAATCCAAAGTGTAAGGAAGTAGAAGGAGAGTGGAAGAAAACGGTGTGGAAAAATCTGAAGAAAACTGCTGTTTATATAGAAAACGGCCTGATCGTCCCGTACGATCGCGACGTCATCCGGGACGATATGGTCATTTATGATGTCCTGGATGATTGGTCAAAAAGGTGGTCCGATCGTCCAGGACGATCAGATATCTTCCAGGATGATTAGACACAGGCGAGCGTCCTGAGGAGTCAGGCTGGATGACCGTTGATGAAAAGTATCGTCCAGGACGATTAGGTGGATCGTCCGGGACGATATGCAATAAATATATCAGACGGGCCAAATTCCAATCTTCCAGCGGCTGACACGTGGATCGTCTAGGATAATGAGGTGGATCGTCCAGGATGATGGACAATAATTGGTGTAATGTCAGCCATTTGATCAGATCAGGAAGATATGGATCATATCGTCCAGGATGATATAAGGATCGTCCAGGATGATCACCAATAATTGGGATTTTTCAGCAGTAGGAGCAGTGTGGGGACAATTTTGAATGAATCATCCAGGACGATGTTTGGATCATCCAGGATGAAAGGGATCATCCAGGATGATCGAGGTATCATGAAGGACGATGTGAAGAAAATAGAAAAAAGATGGATGATGAAGATGATCGATCAGGATCTCAAAAACACATCTATGAAATCAAAATAAACCAAAAAATGAATAAAACTCACAGCAAAAACACATAAAAGCAACATTTTTTTTTGATCAAGCTGCTCGAGTAAATCAGAATTTTTCCTTGATTTTAGATTTAAAAACCAATAAGAGGACGATTGACAGCGCTGAAATCCAGAAAAGATTGAAAAAATTAACTTTCATAACTCCGACCTCGGGCACCTTATCGATGCAAACCTCTTTCAAAACAAAAACTTGATTCAGAAGAAAAGACATTAGATTTGAAAAGCGATCCTTTCAAGCCTGGTTCCAGAAAAATATCTGATATAATAGTGTTACAAAGTAAAAAATTAGAAATCAGGTTTTTCAAACTCAAGCTTTTAAAAATATTAAGTGGTGCACGAATTTTTCTAAGCCATTTAACAATCTGAAAGGGAGGAAAGCTTTGTTTGGGCTCATTTTGTGCCTCCTTTTTTTCAATTTGGTTGGCACTTTGCGCATCTTTTCATTTTTGATACACTTTGTATATCCAATTTGTCAATTTTGCATCTTTTCAGTTTTGGGCTCATTGTATGCCTCTTTTTCAAATTATTTGGCGCACTGCGCATCTTTTGTAAGTTTTCTCCTTTTCATAATCATTAAAGAGTCTCAGCTGTGAGATTATCTTCCAGACATAGGAGATGACTCTACACAGTAAGGAAGAATGATTCACAAAATAAAAGCCATACAGCATATGATAAATGCAATCACTTGGTTTAAAAATCAAACTAATGACTCAAGACTTTGAAAAACACTATTGATATGAGACAGATTACTGTAGGAAGATAAAATAATCTCTATTTCAAAAACTAACATTTTAATTTTGAAGAGGATTTTTATCCAAAAGAAACTATACACCAGTAAAGTAGTTAGAGGAAGAGAAACAATCATCAATATTTCTTCCCTTTAATAGATTCAGTGGAATCAACCACTGCTTACCAGCTTCCAAACCAAAATAAGGTAAAAACACCCAGTCAAAAATTTAGATTATCAGAAGTAGTGAGCGGTGATCAGATTTTGAAAAGCATAAAACAGTAAGTGCAAGATATGAACCAGTGAATAAAAATAGGTAGAAAATCACAGCAAAGTAAATACTCAAATCAAACTAACAGTAAGGCTAAAACAGAAATCAGCAGAGTAACATAAAATCAACTGAAAGTAAATAATAAAAGTAAAAACTAACAAACAGAAAATAGAATACCAATCAGAATAATCAGAAATCAGCAGTCATCAGAATCAAGCATTTATATCAATCACTCCTAATCTGTTTCTCAAAATGCTGAATGAGTCAAAGGCCAGTGGTTTAGTTAATATGTTAGCCAGCTGATTTTTAGTTGCTACATGATGTAGCTCAATGTCCCCTTTTGTAACATGGTCCCTAATGAAGTGATGCCTTATATCAATGTATTTGGTCCTAGAATATTGGATTGGATTCTTAGAGATACAGATGACACTAGTATTATCACATAGAACAGAAATTGTGCCAACTGGTACCCCTAAATCCAAGACTTGTTGCTTCAACCAAAGAACCTGGGCCACACAACTCCCTAAGGCAATGTACTCAGATTCAGCAGTGGAAAGTGCAACTGAGTTCTGTTTTCTACTGGACCAGGAGACTAACAACTATCCTATGAATTGACAAGTCCCAGAAGTGCTCTTTCTATCCACCCTACACCCCGCAAAGTCAGAATCAGAATATCCAATGATCTCAAAAGAGGTGTTGTGCCTAGGGTACCAAATTCCTAGGTTTGGGGTCCCTAAAAGATATCTAAGAATTCTCTTAATAGCAGTCAGGTGGGACTCTTTGGGATCAGCCTGAAACCTAGCATAAAGACAGACACTAAACATGATATCAGGTCGGCTAGCAGTCAGGTAAAGCAGTGAACCTATTATCCCTCTATACTTCTTCTGATCAACAGATTTTCCATTTGAATCCTTATCTAACTGAACTGAGGAGGGCATGGGAGTATTGATTAGCTTGGCTTTATCCATTTCATATTTCTTCAAAATGTCCTTAGTGTATTGTGATTGATTGAGAAAGGTTCCATCATCCGTTTGCCTTATGCTAATCCCCAAAAAGTAGGACAATTCTCCCATCACACTTATCTCAAACTCCTTACTCATTATTTTAGAAAACTCATCACATAAATATTTATCAGAAGATCCAAAAATTATATCATCAATGTAGATCTGGACAATGAGTAAGTCATCCCCTAATCTCCTCAGAAAAAGGGTGGTGTCTACGTTTCCCTTAACAAACTCTCTTTCTAACAGGAATGTGTTAAGCCTCTCATACCAAGCTCTGGGTGCCTGTTACAATCCATATAAGGCCTTTTTTAATTTATAGACATGACTTGGATATTGGGAACTCTCAAACTCTGGGGGTTATTCTACAAAAACATCTTATTTAATTACCCCATTTAAAAAGGCACTCTTGACATCCATTTGAAACAGCTTAAATCCCTTATAACAGGCAAAGGCTAGTAGCACTCTAATGGCTTCCAATCTAGCTACAGTGGCAAAAGTCTCCTCAAAATCAATCCCTTCTACCTGATTATACCCCTTAGCCACCAATCTTGCCTTATTTCTCACCACCACACCAGAATTATTCATCTTATTCTTAAAGACCCACTTGGTTCCCACAATACTTTGATTTTTAGGTCTTTCTACTAACTCCCAAACATCATTCCTTACAAATTGATTCAATTCTTCCTGCATAGCTAAAATCCAAAATTCATCCGACAAGGCTTGATTGATGTTGGTGGGTTCAGTCATTGAGATAAAGACAGAATGGTTTACTTCCTTCCTAAGTCCATGCATAGTCCTAACACCTTCAGAAGGGTCTCCTAAGATCAGTTCTTTAGGATGACTTGAAGAATATCTCCAATCTCTAGGCAACGTGGTTTGAGGTTCTACCCTTTCCTCCAAATTTGTATTTCCAACTCCTTGGGTAACCTCAACAATCTCTTCATCTTCTACTTCAGATCTAGACTCCTTAGGATCAGATTCATCAAACACTACATGGGTTGTTTCTTCCACCACCAAAGTTCTCCTATTGAACACCCTAAAGGATTTCCCCATACTTGAATATCCTAAGAACACTCCTTCATCAGATTTGGGGTCAAATTTTCCTAAGGGTGATTTCCCGTTGTTCAGAATGAAAACCTTATAGCCAAAGACATGGAGGTGGGATAGATTTGGAGTTCTACCCTTAATGATCTCATAACGTGTCTTGTTCAGTTTGACTCTCACATTCACTCTATTCAGCACATAACGGGCAGTGTTCACCGCTTCAGCCCAAAAGTATTTTGGAAGTGAATACTCGGCAAGCATGGCTCTAGCGATTTCCACTAAGGTCCTGTTCTTCCTTTCAGCTACCCCGTTCTGCTGAGGGGTCCTAGGAGCTGAAAAATTGTGACTAATCTCATGATCCTCACAAAAACTTCCAAATCTTTTATTTTCAAACTCCCCTCCGTGATCACTATGGATGGTAATAATCTCACATCCTAACTTCTTCTGAATCCAAGTAGAGAAAGATCTAAACTCATCAAATGACTCAGATTTATGTGACAAAAACTTAACCCAAGTGAACCTTGAATAATCATCTACAATCACAAACCCATAGACTCTCCCCCCTAAGCTGGTAGTGCTAATGGGTCCAAAGAGGTCCATGTGAAGACCTTCTAAAGGTCTGGAGGTGCTAATGTCCTTAACAGAGTGAAAAGAGGACTGGACTTGCTTCCCCAACTGACAGGCATCACACAGGTGATCCTTAGTGAACTTAAGCTTGGGCACACCTCTAACTAAGTCCTTTTGGGCGACTCTCCTAAGGGTTTTCATACTGGCATGACACAATCTCCTATGCCATAACCAAGACTCATCAGCAGTAGTTTTTAAGCAAATTGAATTATCAGATTTAATGCAACTTACATCCAGCATGTAGACGTTGTTGATCCTTTGCCCCTGCAAAACAACTTCATCATTTAAGCTTAAAATGCATCCAGTGGGCAGGAATTTGATGCTGTATCCCTTATCACAGAGTTGACTGATGCTCAGCAAGTTGTGTTTCAGTCCATCTACAAGCAAAACATTATCAATCATAAAATTCTTTGAATCACCAATTGTACCTGAGCCTACCACCTTCCTGGTGGTGTTATCTCCAAGTGTAACCTTGCCTCCAGCTCTGGCCTCCAGCGAAATGAAATGATTTGCATCTCCAGTCATATGTCTAGAACATCCGCTGTCCAGGTACCACATTCTCTTACGAGGTCTTGTGTGAGAGCACACCTACAAAAATATCAAACGTCAGTCTTAGGAACCCAAACAGGTTTGGGTTCCTTCTTATGAAAAGAAGAATGTAATGCATGCGTGCTGTGCCGTGAAACAGGCAGTTTGGGTTTTCACACCCAATGTGTACTATGGTGAATAGTGCAGGTGTGGGAAATATGTCCTAATATGCCACATGAAAAATATCTAACACCAGGAAAAGGGTTAACTAATCTACGTGGGTGATAGTGCCTCTTCCTAGATGCATATGAAACATGATTTGATGAACTTGCAACAGATTTTTCAAAAGGTGGCGGTGCATAAAACTGCTCAAAAGTAGGCGGTGTTTTGTTCTTTTTAAAAGCACTGATTTTCACTTTCAAAAACTCAATATGTTTATTTAAACTTGCAATTTCAAAGGTTCTTGCACTTTCATTACTTTCTAAATCACATGTCATATCATTCACTTTCTTAAAAGCAACTTCTAATTCAACATGCGATGTTTTTGACAAATCATGCTCAACAGTTAAATCAGAATATTTTTTTTTCAAATCATCGAATTCATCAAGCAAAGACATGTGATTGGAATTAAGTGTGGAATGATCTTTAACTACAGAATCATGCTCTTTTTGCAAAGTCAAGTAATCTAATTTCAAACTAGCATGAGTTTTCTTAAGTTTCCTATAAGATATATGAATTCTTTCAGAACTTCAGATAATTGATCGTAAGTATGCTCACATACCTCTTCCTGGTCCGACTGACCAGGGTGATCATCAGCCATCGGACACAAGTTTGTTTCCTCCTCTTCAGCTTCAGTCTCAGAAGAGTCGGATGCAGAGTCTGCCCAGAACGCCTTCTGAATCCGCTTCTTGTCCTTTCTGAACTTTGGTTTCTCCTCACCCTTCTCCTTGCTTGGGTGAGTTTTAAGTGTAGGACAATCAGCCTTAATATGTCCAAGCTTCCTGCATTAAAAACAAACAGATTCAGATGAACCCTTAAAATTTTTACTAGACTTACCCTTGTTCCACTTCTGATAGTTCTTATATTTCTTCCTTAGAAAGCTTTTGAATTGCCTTGTAATTAAGGCAACATCATCGCTATCAGACCCGAAAGTGCTAGCATCTGAATCTTTGGCCTTTAGTGCCACTGTCTTCTCTTTCTTGCGTTCACCTGCATCAAGTTGCCTTTGGTTCAGCCCTTGCTTCTAAGTAATGAGTGATCCAAGTAAGCTGTCAATAGAGTAAGTATTTAAATCTTTGGATTCAGTGATAGCAGTAATCTTAGCATCATAAGAAGCAGGAAAACATCTAAGAATTTTGTTCACTCTTTCGTAGTTAGTAAGTTCTCTCCCTAAAGCATGCAAAGAGGTAACAATCTGAGTGAACCTTGTGTACATTTCTGAAATACTCTCACTAGGTTTCATGCGAAAAAGTTCGTAATTATGTAACAAGATGTTTAACCTAGACTATTTGACTTCAGTTGTAACTTCGTATGTTATACATAATCTATCCTAGATTTCCTTTCCCGTTGTACAAGTAGAAAAACGCATATAGTCTTCAGATTTTAAAGCACAAAAGAAACAGTTCAAGCATTTTGCATTTAACTGTGCTAAATCACGATCATCAAACGTCCAATCAGCAAAAGGCAATTCAATTTTCACATTGTTAATCAATCTAAAAGGTGATTCGTATCCGTCCTTAACTAACATCCACATGCGATAATCAATAGATTGCAGAAAAGTAGACATGCGTGTTTTCCAAAAAATCAAAAGGAATATTGTCAAACAACGGTGGTCTTGTAATAGAATAACCTTCAGCAGTATTACGATTGTTACAGTTAGCCATGGATCAAATTCAAAAGTTTTTAAACCTAAATTTTGAATCCAGCACTGATACCACTTGAAAGTTCGAAAGGGATGTTAAGAACTAGTGAACTAGTCCCGAGGCTAACCAAGAGGGGGGGTGAATTGGTTATTTAAAAATTTCATGATAATAATGAAAATCTTTTCGATACTTAGTAGTGGAAACAGGTAAATAAGAACGAAAAGATTAATCACAGATATTCACCCAAGCAGTTAATATCGAAAAAGTAAAGTGCAAAACTGAATCAAAAAAGCAAACCAGATTTTATAGTGGTTCGGTCAACCTGACCTACGTCCACTCGCCGGAGCCTCCCCTCCGGGTATTGCACTAAACAAAAAGTGTCTCTCCTTTTGCTCCCACAGCAAGGCGGAGAAGCGTGTACAAACACCTCCTTTGCACCACACGGTGAGGCAGAGAACCCGACCTCCTTTTGCTTCCTCCTGAAGCAGGCAGAGAACCTTTGAACTCCTTTTGCTTCCACCTGAAGCGGGCAGAGAACCCCGGATCTTCTTGCGAACGATCCTCCCACGACGAACACCGACTAGACGAAATACGACGAGCGAAGAAGACGACTCTGATCCGTACTTGGAGCAACCTTAGTGAATCCCTCACTAACTCCCCCTCACAAGATCTTCTCTCTCTCTCACTAGGGTTTTTCAGGGAAGGAAGGTGGCAAAAGATTTCTCTTGTTTCAAGAAAAAGTTCTTTTATAGGAGGGCTTAAAATTTGCCCTAAATCTCAACTGGTCGGCCAAGATCGTCCTGTACGATCAGTTCAAATTCAGCTGTTTCAACCTGGATGATCTGGCTCTTCTGGACGATCAGTAGAAAAAAATGTTCATATCCTCCCGTACGATCCTGCGATCGTCCGGGACGATTAGTGAAATTGAGGAATATCGTCCAGAAGCCAGTTGGGGTCGTCCAGAGAAATCTGTGCTGGACGACCAAAAAATGACTTGATCGTCTAAGACGATAGGGATATCGTCCTGTACGATAAGTTCAAAAAGTGCCCAAATCATCCTGAATATAGTTCAGGTCGTACAGCTGAAATGCACTAGACGATCATGATCGTCCAGGTTGATCCTGCGATCGTCCAGGACGATATGATCGTATTAATCAAAAATAAATTGCTTTCCTTAATTACCATATTAAATTAGGCATGATTGTACTGAATCATCCAGGACGATACACATATCGTCCAGGACGATCAGACCAAATAACTAAAAATAAAAACTTGCCTAACTTGATCTGGCGTTGAGAATTTTTGATTTGAGCATATTGTCCCGTACGATCCAAAGATCGTCCAGGACGATCTGCTTAATCAGACCCTCTTAACTTAGTCGCCTTAATTAGGGTTTCTATTTTTACCCGATCATCCAGGACGATGTGAATATCGTCCAGGACGATCTGAACAAAAACTGAACAGAAACTCTAATTCACTCAAGCTCTCCCCCTGAGTGTGTGTGTGCAAGGTTACTTAGCTAGGGGATCAGTTACATTACAATTGACTCAATAAAATGAAAAATAGTACATTGGACACACTTGGACCCGATCTTGAGTTGGCTTGAGTGGCTCGTGGTCTTTTGTGCCTGAAACAGATTAGCCAAGCAAAACACACTGGAAACATGTTTGACATCATCAAAACCAAATTTGCAACAATCCCTTGCTCCTCACAGAAACTTCCAAACTTCACATTTTCAAACTCTCCACCATGATCACTTGGAATAGTCAAGATCTCACACCCTAATTCCTCTGAATCCAAGTAGAGAAGGTCTTAAACTCATTAAATGACTCAAATTTATGTGACAGAAATTTAATCCAAGTGAATCTTGAGTAGTCATCTACAATCACAAAATAATAGACTTTTCCCCCTAAGTTGGAAGTGCTAATGGGTCCATAGAGATCCATGTGAAGTACTTCTAAAGGTCTAAAGGTGTTAATGTCCTTAACAGAGTGAAAAAAGGACTGGACTTGCGTCCCTAATTGACAGGCATCACACAGGTGGTCCTTTGTGAACTTAAGCTTAGGGACACCTCTAACTCAATCCTTTTGGGTGACTCTCCTAAGGATATTCATGCTAGTATGACACAATCTCCTATGCGATAACTAAGACTCATCAGCAGTTGTTTTTAAGCAAATTGAATTATCATCTTTAATGCAACTTACATCCAACTTGTAGACATTATAGATCCTTTGTCCCTGCAAAATAATTTTATCATTTAAGCTTAAAATGCAACAAGTGGGGAGGAATTTGATATTGTATCTTTGTCACAGAGTTGACTGATGCTTAGCAGGTTGTGTTTTAGTCCATCTACAAGCAAAATATTATCAATCATAAAATTCTTTGAATCACCAATTATACCTGAACCTACCACCCTCCTGGTGGTGTTATTTCCAAGTGTAACCTTGCCTCCAGCCCTGGCTTCCAGCTAAATGAACTGATTTGCATCTCCAGTCATGTGTCTTGAACATCTGCTGTCCAAGTACCACATGCTCTTATGAGGTCTTGTGTGAGAACACACCTACAAAATCATCAAACATCAGATTTAGGAACACAAACAGGTTTGGGTTCCTTCTTATGAAAAGAAGAATGCAATGCATGTGTGCTGTGCTGCGAAACATGCAGTTTGGGCCTCCACAACCAATGTGTACTACGGTGAACAGTGCAGGTGTGGGAAATGTGTCCTAGCATGCCACATGAAAAACATCTAACTCCAGGAAACCCTAAAAACTTAAAACCTAAACCCTAAATCCTAAACCCTAAACCCTAAAAAACTTAAACCCTAAAAAAACCTACACCGTAAACCCTAAAAACCCTAAACCCTAAGCCCTAAACCCTAAAAACCCTAAACACTAAACCCTAAAAAAACATAAACCCCCAAACCCTAAAATCTTAAATAACCCTAAACCCTAAAATCCTAAACCCTAAACCCTAAACCCTAAACCCTAAACCTCAAACCCTAAATACCCTAAACCTTAAACCCTAAACCCTAAACACAAAAAAACCTAAACCCTAAATCCCTAAACCCTAAAAACCCTAAACCCAAAAACCTAAACCATATACCCTTAACCCTAAACCCTAAAGCCTAAAAACATAAACCCTAAACCCTAAAAAAACAATAAATCCTAAATTGTAAACCCCTTAAAACCTTAAAAAATACTAATACCTAAACCCTAAAAAGCCTAAAAAAAACTCCAAAAAATCCTAAACCCTAAATCCTTAAAAACCCTAAACCCTAAAAACCCTAAATCTTAAACCCTAAAGCCTAAACCCTAAGCCCTAAAAACCCTAAACCCTAAAATACCTTAACCTAAACCCTAAACCCTAAACCCTAAACCGTAAACCCTAAACTCTAAACACTAAACACTAAAAACATTAAACCCTAAATCCTAAACACTAAAAAAACCTAAACACTAAAACTATAAAGCCCTAAATAACCCTAAACACTAAACACTAAAACCCTAAACCCTAAACCATAAATCCTAAACCCTGAACTTTAAATCATTAAAAACCCTAAACCCTAAACCCTAAACTCTAAACCCTAAACCTTAAACCTTGAAAACCCTAAACTTTAAACCCTAAACCCTAAAATCAAAACCCTAAACCCTAAACCCTAAACCCTAAAACCATAAACCATAAACCCTAAACCCTAAATCCCAAACCCTAAAAAACCCTAAATCCAATACACTAAACCCTAAACCCTAAACCCTAAACTTTAAACCCTTAGCCCTAAACCCTAAAACCCTAAACCCTAAGACCTAAACCCTAAAAAACCTTAAACCCTAAACCCTAAAACCCAAACCCTAAAAACCCTATACCCTAAACCCTCAATCCTAAACCCTAAACCCCAAACCCTAAACCCTAAACCCCAAACCCTAAACCCTAAACCCTAAATCCTAAACCATAACCCTAAACTCTAAACCCAAAAAAACCCTAAACCCTAAACCCTAAAAACCCTAAACCCTAAACAACCTACATCCTAAACCCTAAACCCTAAACCCTAAAAAAACCTAAACCTTAAAGCCCTAAATAACCCTAAACCTTAAACCCTAAAACCAGAAACTATAAACCCTAAGCCATAAACCCTAAACCTTAAACCCTAAACCCTAAACCCTAAAAACCCTAAACTTTAAACCCCAAACCCTAAAACCTAAACCCTAAACCCTAAACCCTAAACGGTAAATCCTAAACCCTAAATCATTAACCCTAAATAACCCTAAAACCTAAACCCTAAACCTTAAACCATAAATTCCCTAAACCCTAAACCGTAAACCCTAAACCTTAAACCCTAAAAACTTAAAACCTAAACCTTAAATCCTAAACCCTAAACCCTAAACCCTAAAAACCTTAAACCCAAAAAAACCTAAACCCTAAACCCTAAACCCTATACCCTAAAAAAACCTAAGCCCCAAAATCCTAAAATCTTAAATAACCCTAAACCCTAAACCTAAAACCCTAAACCCTAAACCTAAACCTTAAACCCTAAACCCTAAACCCTAAAAACACTAAACTTTAAATCCCAAACCCTAAAACCTAAACCCTAAACCCTAAACGGTAAATCCGAAACCCTAAATCATAAACCCTAAATAACCCTAAAACCTAAACCCTAAACCCTAAACCCTAAATTCCCTAAACCCTAAACCGTAAACCCTAAACCTTAAACCCTAAAAACTTAAAACCTAAACATTAAATCCTAAACCCTAAACCCTAAACCCTAAAAACCTTAAACCCAAAAAAACCTAAACCCTAAACCCTATACCCTAAAAAAACCTAAGCCCCAAAACCCTAAAATCTTAAATAACCCTAAACCCTAAACCCTAAAACCCTAAACCCTAAACCCTAAACCCTAAACCCTAAACCCCAAACCCGAAACCCTAAACCCAAAACCTTAAATCCCTAAAGCACTAAGCCATAAACCCTAAACCTTAAACCCTAAACCCTAAACCCTAAAAACCCTAAACTTTAAACCATAAACCCTAAAACCTAAACCCGAAACCTCAAACCCTAAACCGTAAACCCTAAGCCCTAAACCCTAAACCCTAAACCCTAAACCCTAAACGATAAATCCTAAACCCTAAACAATAAACCATAAATAACCTAAAACCTAAACCCTAAACCCTAAACCCTAAATACCCTAAACCCTAAGCCCGTAAATCATAAACTTTAAACCCTAAAAACTTAAAACCTAAACCCTAAATCCTTAACCCTAAACCCTAAAACCTAAACCCTAAAAACCTTAAACCCTAAAAAAACCTAAACCCTAAACCCTAAAAATCCTAAACCCTAAACCCTAAACCCCAAAACCCTAAAATCTTAAATAACCCTAACCCTAAAACCCTAAACCCTAAACCCTAATCCCCAAACCCTAAACCCTAAAACTCCAAACCCTAAAAACTCTAAACCTTAAACCCTAAACCCTAAACCCAAAAAAACCCTAAACCCTAAATCCCTAAACCCTAAAAACCCTAAACCCTAAAACCTAAACCATATACCCTTAACCCTAAACCCTAAAGCCTAAAAACCTAAACCCTAAACCCTAAAAAAACCCTAAAACCCTAAATCCTAAATCATAAACCACCTTATAACCTTAAAAAGTACAAAAAAACCCTAAATCCTAAACCCTAAAAAGCCTAAAAAAACCCCCAAAAAATCCTAAACCCTAAAAAAAACCCCTAAACTTTAATCACTAAACCCTAAATCCCTAAAAACCCTAAACCCTAAACCGTAAACCCTAAAAACCCTAAATCTTAAACCCTAAAGCCTAAACCCTAAACCCTAAGACCTAAAAAACCCTAAACCCTAAAATACCTTAACCTAAACCCTAAACCCTAAACCCTAAATCGTAAACCGTAAAGTCTAAACACTAAACACTAAAAACATTAAACCCTAAATCCTAAACACTACAAAAACCTAAACGCTAAAACCATAAAGCCCTAAATAACCCTAAACACTAAACACTAAACCTAAACCCTAAACCCTAAATCCTAAACCCTGAACTTTAAATCACTAAAAACCCTAAACCTTAAACCCTAAACTCTAAACCCTAAACCTTAAACCTTGAAAACCCTAAACCTTAAACCCTAAACCCTAAAATCACAACCCTAAACCCTAAACCCTAATCCCTAAAACCATAATCCATAAACCCTAAACCGTAAATCGCAAACCCTAAAAAACCCAAAATCCAATACACTAAACCCTAAACCATAAACCCTAAACTTTAAGCCCTTAGCCCTAAACCCTAAAACCCTAAACCCTAAACCCTAAACCCTAAGACCTAAACCCTAAAAAACCTTAAACCCTAAACCCTAAACCCCAAACCCTAAAAACCCTATACCCTAAACCCTAAACCCTAAACCCCAAACCCTAAACCCTAAACCCCAAACCCTAAACCCTAAACCCTAAATCCTAAACCATAACCCTAAACCCTAAACCCAAAAAAACCTTAAACCCTAAAAACCCTAAACCCTAAACAAACTACATCCTAAACCCTAAACCCTAAACTCTAAAAAAACCTAAACCTTAAAGCCCTAAATAACCCTAAACCTTAAACCCTAAAACCAGAAACTATAAACCCTAAGCCATAAACCCAAAACCCAAAACCCAAAACCTTAAATCCCTAAAAGCACTAAGCCCTAAACCCAACCTTAAACCCTAAACCCTAAACCCTAAAAACCCTAAACTTTAAACCCCAAACCCTAAAACCTAAACCCTAAACCCTAAACCCTAAACGGTAAATCCTAAACCCTAAATCATAAACCCTAAATAACCCTAAAACCTAAACCCTAAACCCAAAATTCCCTAAACCCTAAACCGTAAACCCTAAACCTTAAACCCTAAAAACTTAAAACCTAAACCTTAAATCCTAAACCCTAAACCCCAAACCCTAAAAACC
>CM034312.1:39003781-39088781 GCA_019925795.1 Dendrobium chrysotoxum
AGTGAACAAAAATTCTTAGATGTTTGCCTGCTTCTTATGATGCTAAGATTACTGCTATTACTGAATCTAAAGATTTAAATACTTACTCTATTGACTGCTTACTTGGATCACTCATTGCTTACGAGCAAGGGGTGAACCAAAGGCAACTTGATGCAGTGTGAACGCAAGAAAGAGAAGACAGTGGCACTAAAGGCCTAAGATTCAGATGCTAGCACTTTCGGGTCTGATAGTGATGATGTTGCCTTAATCAAGGCAATTCAAAAGCTTTCTAAGGAAGAAACATAAGAACTATCAGAAGTGGAACAAGGGTAAGTCCAATAAAAATTTTAAGGGTTCATCTGAATCTGTTTGTTTTGAATGCAGGAAGCCTGGACACATAAGGCTGATTGTCCTACACTTAAAGCTCACCCAAGCAAGGAGAAGGTGAGGAGAAACCAAAGTTTAGAAGGATAAGAAGCGGATTCAGAAGGGTTTTCTGGGCAGACTCTGCATCCGACTCTTCTGAGACTGAAGCTGAAGAGGAGGAAACAAACTTGTGTCTTGATGGCTGATGATCACCCTGGTCAGTCGGACCAGGAAGAGGTATGTGAGCTTACTTACGATCAATTATTTGATGTTTCTAAAAAAATTCATACATCGTATAGGAAGCTTAAGAAAACTCATGCTAGTTTGAAATTAGATTACTTGACTTTGCAAAAAGAGCATGATTCTGTAGTTAAAGATCATTCCACACTTGATTCCAATCACATGTCTTTGCTTGATGAATTCGTTGATTTGAACAAAAAATATTCTGATTTAACTGTTGAGCATGATTTGTTAAAAATATCACATGTTGAATTAGAAGTTGCTTTTAAGAAAGTGAATGATATGGCATGTGAGTTAGAAAGTAATGAAAGTGCAAGAACCTTTGAAATTGCAAGTTTAAATAAACATATTAAGTTTTTGAAAGTAAAAATCAGTGCTTATGAAAAGAATAAAACACCGCCTACTTTTGAACAGTTTTATGCACCGCCACCTTTTAAAAAATCTGTTGCAAGTTCTTCAAAGCATGTTTCATATACATCTAGGAAGAGGTATTATCACCCACGTAGATTAGTTAACCCTTTTCCTGGTGTTAGATATTTTTCATGTGGCATGTTAGGACATATTTCCCACACCTGCACTGTTCACCGTAGTACACATTGGGTGTGGAAACCCAAACTGCCTGTTTCACAGCACAGCACGCATGCATTGCATTCTTCTTTTCATAAGAAAGAACCCAAACTTGTTTGGGTTCCTAAGATTGACGTTTGATACTTTTGTAGGTGTGCTCTCACACAAGACCTCATGAGAGCATGTGGTACCTGGACAGCGGATGTTCTAGACATATGACTGGAGATGTAAATCAGTTCATTTCGCTGGAGGCCAGAGCTGGAGGCAAGGTTACACTTGGAGTTAACACCACCAGGAAGGTGGTAGGCTTAGGTATAATTGGTGATTCAAAGAATTTTATGATTGATAATGTTTTGCTTGTAGATGGACAGAAACATAACTTGTTGAGCATCAATCAACTCTGTGACAAGGGATACAGCATCAAATTCCTGCCCACTGGCTGCATTTTAAGCTTAAATTATGAAGTTGTTTTGCAGGGGCAAAGGATCAACAACGTCTACAAGCTGGATGTAAGTTGCATTAAATCTGATAATTCAATTTGCTTAAAAACTACTGCTGATGAGTCTTGGTTATGGCATAAGAGATTGTGTCATGCCAGTATGAAAACCCTTAGGAGAGTCACCCAAAAGGACTTAGTTAGAGGTGTGCCCAAGCTTAAGTTCACTAAGGATCACCTGTGTGATGCCTGTTAGTTGGGGAAGCAAGTCCAGTCCTCTTTTCACTCTATTAAGGGCATTAGCACCTCTAGACCTTTAGAAGTTCTTCACATGGACCTCTTTGGACCCATCAGCACTGCCAGCTTAGGGGGGAGAGTCTATGGTTTTGTGATTGTAGATGATTATTCGAGGTTCACTTGGGTTAAGTTTTTGTCACATAAATCTGAGTCATTTGATGAGTTTAGATCTTTCTCTACTTGGATTCAGAAGAAGTTAGGATGTGAGATTATTACCATCTATAGTGATCACGGAGGGGAGTTTGAAAATGAAAGATTTGGAAGTTTTTGTAAGAATCATGGGATTAGTCACAATTTTCCAGCTCCTAGGACCCCTCAGCAGAACGGGGTAGCTGAAAGGAAGAATAGGACCTTAGTGGAAGCCACTAGAGCCATGCTTACCGAGTATTCACTTCCAAAATACTTTTGGGATGAAGCGGTGAACACTGCATGTTATGTGCTGAATAGGGTGAATTTGAGAGTCAAACTGAACAAGACACCTTATGAGATCATTAAGGATAGAACTCCAAATCTGTCCCACCTCCATATCTTTGGCTGTAAGGTTTTCATTCTGAACAACGGGAAATCACCCTTAGGAAAATTTGACCCCAAATCTGATGAAGGAGTGTTCTTAGGATATTCAAGTGTGGGGAAATCCTTTAAGGTGTTCAATAGGAGGACTTTGGTGGTGGAAGAAACAACTCATGTAGTGTTTGATGAATCTGATCCTAAGGAGTTTAGATCTGAAGTAGAAGATGAAGAGATCGTTAAGGTTACCCAAGGAGTTGAAAATACAAATTTGGAGGAAAGGGTAGAACCTCAAACCACGTTGCCTAGAGATTGGAGATATTCTTCGAGTCATCCTAAAGAACTGATCTTAGGAGACCCTTCTGAAGGTGTTAGGACTAGGCAATAGACTTAGGAAGGAAGTAAACCATTCTGCCTTTATCTCAATGACTGAACCCACCAACATCACTCAAGCCTTGTCGGATGAGTTTTGGATTTTAGCTATGCAGGAAGAATTGAATCAATTTGTAAGGAATGATGTTTGGGAGTTAGTAGAAAGACCTAAAAATCAAAGTATTATGGAAACTAAGTGGGTCTTTAAGAATAAGATGAATGATTCTGGTGTGGTGGTGAGAAATAAGGCAAGATTTGTGGCTAAGGGGTATAATCAGATAGAAGGAATTGATTTTGAGGAGACTTTTGCCCCTGCAGCTAGATTGGAAGCCATTAGAGTGCTACTAGCCTTTGCCTATTACAAGGGATTTAAGCTGTTTCAAATGAATGTCAAGAGTGCCTTTTTAAATGGGGTAATTAAAGAAGATATTTTTGTAGAACAACCCCCAGGATTTGAGAGTTCCAAATATCCAAGTCATGTCTATAAATTAAAAAAGGCCTTATATGGATTGAAACATGCACCCAGAGCTTGGTATGAGAGGCTTAGCACATTCCTGTTAGAAAGAGAGTTTGTTAAGGGGAGCGTAGACACCACCCTTTTTCTGAGGAGATTAGGGGATGACTTACTCATTGTCCAGATCTATGTTGATGATATAATTTTTAGATCTTCTGATAAATATTTATGTGAAGAGTTTTCTAAAACAATGAGTAAGGAGTTTGAGATGAGTATGATGGGAGAATTGTCCTACTTTTGGGGGTTTAGCATAAGGCAAACGAATGATGGAACCTTTCTCAATCAATCAAAATACACAAAGGACATTTTGAAGAAATATGAAATGAACAAAGCCAAGCCAATCAATACTCCCATGCCCTCCTCAGTTCAGTTAGATAAGGATTCAAATGGAAAATCTGTTGATCAGAAGAAGTATAGAGGGATAATATGTTCGCTGCTTTAACTAACTGCTAGCCGACCTGATATCATGTTTAATGTCTGTCTTTGTGCTAGGTTTCAGGCTGATCCTAAAGAGTCCCACCTGACTGCTATTATGAGAATTCTTAGATATCTTTTAGGGACCCGAAACCTAGGAATTTGGTATCCTAGGCACAGCACCTCTTTTGAGATCATTGGATATTCTGATTCTAACTTTGCGGGGTGTAGGGTGGATAGGAAGAGTACTTCTGGGACTTGTCAATTCATAGCACAGTTGTTAGTCTCCTGGTGTAGTAGAAAATAGAACTCAGTTGCACTTTCCACTGCTGAAGCTGAGTACATTGCCTTAGGAAGTTGTGTGGCCCAAGTTCTTTGGTTGAAGTGACAAGTCTTGGATTTATGAGTACCTGTTGGCACAATTTCTATTCTGTGTGATAATACTAGTGCCATCTGTATTTCTAAAAATCCAATCCAACATTCTAAGACCAAACACATTGATATTAGGCATCACTTCATTAGGGACCATGTTATAAAAGGGGACATTGAGCTGCATCATGTAGCAACTGAAAATCAGCTGGCTGACATATTCACTAAACCACTGGCCTTTGACTCATTCAGCATTTTGAGAACCAGATTAGGAGTGATTGATATAAATGCTTGATTCTGATGACTGCTGATTTATGATTGTTCTGATTGGTATTCTGATTTCTGTTAGTTAGTTTTGGGATTCTGATTTCTGATTTCTGTTAGTTAGTTTTGGTATTCTGATTTCTGATTTATGTTAGTTAGTTTTGATATTCTTATTTCTGATTTCTGTTAGTTAGTTTGGTTTGATTATTTGCCTTCAGTTGATTTTATTTCTTCTGCTAATTTCTGTGTTAGCTTTACTGTTTGTTTGATTTGAGTATTTACTTTGCTGTGATTTTTTACCTGTTTTTATTTACTGGTTTATACACTTACTATTTTATGCTTTTCAAGATCTGATCACCGCTCACGACTTCTGATGATCTGAATTTTTAACTGGGAGTTTTTATCTTGTTTTGGTTTGGAAGCTGGTAAGCAGTGATTGATTCCACTGAATCTGTTAAAGGGAAGAAATATTGATGATTATTTCTCTTCCTCTAACTCCTTTACTGGTGTATAATTTCTTTTCAATAAAAATCCTCTTCAAAATTAAAATGTTAGTTTTTGAAATAGAGATTATTTTATCTTCCTACAGTAATCTGCCTCATATCAATAGTGGTTTTCAAAGTCTTGAGTCATTAGTTTGATTTTCTAAACCAAGTGATTGCATTTATCATATGTTGTATGGCTTTTATTTTGTGAATCGTTCTTCCTTACTGTGGAGAGTCATCTCCTATGTCTGGAAGATAATCTCACAGCTGAGACTCTTTAATAATTATGAAAAGGAGAATGCTTATAAAAGATGCGCAGCGCGCCAGATAATTTGAAAAAGAGGCATAAAATGAGCCCAAAACTGAAAAGATGCGAAATTGCCAAATTGGATATATAAAGTGTATCAAAAATCAAAAGATGGGCAAAGCGCCAACCAATTTGAAAAAGAGGCACAAAATGAGCCCAAATCAAGCTTTCTTCCCTTTCAGATTGTTAAATGTCTTAGAGAAATCTGTGCGCCACTTAATATTTTCAAAAGTTTGAGTTTTGAAAATCCTGATTTCTGATTTTTTTACTTTGTAACACTATTATATCAGATATTTTTCTAGAACGAGGCTTGAAAGGATCTCTTTTCAAATCTAATGTCTTTTCTTCTAAATGAGATTTTTGTTTTGAAAGAGGTTTGCATCGATAAGGTGCCCGTGGTCGGAGTTACGAAAGTTGATTATTTCCAACCTTTTCTGGATTTCAGCGCTGTCAATCGTTCTGTCATTGGTTTTTGAATCTAAAATCAAGGAAAAAATTCTGAGTTTCTCGAGCAGCTTGATAAAAAAAATGCTTTTATGTGTTTACGCGGTAAGTTTTATTCGTTTTTGTGTTATTTTGATTTCATGGTTATGTTTTTGGGATCCTGATCGATCATCTTCATCCTTCATCTTATCTGTTTTCTTCACATCATCCTAGACGATACCACTATCGTCCTGGACGATCCACTTCGTCCTGGACGATCCAAACATTGTCCTGGACGATTCGTTCAAAATTATCCCCACACTGCTCCTACTGCTGAAAAATTCCAATTATTGGTGATCGTCCTGGACGATACTTACATCGTCTTGGACGATATGATCCATATCTTCCTGATCTGATCAAACGGCTGACATTGCACAAATTATTATCCATCGTCCTGGACGATCCACGTGTCAGCCGCTGGACGATTGGAATTCGGCCCGTCCGACATATTTATTGCATATCATCTCGGATGATCCACCTAATAGTCCTGGACGATACTTTTTGTCAACGGTCATCCAGCCTGACTCCTCGGGACGATCGCCTGTGTCTAATCGTCCTGGACGATCGGACTGCCTTGTTGACCAATCATCCAGGACGTCATAAATGACCAAATCGTCCCGGACGATATCGCGATCGTACGGGACGATTAGGGCATTTTCTATATAAACAGCAGTTTTCTTCAAATTTTTCACACAGTTTTTCTTCCACTCTCCTTCTACTTTCTTACTCCTTGGGTTCCTAATGGCTGGTGGCAAAAGGTCTCGTCAAAAGGGTGCCAGGTCATCCCGGAGACATGTCGATCCTCGCTTCCCTAATGCCGCCGATCAGGCGGCTTTCGAATGCTATCGTAATGTGGGCATCACGCACTCTAAGATTGTAAATCCTCGCACTCTCACTTATCCCATTTTAGATCTGTTCGCACACACCTCCCTCACCTTCATTCTGACCTTAGCCTTTCCCTTCAATCTTGAACTCCTTCAAATCTTCATTGCCAACTTGCGCATTTCTGTGAACTATTCCACTCTTCGATCCTACGTAAATCAACGCCCAGTGGAACTCACGACCCACAATTTTCACAATATTCTCAACCTGTCTGTTACTGGCGACAAAATTCACATGCTTATCACTGATCCTGACTATGATTGGAGTGTCGTCAATCACTTCCTTCACAATACCAACGCACCCTATCATGACAACGCTTGCACTTCCCTTCTCAAGGACGCCCGGACCATTCAGCACGTCCTTCGTTCCTCCGTCATTCCAAAGGCGGGGGATCGAATTCACATTACCCCGCTCCTGTCCTTGGCCACCTACTACATCATGGCCCGTCGAGAATTTAATGCCTCTGATCTGATTATCCGATACATAGAACACCTAATCACCATTAGAGATCCGGGCCACAGGCGTCGCCCAAATCTAGCTTTAGGTCATCTTATTTATTATGCCTTAGAGACAAAATATGACCTTCAATATCCTGTCCCTCCTTCCTTCTTCACAAACAACTCATTCCACGTCTTACACAGCACCCGACTACATCCGGAGCCCGCCCCGGATGTTGAGGAAGAAGAGGAAGAGGCCGTTCCAGTTCCTGCTGCACCAGAGGAACCTGCACCCCTTCGCATTGCCTCTCCTTTTGACCACCTGGTGCAGCGCTTCGATCAGTGGGAGGCCAGATTTGACTCCTACGTGGTTGCCCAGGAGCAGCGGCACGCCAAGGACATCCAGCGCTTCACTGACTATGCTGCGGAGCAGCAACAACAGCATGACAAGGACATCACCTGGATTGGAGCCCACTTTCAGGCCATTCACCATTACTTCAACCCTCCACCGCCACCTCCTCCTTCCGATCAGGATCCGCCTCAGTTTTAGTTTCTTATTTTGTAGTTGTTCTCTTTTATGTTTTATTTCCGTGTTCTGTTTTTCCCTCCTCCTTTTTGTGATGTCAAAAGGGGGAGTCAGTTGTAGTCATGTCTGTTTCTATTTTATGAGTCATGTTTCCTGTATTGTTTTAGTTGTTAAATAAAAATTTGAAAAAATGTTTGTGTTTTGATCTCCTAGTTTACTTTTATTTTCAAACTACTTTACAAATGTTTGCCATCATCAAAAAGGGGGAGATTGTTGCAAATCTGGTTTTGATGATGACAAACATGTTTCCAGTGTGTTTTGCTTGGCTAATCTGTTTCAGGCACAAAAGACCACGAGCCACTCAAGCCAAGTCAAGATCGGGTCCAAGTGTGTCTAATGTACTATTTTTCATTTTATTGAGTCAATTGTAATGTAACTGATCCCCTAACTAAGTAACCTTGCACACACACACTTAGGGGGAGAGCTTGAGTGAACTAGAGTTTCTGTTCAGTTTTTGTTCAGATCGTCCTGGACGATATTGACATCGTCCTGGACGATCAGGTAAAAACAGAAACCCTAATTAGGGCGACTACGTTAAGAGGGTCTGATTAAGCAGATCGTCCTTGACGATCTTTGGATCGTACAGGACGATATGCTCAAATCAGAAATTCTCAGCCGCCAGATCAAGTTAGGCAAGTTTTTATTTTAAGTTATTTGGTCTGATCGTCCCGGACGATACGTGTATCGTCCCGGACGATTCAGTACAATCATGCCTAATTTAATCTGGTAATTAAGGAAAGCAATTTATTTTTGGTGGATACGATCAAATCGTCCTGGACGATCGCAGGATCGTCCTGGATGATCTTTATCGTTTAGTGCATTTAAGCTGTACGTCCAGAACTATGTACAGGACGATTTAGGGCCTTTTTGAACTAATCGTACAGGACGATGTCCCCATCGTTCTGGACAATCAAGTCATTTTTTGGTCGTCCAGCACAGATTTCTCTGGACGACCCTAACTATCTTCTGGACGATTTTCCTCGATTTGCACTAATCGTCCCGGACGATCGCAGGATCATACGGGATGATATGAACAATTTTTTTACTAATCGTCCAGAAGAGCCAGATCGTCCAGGCTGAAACAGCTGAATTTGAACTGATCGTACAGGACGATCAACCGATCGTCCTGGACGATCTTGGCCGACCAGTTGAGATTTAGTGGAAATTTTAAGCCCTCCTATAAAAGAACTTTTTATTAAAATAAAAAAAATCTTTTTTGCTACCTTCCTTCCTTGAGAAACCCTAGAGAGAGAGAGAGAAGATCTTGTGAGGGGGAGTTAGCGAGGGATTCACTAAGGTTGCTCCAAATACGGATCAGAGTCGTCTTCTCCGCTCGTCGTCTTTCGTCTAGTCGGTGTTCATCGTGGGAGGATCGTTCGCAAGAAGATCCGGGGTTCTCTGCCCGCTTCAGGTGGAAGCAAAAGGAGTTCGAAGGTTCTCTGCCTGCTTCAGGAGGAAGCAAAAGGAGGTCGGGTTCTCTGCCTCACCGTGTGGTGAAAAGGAGGTATTTGTACAGGCTTCTCCGCCTTGCTGTGGGAGCAAAAGGAGAGACACTTTTTGTTTAGTGCAATACCGAGAGGGGAGGCTCCGGGGAGTGGACGTAGGTCAAGTTGACCGAACCACTATAAAATTTGGTTTGCTTTTCTGATTTAGTTTTGCACTTTACTTTTCAATATAAACTGCTTGGGTGAATATCTGTGATTGATCTTTTCGTTCTTGTTTACTTGTTTCCGCTGCTAAGTATCGAAAAGATTTTCATTGTTATCGTGAAATTTTTAAATAACCAATTCACCCCCCCTCTTGGTTAGCCTCGGGACAAGTTCACTAGGGCTTAACATCCCTATCGAACTTTCACCCTAAACCCTAAATCCTAAACCCTAAACCCAAAAAATCCTAAACTCTAAACCCTAAATCGTAAACCCTAAACCTTAAACCCTAAACCCTAGACCCTAAACACTAAAACCTAAACCCTAAATCCTCAAAACCTTAATCACTAAAACCCTAAACATATAACCCTAAACCCTAAAACCCTAAACCCTAAAACCTTAAACCCTAAACCCTAAACCCTAAAACCTAAAACCTAAACCCTAAACCCTAAACCCCAAACCCTAAACCCTAAATCCTAAACCCTAAAAAACCCTAAACCCTAACACCGTAGAACCCTAAAAATTCCTAACCACTAAACCAAAAAAGCCTAAACCCCAAACCTTAAACCGTAAACCCTAAACCCTAAAAACCCTAAATCATAAATCCTAAACCCTAAACCCTAAACCTTCAACCCTAAAACCTAGACCCTAAACACTAAAACCTAAACCCTAAATCCTTAAAACCTTAAACCCTAAAACCCTAAACCCTAAACTCTAAACCCTAAAACCCTAAACCCTAAATCCTAAAACATAAAACCTAAACCATAAAGCCTAAACCCTAAGCACCAAACCCTAAACCCTAAATCCTAAACCCCAAAAAAATTGTAAACCCTAAGACCCTAGAACCCTAAAAAACCCTAAACCCTAAACCATAAACCTTAAACCCTAAACCCTAGACTCTAAGCACTAAAACAAAAACCCTAAACCCTCAAAATCGTAAACCCTAAAACACTATACCCTAAACCCTAAACCCTAAAACCCTAAACCCTAAAACCCTAAACCCTAAACCCTAAACCCTATAACCTAAAGCCTAAACCCTAAAAAACCCTAAACCCTAAACCCTAAATTCTAAATCTTAAACCCTAAAAAACCATAAAACCTGAAAACTAAACCCTAAACCCTAAATCCTAAAACCTAAACCCCAAACCCTAAACACTAAAAATCCTTAACCCTAAACCCTAAAAATTCTAAATCCTAAACCCTAAACCTAAACCCTAAAAAACCCTAAACCTTAAACGGTAAACCCTAATACCTAAACCCTAAACCCTAAACCCTAACCCCTAAACCCTAAAAACCCTAAAACAAAAGACCGTAAAACCCTAAACCCTATAAACCCTAAAACCCTAAAACCCTGAACCCTAAAATCTTAAAAAAAACCCTAAACCCTAAACCCTAAAAACCTTAAACCCTAAATCCTAAGCCCTAAATCCTAAACCCTAAAAACAAAAAAAAACCCTAAATCCTAATCCTTAAAAAAACCATAAACCCTAAACCCTAAATCCTAAACCCTAAATCCTAAACCCTAAAACCTTAAACCATAAACCCTAATTCCTAAACCCTAATCGCTAAACCCTAAAACCCTAAAACCTAAACTCTAAACCATATACCCTAAATCATAAACCCTAAACCCTAAACCCTTAAAAACCCTAAACCCTAAAAACTAAACCCTAAACCCTAAATCCTAAACCCTAAACTCCAAACCCTAAATCCTAAACCCTAAGCCCCAAACCCTAAACCTTAAAAACCCTAAACCCTAAACGCTAGAAGCCTAAAAAATACTAACCCCTAAACTGTAAACCCTAAACCTTAAATCCAAAACCCTAAAAACCCTAAACCCTAAATCCCAAAACCCTAAACCCTTAAAACCTAAACCTTAAACCCTAAAGCCTAAACACTATACCCTAAACCCTAAACCATAAACCCTAAACCTTAAAACCCTAAACCCTAAACCCAAATATCTAAACCATAAACCATGAACCCGAAACCCTAAACCCTAAAAAGCCTAAATCCTAAAGCCTAAAAAACCCTAAACCGTAAAAACTAAACCCAAAACCCTAAACCCTAATACCCTAAACCATAAATGCTAGAACCCTAAAAAACCCTAAACCCTAAAAACCCCAAATCATAAATCCTAAACCCTAAAAAAACCCTAAACCATAAAACTTTAGAACCCTAAAAAATTCTTAACACTAAACCCTAAACACTAAACCCTAAACCCTAAAGCCTAAAAAACCCTAAACACTAAGCCCTAAACCCCAAATCCTATTCCTTTAACCCTAAACCCTAAACCCTAAACCCTAAACCCTAAACCTTAAACCCTAAACCCAAGACCCTAAACCCTCAAAACTTTAAACCCTAAACCCTAAACCTTAAACACTAAACCCTAAAACCCTAAACCCTAAAACCTTAAAATCTTAAACCTTATAACCTAAACCATAAACCCTAAACCCTAAAAAACCCTAAACCCTAAATCCAAAATCCTAAATCCTAAACCCTAAACCATAAACCCTAAACCCTAAACCATAAAAACCCTAAACCCTAAAACCTAAACTCTAAACCCTAAAAAACCCTAAAACCTAAAAACTAAACCCTAAACCCTAAATCCTAAACCCTAAACCCCAAGCCCTAAACACTAAAAACCCTAAACCCTAAACCTTAAAGACCATAAACACTAAACCCCAGAATCCTAAAAAACCCTAAACACTAAACACTAAACCCTAAACCCTGAACCTTAAATCCTAAACCCGAACCCCTAAACCCTAAATCCTAAACCATAAAAACCCTAAAAAAAAGACACGAAAACCCCAAACCCTAAACCATAAAAACCATCAAAGAACCCTAAAAAAAAACCATAAACCCTAAACCTTAAATCCTTAACCCAAAAAACCTTAAACCATAAACCTTAAATCCTAAACCCTACAAGCTAAACCCTAAAACCCTAAACCCTAAAACCCTAAATCCTAAACCCTAAACCATATGCCCTAAATCATAAACCCTAAACCCTAAACCCTAAAAAACTTTAAACACTAAAAACTAAACCCTAAACCCTAAATCCTAAACCCTAAATCCTAAACCCTAAACCCCAAACCCTAAACCCTAAACCCTAAAAACCCTAAACCCTAAACACTAGAACCCTAGAAAACCCTAAACCTTAAACCCTAAACCGTAAAGCTTAAACCCCAAACCCTAACCCCTAAACTATAAACCCTAAACCCTAAACCCTAATCCCTAAATTCCAAACCCTAAAAACCCTAAACCTTAAACCATAAACCATCAACCTTAAATCATAAACCCTAAAAACGCTAAGCCCTAAAAACCCTAAACCCTAGAACGCTAAAAAACCCTAAACCCTAAACCTTAAACCCCAAACCCTAACCCCCAAACTGTAAACCCTAATCCCTAAACCCTAAATCCAAAACCCTAAACACCCTAAACCCTAAACCATAAACCTTAAACTTTAAATCATAAACCCTAAACCCTAAACCCTAAACCATAAACCGTAAACCCTAAACCCTAAACCCAAAACCCTAAACCCTAAAAAGCCTAAATCCTAAACCCTAAAAGACCCTAAACCCTAAAAACTAAACCCTAAATCCTAAATCCTAAACCCTGAATCCCAAACCCTAAACCCTAAATACCCTAAACCCTAAATCCTAAAAACCCAAAACCATAAACCCTTGAACCCTAAAACACCCTAAATCATAAACCCTAAACCCTAAATCCTAAACCCTAAACCCCAAACCCTAAACCCTAAACCCTAAAAACCCTAAACCCTAAACACTAGAACCCTAGAAAACCCTAAACCTTAAACCCTAAACCGTAAAGCTTAAACCCCAAACCCTAACCCCTAAACTATAAACCCTAAACCCTAAACCCTAATCCCTAAATTCCAAACCCTAAAAACCCTAAACCCTAAACCATAAACCATCAACCTTAAATCATAAACCATAAAAATGCTAAGCCCTAAAAACCCTAAACCCTAGAACGCTAAAAAACCCTAAACCCTAAACCTTAAACCCCAAACCCTAACCCCCAAACTGTAAACCCTAATCCCTAAACCCTAAATCCAAAACCCTAAACACCCTAAACCCTAAACCATAAACCTTAAACCTTAAATCATAAACCCTAAACCCTAAACCCTAAACCATAAACCGTAAACCCTAAACCCTAAACCCAAAACCCTAAACCCTAAAAAGCCTAAATCCTAAACCCTAAAAGACCCTAAACCCTAAAAACTAAACCCTAAATCCTAAATCCTAAACCCTGAATCCCAAACCCTAAACCCTAAATACCCTAAAACCTAAATCCTAAAAACCCAAAACCATAAACCCTTGAACCCTAAAACACCCTAAATCATAAACCCTAAACCCTAAAACCCTAAACCCCAAACCCTAAACCATAAAAACCTTAAACCTAAAACCTTAAACCGTAAACCCTAAACATTAAAAAACTCTTAAAAAAACCCTAAAACCCTAAATCCTAAACCATAAACCCTAACCCCTAAACCCTTAACTCTAAACCCTGAAAACCCTAAAAAAAAACCTTAAAACCCTAAAACCCTAAAAAACCAAAAAAAAATCATAAACCCTAAACCCTAAACCCTAAAAATCTTAAACCCTAAACCCTAATAATCCTAAAAAACCCTAAACTTAAACCTAAAAAAAACCATAGACCTTTAACCCTAAACCCTAAACACTAAAAATCTTAAACACTAAACCCTAAACCCTAAATCGAAAACCTTAAAAACCCTAAACCCTAAACCCCAAACCTGAAACCCTAAACCCTAAACCCTAAACCCTAAAACCCTAAACCTTAAAATGCTAAACCCTAAATTCTAAACACTAAACCCTAAACTCTAAACCCTAAACCCTAAATACTAAACGCTAAACCCTAAAGCATAAACCATAAACCCTAAATCATAAACCCTAAACCGTAAACCCTAAACCCTAAACTATAAAGCTTAAACCCTAAACCCGAAACCCTAAAAGCCTAAACCTAACCCTAGAAAACCCAAAATCCTAAAAACTAAACCCTATACCCTAAATCATAAACCCTAAACCCCAAACCCTAAACCCTAAAAACCGTAAAACCCTAAACCCTAAAACTCTAGAAAAAACCCTAAAACCTCAACCCAAAACCCTAAACCCTAAAAACCCTAAAAAAAACCTATAATCCTAAACCCTAACCCCTAAACCCTAAAAACCCTAAAGAACCCTAAACCCTAAAAAAACCCTAAACCCTAAACCCTAAACCTAACCCCTAAAACCTAAACCCTAAACCCTACAAACCCTAAAATAAAAACAAAAACCTATAAAAACCTAAACCCTAAACCCTAAAAACCAAAAAAACCCTAAATCCTAAACCCTAAAAAAAACCATAAACCCTAAACCCTAAAAACCTTAGACCCTAAACCCTAAACCCTAAATCCAAAACCCTGAAAACCCTAAACCCTAAATCCTAAACCCTAAAAAAATCCTAAATCCTAAAACCCTATAACCCCAAAAAAACCCTAAACACTAAACGCTAAACCCTAAACCCTAAACCCTAAAACCTAAACCCTAAACCCTAAAAACCCTAAACCCTAAACCCTAAACCTTAAGCCCAAAACCCTAGACCCTAAACCCTAAACCCTAAACCAAAATCCCTCAAAACCTTAAACCCTAAAACCCTTAACCCTAAACCCTAAACCCTGAAACCCTAAACCCTAAAATCCTAAACCCTAAACCCTAAACCCTAAAACCCTAAACACTAAACCCTAAACCCTAAACCCTAAACCCTAAAACCTATACCCTAAACCCTAAAAACCCTAAATCCTAAACCCTAAACTTTAAGCCCTAAACCCTAGACCCTAAACATTAAACCCTAAACCCAAATCCCTCAAAACCTTAAACCCCAAAACCTTTAACCCTAAACCCTAAACCCAAAAACCCTAAACCCTAAACCCTAAAACCAAAATAGTTAACCCTAAACCCTAAACCCTATGCCCTAAACCCTAAACCCTAAATCCAAAACCCTAAAAAATCCTAATCCTAAATCCTAAATCCTAGTTCTAATCCTAATCCTAAATCCTAATCCTAAATCCTAATCCTAAATCCTAAATCCTAATCCTAAATCCTAAATCCTAAATCCTAAATCCTAAATCTTAATCCTAAATCCTAAATCCTAAATCCTAAATCCTAAATCCTTAATCCTAATCCTAATCCTAATCCTAAATCCTAATCCTAATCCTAAATCATAATCCTAATCCTAAATCCTAATCCCTAAATCCTAAAATCCTAAAATCCTAAATCCTAAAATCCTAAATCCTAAATCCTAATCCTAATCCTAAATCCTAATCCTAAATCCTAATCCTAATCCTAAATCCTATCCTAATCCTAAATCCTAAATCCTAAATCCTAAATCCTAAATCCTAAAATCCTAAATCCTAAATCCTAAATCCTAATCCTAATCCAAAATCCTAAATCCTAAATCCTAATCCTAAATCCTAAATCCTAAATCCTGTGCTTCCTTTCCTTAGGCTAATTTTCCTAGTTAGATGTGAGTCCCCGTGCTTTCTAGCTAGTTTAATCATTGACAACCCAGAAGAAATTTGGTCTGTTAAGGATAGGTGTGAGTCCCCGTGCTTCCCATCCTTAGAGTAGTTCTCCCTAGTTAGATGTGAGTCCCCGTGCTTTCCAGCTAGTTTAGTCATTGACAACCCAGAAGAAATTTAGTCTTTTAAGAATAGGTGTGAGTCCCCGTGCTTCCTGTTCTTAGGCTAGTTCTCCTAGTTAGTTGTGAGTCCCCGTTCTTTCTAGCTAGGTCAATCATTGAAAACTCAAAACAAATTTGGTCTGTTAGGAATAGGTGTGAGTCCCCGAGCTTCATATTTTCCTTAGACCTTGGCTAGCTATTGTTGGAATTAAGCCTGCTGGGCCCCCTCATAGCTTAGTCATCTTTAGTGTTTAGAGATTTGGTGTGAGTCCCCGTGCTTCCTGTTATTAGACCTAAAGGAAAATCAAATTCTCCTTAGATTTCTTAGGGATAAGTGTGAGTCCCCGAGCTTCTTATCTCTTTGGATCTAGACTGTCTAGTCCTTGGCCATCCTAGTATCAAAATCACATCCAAAACTTTCACTTTCATATTAAAACCGCATTCAAATCACTATATCAATTATTTCGTATCTTAACTTTACCAATGGTGTACTAATCTCATTTTCTAAAGCCATCATTGGCCTCATCAACTTTTAAATAAATTAAATAATTCAGATCTTTCAAACAATCAACTCAACTCTTTATAAACTTTTCATTCTCGTTATTCATCAAATCTCAAAATTCCCTTCAATTCGTATACTCAAATTTTCAGTTTCAATCTTGAATTTAGTTGATCGTTTCGGTCAACACCAATACGCACGATAAACTTTGGCAAGTTTATCATGCCTATTGGGGGTCCATTTGTTGACCTCATTATTCGAGGTCAGCTTCCCCGAAATCCATATCTAGCTCCTAGGTCTTCGCAGCCTAGTGTAGGTGTTGCTTATAGGACTTCCCTTAGGTGGATGCCTAATCATCGACTCGACTTGATAACTCGACCTAAATCAGAATCAATTCAATCCAAATCTAATTCAACTCCAAAACTAAACCCAAATCCAATTTGATTTCAAGCATAATAGTGTAATCAAAATGTCATTAGAATTAATTGAGCTTAATTCAAGTTCAATTTCAACTTGACAAGTTCGATCTACCTTACATAACCCGTCTCGGGCTAATGGGAGTTAATTGGATATCAAATCAAGCTATTCAAAGTCAATCAAAAATTAAGTTCATCAAATTTTACATTAGTTGAATCTAAATTGATCAAATCAATATTAATCCAAATCAAAATTATTCAATTTTAACATGAGTTTAAATTAAATCAACTCATCTCGAAGTGCGTCGATGCAAATCGGTGCACTATCGAGTTAAATTGTCTTGAATTAAGTCTGATTTGAACTGCGATGACTTTGAGCTATCTAAATTAATTGGTCCGAATCAATTAAAACCAAATTAACATTAATCGAATTAAATAAATTGATTCAAGCTCTTATAATTTAAAATTTTGATTTAATCTCTAAATCAGCTCTATTTTATTAAACATGATCAGAATTGAATCAATGATTTTTCTCCAACTCCCTTAAAATTCAAATAAGAAATAATTTTACTTTGACTTTGAAATCAGGTTAGTAGGAGGGGTTAGGGCTGGCTTAACCGCACCCACGATCTCCACCCTCTTATTCACAAACTAACCGAACCGTCGCCCATTATTATTCGCGAGAAACGACCCAGGCTCCCATCTCCTCTGTGTCTGGCGAAATCCCCTCTCCCCCGCTCTCTCCCAGTTCGGCATACTCCCAGAACCGAAAACCCCACTCTCTCGCACTCTCTGATTCGCACATCCAAAGAGGGCCGAACACCCCCAGGTCAGAACTCCCAGGAACCGCAACCCAGCTCCATTCGCAAGAAATGAAGCCCAGAATCGGTCGCCCCTTGGCATTTCGCGAAACCCCAGCCATCGCCTCTTAGTTCAGAACTCCCAGCCTCCCTGTCTCTCGGCATTCGTAAGGCAAGAGCAGTCCGCCCCGACCCAAGAAGCCAGACGTCAAGCCCGTTGCTTGCCCTAGCCCCTAGCCGCCGGCCTTCCTCTCCATTTTGCAGGCATACTCTTCCCCTATTTCTTCTTCTTCCTCCTCTTATTACTCACATTCCTTTGTTTGAATCCGGATGAATGGAGTAAGAGTTGATCAATGATTTGAGGTTTCATAATTTATTTGAAATCTGAAATGAGTTTTCTTGTGGATTAAAACAGCCCTAACTTCTTCCGCTTGGCATTCTCTTGATCTTATTTTGGAATGAATGGTTATATCGTGGAGATGTCATTTGGATTTGGATTGGTGCTTAGTTTCTAGTGTCATTCTTCATTGTATTCTGTTTGAGAAAATAGTTTTCTATTTTTTTTTTTTCGGATGTGAAGTTTACTCTTATGCTATGAGATATTGTTGCTTGCAAATTCTTGTTACGAGCAAGAGAAAATCTGAAGTGATTTTTGTTGCATCCATATGGAATGGTAATGACAACTTGAGGAAGGCATGAATTTTGAAGTGGGGTTTGAAATATATTGACATTTGATCTCTCGTTCTTTTCTATTATTTATAGAACTTGCTTTACTCAATAAAGGAACTTATGAGTTTAATGTTGTGGTAAGGGAGATTTTGTTTTCTTGATGTAAAAATCTGTAGGATTCATGAATGTATGTGCTTTTCTTTTCCTTCAAAAGGGATTTGAAAGAGGTTTGATGAAAAGTTTTGTTCAATTTCTTAAAAAATAGATTAATTATTGATCTATGTATAGCTTTGTTTTCTAAAAAAAGAAATGGAGTCATGTCCATTTAAATCTTTCTTGCGGAACTTAAATGAAGTTTAAGTGTGATTTTCTTTTGGGGAATGTACATGGTAAATGCAAAGTTTTTTTTTCTTAGCACTTTCTTTTGCAAAAAAAAAAAATTTTCAAATCATCCAAGGAAGATTTTAGTTCATGATTGAAGGGCGATTTTGATGTGGAGACTTGTTGGAATGCGCATATCCTATGAGCACTCTAAGCAAATAAATATATATGTGTACATTGATTGGTCTTGATTTTCATTAGTCCTTGATGCAAGATATGATGATTGATGATTCTCTTACAACTTGATAGCCATTCCTTACATCATAAATAAATTATACAAGAGTTCATGGTTATGTTGGATACTGATGCGTATTTTGTCGTTTCATGTGTTATTTGGAGAAAGTCATACATGATTCCACGAACAAATCATTTCATGAGTAGTTTTGTAAGGCTCATGCATACACCTTCCGCTTCAATGTTAACTTTGCATAATTTAGATAGAAAGTTGATAGCCATATGGGAAGCTTTCTTGAATAATTGTTGAAAGAGTATAAAGTTACTATAATTCTCCTTTCCCCTCTCAAACTTCATTTGGCATGTGTCAATTTGGAATAAATGAGTAAGTTGGAAGGATTGCATTCATATGTAAGGTTTAACACTACATGATATATCAAAAATAGATTGATTCTTGTTTTGGTGGAAGGGTTTATGGGGACCTGTATACAACAATGATGTTTTCTTTAATATAATAGCATGAGTATGTTTTGAAAAATGAAGAGTGTATGTAAATAGTAAATTGAAGCTTGATTGTTGGAGAGTTGAAGAGTGTTTATTTTGAAAGGTGAAGTGTGAGATTATGAGTCTTTAAAGGGTAAAGTGTTTTAATAAGTGTATGTTTCGAAAGATTCAATTGTGATTTTGAAAGGTTGAAAAATAGTGTATATTTTGGAAATGTGAAATACTTTGAAAGGTAAAGCGTGCGAATTTTGAATGGTAAGAGGTGTAGATTTTTGGAAAGTAAAATATGTATATTTTGACAAGTGTGTGTGTAAGATGATTGAAAGTGTGTGTGTGTGTATGTTGGAAAGAAAAACAATGTGAAATGTGTAAATATGGAATAATGGAATGTATAGAGCGTTGAAGTAAGTTGTGTGTATATTGAAGGTGACTTGTGTATGTTTGGAAAAGCAAAATTGTGGAGTTTGTATGTATATGAGCTTGTGTGTGCTTTGAAAGGAGATTTGTGTGTTTCTTTGGAAGATGACATGTGTAAACGTGAAAAATGTAAAGTGTTTGTGAGTGATTTTGAAAAGTAAAGAGTGTTATCTTGAAAGGTAAAGAGTAATTTTGGGAGGTGAGATGGAAAGTTTTTGGAAAAGTGAAATGCATATGTGAAAAGTAAAGTGTATGATCTTGCGGGAAGTGTGTGGTTGTTGAAAGCTTAAATGTTTTAAGAGGTAAGGTGTGGGTGTTGGAGAGTGAGTTTATTGGGTGTTTATTAAAAAAAAAAGTTTTTAAAGAAAATAATGACTCTCTCTCTCTCTAACCCTCTCTTTCTCCTTCTTCTACTACTCTTCCTTCTTGTGCCTCGAGGTAAATGTTGGAAAAACAAATAGTCTGCTTTCAAAAGGGAACTGTTTAAAAGGTTGACAGCTTGTGCCGGTCTTCAAGCCCGAAGAAAGGTACGTTTTGTTTCTAGTAAATTTTAATCATTTTATTATTAATTATTAAGTGTGCTTCTAATCACTATTTTCTTGTCTTTATTTGCATGAACTGCGAGGAACGGTACCAATCAAGTGAACAAGAGGAAGCAGATTAAAGGTGTCAGTCACCTCTATCCAACCGGGTAGAGGTGCTACGGGCGTAATCCACCAGGTCATAGCCCCCGGTGTTGTAAGTTTTCTTAAAACTTAGAAATCCCCTAGGAAGCCGTGGTGTGGTTTGTGCGAACCCCTACCCTTTAGGCCCCTATAGTAACTTCAATTTTATTAGGATGATTTTCATTTCATTTTAGATCCTTGAACCCCTTTACACGTGCGCAAAGTCCTAAGGGTTAGTGATAACAAGCTTTTTCATCCCATACAACATTAGTGACATTTAAGGACAAAAATTAAGGACCGAGTCTTAGAAAATTTAGACTTAGGATGCATGCACACTTTAGGGTAGAAATACATAACATAGAAAACTTAGTGACATTCCCCTTAGAATTATTGTATGTTATTAATATAACCTTAATCAGGTCTAATTAAACTTAAATAAATAATTAAGGAGAAATTCAAATACACTAATGATAATCCAAATAAAATAAAAGTATACAAAAATCATATAACCTCTAATAATTAAGTCATAATTAACATACATAACCACTAGAAGATTAAATTTGAACATAAAAATAAAATTGAACCTAATTTAATATGTTAATTATCTTATAATCAAGTAATTACTAAATAAAATTTTCAAACTTTAATAAATCATCAACATTTTAATAAATCATTAACAAATTAAATAAAATCATTAAAATGTTACTAAAACATTAACGCTTTAATAAGTCAATTAAAATTTCAATAAGTGATTTAAAATTAACAAAATATTAAAATATTTAATAAATCATTAGAAAATTTCAATAAATCATTAAATAAATAATTTAAATAAAAAAAAATGGTTAATTCAAATACATTAAAGAACAAATCATATCAATCAACTTTAACAATCAAAATTCAATCTAAAATAAATTTCAAATTAGTAAAGATACTAAAACTTAAATCTGAACTAAAATTCCCTTTGACCCTTCAACAAATCAATTTCAATCAATTAGATAACTTTAACTAAAAGTAAACTCAGGATGTATCCAAACCGCACAATCTACCGCACACACTTAGATTTGTTTGCTAGGACAACCGACTCTAGCTCTAGGTTAGGCCGGTGTTTACTTTCTTGCTGTTGTGTGACGGGCTTTCTCGATTTTCATTGCATGCTTGTATGATTGACATGAGTGTTTGTTTACTTTTATTGCTCTCTGTGATATGATGTGATGGGCGATAGATTACCCCTAGGTTAGGAACGATCTGGATGCTCACAGAATCTTATGCAGGTGGCCATGCTCGTGCAGGGATAAATAAAAAGGGGGCAAATTAAAGATTTAAATTAACAATATTTTCTGCAGGTGCTTCAGAAAATGCTAAGCCCCCTTAAAATTAAAAGAGCATGGCCAACTGTGGCTGATAAGTTTAATATGAATATATAACTGCTTAGGAATGATTTTATTATAAATGCTTAGGATAACCTTGCATGTGTGTCTAGATTTTCTTTTTATTTCTGGAATGTAATGTAAATGTAATTATTTGTTAAAGTCAAATGTTGTGAAAGTGATTCAAAAGTGGGATATCACACCCAACTCGGAATCCAAAGAGAAAAGAATGTCCCTTAAGGGAGTATTCTCTTCTATTTGGAAAGCCAAGTTAGGGTGGTTCTAACATCCAAAGAGAAAAGAAAATACCCCTTCGGGGATGAGTTTCTTTTCATTTGAATATCCAAGCCTGGCGGATCTAAGGAGCTCGTAGCGGATCCAAGAAGCTCGTAAAGGAAAGAAGACAAAGAAGTGACGAGTAGAAGAAGACGAAGAAATGAAGATAAGAAGAAAAGTATATCCCATTTTGAAATCACTTGCGTCAGTCTTAGGATTAGAATCCGGGTTTGTTGTCAGTGGTGCCCGGCCACTTTACTTTTTCAGTAGACCCTGGGTTGTAAATAAACTGGACATTGGACATTATATTTTTGGATAATTTAATTTGAGTGTTTACTTTGTTTGTGCACTAGTTTTTTTTAGGACTCTTGCATGCCGTGTTTTGTTTTAGCTTGGATACGCATCGGAGTGTTTTTTTGGTAAGGATCACGATAAACTTTTTCTACTTGAAATTTAAAATAAAATTTTTTTAGGCTCACATAGAAACTCTAACGAATCTAAGAAGTAAGCTCGGACCGCCGAGAGTCAGCATAATCATATTATTACTTTCTCTTCCTTGTTAGGCACCTCCCCGCCTGTGGGTTCTGGCAGACCACCTGACCTATTAGCGTGCAGTTCTGTCAAGGGGATGTTGTGCAATCTCTAGGGAAAAATCTATTTTCTAAGCCTGATTTTAAAACTGCTTCATAAATCATTTTATGCATTCGAGTCAATTAGCATGCATTGCATTAGATACAAATTAAAAGAGTCTAAAATTTTAATTGCATTATGCTCTTAGGCATCATTTACCCTACATAAGTAAAGGGGCCGATTAGAGTTTGTCTTAAATGTCGGCCCCGATTCCTTAAAACTTAAATAACGTCCCTACCCATCTTTCATAAGAGACTGGACACATGGATTTGAAGCGCCTAGATGGTTAGCTGGCTCCCCAATCCAGGCCGGGGTAAGTCCAGATTTGCACTGCATTAGTCAGGTTCGGGTCACTACTTTGTAGTACCCAAATTAGATTTAGGTTCTGAGGCAGATTTGTGAATCTTAAGTCCTCACCCTTCGGGAATAAAATCCCAAATTTCTAATAAAATGTCAATTCAAACCTAAAAATTTCTCTCTTAAAATGTAAAGCCCAACATAGGGTAGACTGAGGTTGCCTCTGAGCTTCTCAGAATTCGGTACCTCCTACTTTTCTTCCTTTGACTCGTTAATAACTGTTCAATGTTGAGTTTTCTCCTTGAAAATCCCTACTTCTTTCCTTGTCTTCTACTTTGTAATCAGAGGGTACAAAATCACTGCTTTAATTGAGAGTTTTCTTAGGAGTACCCCTCCTAGGATGTAATTAACTATAGGGGCTTGCCCCTATAGGGATTTGAGAACCCCAGATTAAAATAAACCTTATTTTATTTTTATAAAACAAGGGAAAAATCTTTGGGAACGCAGACATGTTTTAAAACCTCATTTCTAACTTTAAACATATTTATAGAATATTATTATTATCTTTGCAGGTAATATAATATTCTATTTATTATGTTCAATTTTAGAAATGATTACTTTTATAAAACCCATTCTTTCTTTTGGGTGTTTTTGAAGAATGTTATGTTCGTCTTTTCAGATGATACAATATTCTCCTTATTACACCTAAATAAAGGGATGGATGAACTTTTCAAAACTATATTTCTATTTTTAAACATATTCTACAGAATTTCGTGTTCATCTCTCAAGATGATATGTTATTCATAGAATTGTGTTTGACTATAGAAATATTATTTTCTAAAACCCTGTTTTGATATTGAATCCATTATAGAATATTGTGTCAGTTTCCCCAGACTGTACTTTATTCTTAATGCAGTATTCGATTACAAAATAGGAGAACACAAAATCTGCGTGGCGATATAAATTTTCCCACCACTAAATCCTAATCCTAATCCTAAATCCTAATCCTAAATCCTAAATCCGAAATCCTAAATCCTAATCCTAATCCTAAATCCTAAATCCTAATCCTAATCCTAATCCTAATCCTAATCCTAAATCCTAAATCCGAATCCTAAATCCTAAATCCTAATCCTAATCCTAAATCCTAATCCTAAATCCTAATCCTAATCCTAATCCTAATCCTAAATCCTAAACCTCCTAATCCTAATTCCTAATCCTAATCCTAATCCTAATCCTAATCCTAAATCCTAATCCTAAATCCTAATCCTAATCCTAAATCCTAATCCTAAATCCTAATCCTAAATCCTAATCCTAATCCTAAATCCTAATCCTAATCCTAATCCTAATCCTAAATCCTAATCCTAATCCTAAATCCTAATCCTAAATCCTAAATCCTAATCCTAAATCCTAATCCTAAATCCTAATCCTAATCCTAATCCTAAAACCTAATCCTAAATCCTAAATCCTAAATCCTAATCCTAATCCTAAATTCTAATCCTAATCCTAAATCCTAATCCTAATCCTAAAATCCTAAATCCTAATCCTAAATCCTAATCCAAATCCTAATCCTAAATCCTAAATCCTAATCCTAATCCTAAATCCTAAATCCTAAATCCTAAATCCTAAATCCTAATCCTAATCCTAATCCTAATCCTAATCCTAATCCTAAATCCTAATCCTAATCCTAATCCTAAATCCTAATCTTAAATCCTAAATCCTAAATCCTAATCCTAAATCCTAAATCCTAAATCCTAATCCTTAATCCTAAATCCTAAATCCTAAATCCTAAATCCTAAATCCTTAATCCTAAATCCTAAATCCTAATCCTAAATCCTAAATCCTAATCCTAACCCTAAATCCTATCCTAATCTGAATCCTAATCCTAATCCTAAATCCTAAATCCTAAATCCTAAATCCTAATCCAAATCCTAATCCTAATCCTAATCCTAATCCTAAATCCTAATCCTCCTAATCCTAATCCGAATCCTAAATCCTAATCCTAAATCATAATCCTAATCCTAATCGTGATCCTAAATCCTAAATCCTAATCCTAAATCCTAAATCCTAAATCCTAAATCCTAAATCCTAAATCCTAAATCCTAAATCTTAATCCTAAATCCTAATCCTAAAATCCTAAATCCTAAATCCTAAATCCATAATCCTAAATCCTAATCCTAAATCCTAATCCTAATCCTATCCTAATCCTAATCCTAATCCTAATCCTAATCCTAATCCTAATCCTAATCTTAATCCTAAATCCTAAATCCTAAATCCTAATCCTCATCCTAATCCTAATCCTAAATCCTAATCCTAATCCTAATCCTAATCCTAATCCTAATCCTAAATCCTAATCCTAATCCTAAATCCTAAATCCTAATCCTAAATCCTAATCCTAATCCTAAACCTCCTAATCCTAAATCCTAATCGTAAATCCTAAATCCTAAATCCTAATCCTAATCGTAATCCTAAATCCTAAATCCTAAATCCTAAATCCTTAATCCTAATCCTAATCCTAAATCTTAATCCTAATCCTAATCCTAATCCTAAATCCTCAATCCTAAATCCTAAATCCTAAATTCTAAATCCTAAATCCTAATCCTAATCCTAATCCTAATCCTAAAATCCTAAAATCCTAAAATCCTAAATCCTAAATCCTAAATCCTAATCCTAATCCTAATCCTAATCCTAAATCCTAATCCTAATCCTTTGAAAAAACCCAAAAGAAAACCTGGCGGAGCGTGTTCTTGGAGCGTTAGGTGGCGATTGTGAGGCGATTTAGGGTTCTGGCGGATTTCTCTTGGATCCTTGAGTTTAATTGTGTTTCTGGTAGCTTTCATCCTTTCTTTGCATGATTGCTTTTTAATTTTCCTGTTTTCTGGTTGGTGGTTTGTTCGTCGTACCCGTCTAGGGTTGCGATGGAGGAATCTGTCGAGGAAGATCCTCCTAGGATCTTCTTTAAGCCGGGTGAGAATTCGAAAGATGTTCAAGGTAATTGTCCCAATTCGACTTCTGATATGAGGGGAAATGATTTTTCGGATGGGTTTCAAAAGGTTCCAACCAAGAATCTTTCAAAAGGTATGGCTAATAACCAAAATAAAACTTCATATCCAAAATCTTTTAAAGAAGCTTTGGCCGGTCCTGAAAATAGTGGAAAGAATGGTATAAGTATTTCTTCATCTTCTTTGAATGGTAGACCTGCTATTTTATTTTCTAATGAAGATATTGAAAAACTTGCAGAACCGTATAAATTGTCTTTAGTGGGGAAATTTTCTTTTAGAAGACCTTTTATGGAAGATATTAGGAAATTCTTTAATGCTTTGCATCTTTCTGGTATGGTTTCGGTTAGCCTTCTTGATGCTAGACATATTTTTATAAATTTGTCTAATGAGATAGACTACAGTAGGATATTCATGAGGTGTTCTTATTATGTTAATAATTGTCAAATGAGAATCCTCAAATGGTCCCCAAATTTCGATATCCATGCTGAATCACCAATTTGTCCTGTTTGGATTTCTTTGCCCAACTTACGTATGCATTTCTTTAACATTCAAGTTTTACAAGCTATTGGTGGTATTTTTGGTAGACCGTTACAGGTTGACCAAGCTACGGCTAACAAGTCGAGACCTTCTATGGCAAGAATATTGGCGGAAATTGATATCACCAAAGATTACCCGAAAGAAATATGGCTGGGGTCTGAATTATCTGGTTATATTCAAAAAGTGGAATTTGATAAATTCCCTATTTTTTGTTCTCATTGCAAACTACATGGTCATGACTTGAAAAGCTGTTTTATTTTAAATCCATCTTTGAAAGAAAAAAAACAACAAAATCCAAGAGATTCTCCTAGAATAAAACAGAATTTGGATCATTCTTTGGATCATTCTTTGAATGATTATTTGAATAAGGAAGAAGAAGCTTTAAAAGAATTAAGTAATATGAATTATGAAAATAATTCAGAGAATTTATATTCTTCTAAAGTTGAAAATCATTTGGATTTAGTTGTCAACGACAAAGATATTGCTTTGAAAAATGAATTGCTTGTTCAGAATCCTTTTAATTCTATTGCTCAAGATGATTCTTTATCTATTTCTTCTTCGGATTGCGGTATTAAGGAAAAAGATCAGAATGAGGAAATGGAAATGCTTGAAAAAGAGGAAAAACTTTGTGGTTTTAACACGGCTAATCTTTCTATTTCTGAAAGAAATTCTCCTGACAAGGTGGAAGGAAATAAGGAATTGGAGGAAGGAGAATTGGATTCTGGCTCGGTTAGTGATTTTCGATTGAATGTTGGTAAGTCGACAGCTTTTACTTCTGTTTATAATAATAGATAGGAGAAAAAGAAAAACAAAGGTCAGAATTCTTTGAAGAAGTCTTCCTCTTTTAATAACTAATGATTAAGTTTTTATTGTGGAATGTGAGAGGGATTGGTTCTCCTTCTATAAAAAATAGAATCAGGAATCTTTGTCGTATTAATTGTATTGAATTTTTAGTTATTTTTGAGCCTATGATTCATGTCTCTAAAATCTTGCATACAGCTAGATTATTAGGCTTTAAGAATTATTTTTCTAATTCTTCTAACAAAATCTGGTTATTTTGGTCGCATATTGTCTCTTTAGAAGTTATTGATGATTACCAGCAACTTGTTAATGTGTCTATTACTTATTTTGATTCTATTGTGAAGGGTTCTTTAGTTTATGCTGCTTGCAATAGATATGATAGAAGAATTTTGTGGAACCAAATTATTTCTTTTGCTTCTTGTATTAATGACCCTTGGTTTGTTGGGGGAGATTTTAATACTAGTCTTCATGTTGAGGAAAGGAAAGGAGGTTTGCCTCCTAATATGAATTCTATGGAAGATTTCTCTAATATGATTATGGATTGCAATTTATCTGACATTGGTTTTACGGGTTCTAAGTATACTTGGAACAATAACAGAATGTGGCAAAGATTGGATAGGATTCTTTTTAATCAACTTTGGATTTCAAAATGGAAACTTACTTATGTTGAACATCTTAGTAGATGTTTATCTGATCATTGCCCTTTACTTATTTCCATAAAGAAGGAGAATGCTCTCAACACTAAACCCTAAACCCTAAACCCCAAACCCTAAACCCTAAAAATCCTAAAACCTAAACCCTAAAAAAAACCATAAACCTTCAACCCTAAACCCTTAAGCCTAAAAACTTTAAATCATAAACCCTAAACCCTAAACGCTAAACCCTTAAACCGTTAAAACCTAAAACCCTAAGAAAAACCCTAAACCCTAAACCCTAAACCCTAAACCCTAAACCCTAAAAACCCTAAAAAAGAACCCTAAAACAATAAACCCTAAACACTAAACCCTCAACCGTATAACCCTAAACCCTAAAACCCTAAACCCTAAACCCTAAACCCTAAACCTTAAACCCTAAACCCTAACTACTAAACACTAAACCGAAAACCCTAAAACCCTAAACCCTAAAACCCTAAACCCTAAACCCTAAACCCTAAACCTTAAACCCTAAACCCTAACAACTAAACACTAAACCCAAAACCCTAAACACTAAACCCTAAAAACCCTAAAAAAAAAACCAAAAAACCATAAACCCTAAAAACCTAAAAAATTGAAAAACCTAAACCCTAACAAAAACAAAAAACCTAAACCCTAAAAACCCAAAACCCAAAACCGTAAACCCTAAACCCTAAATGCTAACCCCTAAAACCCTAAACACTAAAACCCTAAAAAAAACCCTAAACACTAAACCCTAAACCCGAAAAACCCTAAACCCTAAAAAAATCCTAAACCCTGAATCCCTAGAACCCTAAAAAAACCCTAAACCCTAAATCCTAAAAACGAAACCGTAAACCCTAAACCCTAAACCTTATACCCTAAACCCTAAAAACTAAAAACCTTATACCTAAACCCTAAACCTTTAACCCTAAACCCTAGACCCTAAACACTAAACCCTAAACCCTAAACCCTCAAAACCCTAAAACCTAAAACCCTAAACCCTACACCCTAAACCCTAAACCCTAAAAACCTTAAACCCTAAAACCCTAAACCCTAAACCTTAAACCCTAAAAACCTTAAACCCTAAACAATAAACCCTAAAACACTAAATCCTAAAACCCTAAAAGAAACCCTAAACCCTAATTCCTAAATCTTAAAAAAACCCTATACCCTAAAAACCTAGAACCTTAAAAACCTCTAAACCCAAAACCCTAAACACTATACCATAAACCCTAAACCCTATACCCTATACCCTAAGCCCTAAACCCTAAAAAGCTAAACCCTAAACACTAAACCCTAAACCCTAAACCCTAAATTCTAAACCCTAAAAAAATCCTATACCCTAAAAACATAGAACCGTAAAAACCTCGAACCCTAAACCCTAAACCCTAAATACTATAACCCTAAACCCTAAAAAACCTAAACCCTAAATCCTAAATCCAAAAACCCTAAACCCTAAACACTAAACCCTAAACCCTAAACCCTATTCCCTAAACACTAAAAACCCTAAACAATAAACCCTAAAAATACTAAACCCTAAACCTTAAACCCTAAAACCATAAACCCTAAACACTAAACCGTAAACCCTAAATCCTAAACCCTAAACCCTAAAACCTTAAACCCTAAGCCTTAAACCCTAAAGCCCTAAACCCTAGACCCAAAACCAATAACCCTAAACCCTAAACCCTAAACCCTAAACCCTAAAAATCCTAAACTCTAAAAACTCTGAACCCTAAACCCTAAACCCTAAAAAAACCTAAAGCCTAAGCCCTAAATGCTAAACCCTAAAACCCAAAACTAAAAACCCTAAAAAAAACACAAACCCCTAAGCCCTAAATCCTAAAAACCCTTAACACTAAATCCTATACCCTAAAAACCTAGAACCCTAAATAACCCTAAACCCTAAACATTAAACCCTAAACCCTAATCCCTAAACCCTAAACCTTAAACCCTAAACCCTAAATCCTAAACCCTAAACCCTAAACCGTAAACCCTAAACTCTAAACCCTAAACCCTAAAAAGCTGATACCCTAAACCCTAAAACCTTAAATAACCCTAAACCCTAAAACCTTAAGCCTTAGCCTTAGACCCTAAACCGTAAACCTAAACCCTAAAACCCTAAACCCTTAAAACCCTAAAAACCCTAAATAAAACCATAAACCCTAAACCCTAAACCCTAAAAAGCTTAAACACTAAACCCTAAAAACCATAAAAAATACAAAAAACTAAACCCTAAAAAAACCATAAACCCTAAACCCTAAACCCTAAAAACCTTAAACCCTAAACCCTAAACGCTAAACCCTAAAACCCTAAAATTAATCCTAAACCATCAACCCTAAACGCTAAACCCTAAACCCTAAAAACCTTAAAAAAAAAACCCTAAAACCATAAACCCTAACCCCTAACCCCTAAACCCTAAAAACCCTAAAAACCCTAAGCCCTAAGCCCAAAAAAAAACCCTAAACCCTAAACCCTAAAAACCTTAAACCCTAAACACTAAACCCTGAACCCTAAACCTTAAACCCTAAACCCTAACCCCTAAACCCTAAACCCTAAACCCTAAAAACCCTAAAAAAAAACCCTAAAACCCTAAACCCCAATCCCTAAACCCTAAAAACCCTAAAAAAACCCTAAGACCTTAACCCAAAAATAACCATAAATCCTAAACCCTAAAAAACCTTAAACCTTAAACCATATACCCTAAACACTAAACGCTAAACCCTAAAACCTTGAACCCTAAAATCATAAAAAAACCATAAACCCTAAACACTAAAAACCTTAAACCCTAAACCCTAAACCCTAAAAAAACCCCAAACCCTAAACCCTAGAACCCGAAAAAACCCTAAACACTAAACCCTAAACCCTAAATCGTAAACCCTATACCCTAAACCTTATACCCTAAAAACACTAAACCCTAAATCCTAAACACTAAAACCTAAGCCCTAAACACTAAACTTTAAATTCTAAACCCTAAAACCTAAAACCTAAACCCTAAAGCACTAAACCCTAAACCCAAAACATTAAACCCTAAACCCTAAACCTTAAACGCTCAACCCTAAACGCTAAACCGTAAACCTTAAACCTTAAACCTTAAACCCTAAACCCTAAACCCTAAACCCTAAACTCTGAACCCTAAACCCTAAACCCTAAAAACCCTAAAACTTAAGCCCTAAACGCTTAAACCCTATAAACCCTAAACCCTAAATAATAACCCCTAGACCATACACACTAAACCCTAATCACTAAACCCAAAACCTTAAAAACCCAAAACCCTAAACACTAAAACCTAAACCCTAAACCCTAAACCCTAAAATCGTAAACTCTAAAACCTTAAACCCTACCTAAACCCTAAAACCAAAGCCCTAAAAACTAAAGCCTAAAACCCTAAAAAAAACCCTAAACCCTAAGACCTAAACCCTAAAAAAACCCTAAACCCTAAAAAACCCTAAAACCAAATAACTAAACCCTAAACCCTAAATCCTAAACCTAAAACCCCAAACTCTAAACCCTAAAAACCTTAAACCCTAAACCCTAAAAACTAGAAACCTAAAAAACCCTAAACACTATACCCTAAACCATAAACCCTAACCCCTAAACCCTAAACCCTAAACCCTAAAATCCTAAAAAAAAGACCCTAAAACCCTAAATCCAAAACCCTAAAAACATTAAACCCTAAACCCTAAACCCCAAACCCTAAACCCTAAAAATCCTAAAACCTAAACCCTAAAAAAAACCATAAACCTTCAACCCTAAACCCTTAAGCCTAAAAACTTTAAATCATAAACCCTAACCCCTAAATGCTAAACCCTTAAACCCTTAAAACCTAAAACCCTAAGAAAACCCTAAACCCTCAACCCTAAACCCTGAACCCTAAACCCTAAACCCTAAAAATCCTAAAAAAGAACCCTAAAACAATAAACCCTAAACACTAAACCCTCAACCGTATAACCCTAAACCCTAAAACCCTAAACCCTAAACCCTAAACCCTAAACCCTAAACCTTAAACCCTAAACCCTAACTACTAAACACTAAACCCAAAACCCTAAACACTAAACCCTAAAAACCCTCAAAAAAAAAAACCTAAAAACCATAAACCCTAAAAACATAAAAAATTGAAAAACCTAAACCCTAAAAAAAACAAAAAACCTAAACCCTAAAAACCCAAAACCCTAAACCGTAAACCCTAAACCCTAAACGCTAAACCCTAAAACCCTAAACACTAAAACCCTAAAAAAAACCCTAAACACCAAACCCTAAACCCTTAAAAAATTGTAAACCCTGAATCCCTAGAACCCTAAAAAAACCCTAAACCCTAAACCCTAAAAACAAAACCGTAAACCCTAAACCCTAAACCTTATACCCTAAACCCTAAACCCTAAAAACCATAAATCCTAAACCCTAAACCTTAAACCCTAAACCCTCGACCCTAAACACTAAACCCTAAGCCCTAAACCCTCAAAACCCTAAAACCTAAAACCCTAAACCCTACACCCTAAACCCTAAACCCTAAAACCCAATCCTTAAACCCTAAAACCCTAAACCCTAAAAACCTTAAACCCTAAACCTTAAACCCTAAATAATAAACCCTAAAACCCTAAATCTTATAACCCTAAAAGAAACCCTAAACCCTAAATCCTAAATCTTAAAAAAACCCTATACCATGAAAACCTAGAACCTTAAAAACCTCAAAACCCAAAACCCTAAACACTAAACCCTAAACCCTAAACCCTAAAAACCCTAAACCCTATACCTTATACCCTAAGCCCTAAACCCTAAAAACCTAAACCCTAAACCCTAAACCCTAAACCCTAAACCCTAAACTCTAAAAACCCTAAACCCTAAATTCTAAACCCTAAAAAAATCCTATACCCTAAAAACATAGAACCGTAAAAACCTCTAACCCTAAACCCTAAACCCTAAACCCTAAATACTATAACCCTAAACCCTAAAAAACCTAAACCCTAAATCCTAAATCCAAAAACCCTAAACCCTAAACACTAAACCCTAAACCCTAAACCCTATTCCCTAAACCCTAAAAACCCTAAACCATAAACCCTAAAAATATTAAACCCTAAACCTTAAACCCTAAAACCATAAACCCTAAACACTAAACCCTAAACCCTAAATCCTAAACCCTAAACCCTAAAACAATAAACCATAAGCCCTAAACCCTAAAGCCCTAAACCCTAGACCCAAAACCCAAAACCCTAAACCATACACCCTAAACCCTAAAAATCCTAAACTCTAAAAACTCTAAACCCTAAGCTCTAAACCCTAATAAAACCTAAACCCTAAGCCCTAAATGCTAAACCCTAGAACCCAAAACTAAAAACCCTAAAAAAAACACAAACCCCTAAGCCCTAAATCCTAAAAGCCATGAACACTAAATCCTATACCCTAAAAACCTAGAACCCTAAATAACCCTAAACCCTAAACATTAAACCCTAATCCCTAAACCTTAAACCCTAAAACCCTAAACCTTAAACCCTAAACCCTAAATCCTAAACCCTAAACCCTAAACCGTAAACCCTAAACCCTAAACCCTAAACCCTAAAAAGCTGATACCCTAAACCCTAAAACCTTAAATAAACCAAAACCCTAAAACCTTAAGCCTCATCCTTAGACCCTAAACCGTAAACGTAAACCCTAAAACCCTAAACCCTAAAAACCCTAAATAAAACCATAAACCCTAAACCCTAAACCCTAAAAAGCTTATACACTAAACCCTAAGAACACTAAAAAATCCAAAAAACTAAACCCTAAAAAAACCATAAACCCTAAACCCTAAACCCTAAAAACCTTAAACCCTAAACCTTAAACGCTAAACCCTAAAACCCTAAAATTAATCCTAAACCATCAACCCTAAACGGTAAACCCTAAACCCTAAAAACCCTAAAAAAAAACCATAAAACCATAAACCCTAACCCCTAACCCCTAAACCCTAAAAACCCTAAAAACCCTAAGCCCTAAGCCCAAAAAAAACCCTAAACCCTAAACCCTAAACCCTAAAAACCTTAAACCCTAAACACTAAACCCTGAACCCTAAACCTTAAACCCTAAACCCTAACCCCTAAACCCTAAGCCCTAAACCCTAAAAATCCTAAAAAAAACCCTAAAACCCTAAACCCCAATTGCTAAATCCTAAAAACCCTAAAAAAACCGTAAAACCTTAACCCAAAAAAAACCAAAATCCTAAACCCTAAAAAACCTTAAACCTTAAACCTTATACCCTAAACACTAAACGCTAAACCCTAAAACCTCGAACCCTAAAATCATAAAAAAACCATAAACCCTAAACACTAAAAATCTTAAGCCCTAAATCCTAAAACCTAAAAAAACCCTAAACCCTAAACCCTAGAACCCGAAAAAACCCTAAACACTAAACCCTAAACCCAAAATCGTAAACCCTATACCCTAAACCCTATACCCTAAAAACACTAAACCCTAAATCCTAAACATTAAAACCTAAACCCTAAACACTAAACTTTAAATTCTAAACCCTAAACCCTAAAACCTAAACCCTAAAACACTAAACCCTAAACCCAAAACATTAAACCCTAAACCCTAAACCTTAAATGCTAAACCCTAAACGCTAAACCCTAAACCTTAAACCTTAAACCCTAAACCCTTAACCCTTAACCCTAAACCTTAAATGCTAAACCCTAAATTCTAAACCCTAAACCCTAAACCTTAAACCCTAAACCCTAAACCTTAAACCCTAAACCCTAAAACCTAAACCCTAAGCCCTAAAAACCCTAAAAGGGGATTTTTTTTATAACCCCCTAACCCTTAAAGGAACTAGACATAAACACGAAGCGGTGGGTTCTTAGAGTTCTTGGAGCGTCGGTGAGGTGATTTTGGTTAGGAATCGAGTTTGGTTTGCATTTTCGTCTATTTTCATCTTTTATTCATTGTTCATTTTGGTTTCTCTTTGCTTATGCTGTCAGACCCCTTAAGGGTTTCAACGGGTGCTGGCCCGTATGAAGATCCTGAAAGGATCTTGATGAGTAAAGTTCTAAATATGGAATCAAAGTATGTTTCTACTTTCAATCACTCGATTGAATTAAGGGAAGGATTTAAATCTTCTTCTATGCATGAGTTATAATTGGAAGGTAAGATGGATCCGAATGCTTTGCTGAATTTGATTCTTCTCATTTAAATTATTTGAATTTGGCTAAGGATAAGCTTATAAAGTTTCAAGACATGGAAGAAACTTATTGGAAGCAAAAAGCTTCTTCTAAACATATATCTGAGGGGGGATAGAAACACAAAATATTTTCATGCCTTGGTTAACAAAAAGAAATCTATTAATTTTATTGGTAAGATTAGAGATGTGAATGGCAATTTGATTTTGGATAATGCTTTGAAGGAATCTATTATCAACTATTTTTCTAATATATTTTACAATGATTTCTATATTCAACAGTTAGAAAACCTTTTGTTATTGATAAAATTATTTTGGTGGAAGATAATATTACTTTATCTGCCATTCCTTCTAAAAAAGAAATTCTTTCTACTATTCTTTCTATGAATTGTGATTCTACAACTAGTACTAATGGTTATACTCCTTTATTCTTTCAAACTTGTTGGCAAATAATTAAGGATGATATGGTGGAGTCTGTTATTGATTTTGTTAATGGGACTACTATGCCTAGATACTTTACTTCTTCTTCCATTGTTCTTATTCCTAAGAAGGATAATCCTGTGAGCTGGAATGAACTTCGACCGATTAGCTTATGTACTTTTTTCAATAAATTGACTTTCAAAATTATAACTTTAAGATTAGGACCTTAGTTGCCTCGGATTATTTCTCTTAATCAAATCGGGTTTGTTAAAGGCAGACTTATTTCTAATAATATTTTGTTGGCTCAAGAGATGGTCCACGATTTAGGCCTTAAAATTAGAGGATGTAACATGTTTTTTAAGCTTGATATTTCTAAAGCTTATGATAATATCTCATGGAAGTTTATTTATAAAATCTTAGAGCTTTTCGATTTTTCTAATCATTTTATAAACCTTATTAAAAATACGGTGGAAGATGTTTGGTTTTCTATATTGATTAATGGTGATTATAGTGGTTTTTTTTCACTCTAAACATGGTCTTAGGCAAGGAGACCCTTTATCTCCTTCTTTGCTTATTATTGCTATGGAATATTTTTCGAGATGCATTAACCATATTTTTGAAAATAATCCTACCATGCATTTTCGAACCAAAGGTGGATTTCCAATTTCTCACTTGTGTTTTGCGGATGATTTCATTATCTTTTGTAAGTTTCATTTGCAAAGTGGTTTAACTATTAGTGATTCTAAAAGTTCTTTTTTTACTTCTAAGCGTTTTAAAGCTACTAAGATTAACATAATTTCTACTTTAACTCACTTTGTTCATCAAAACTTACCCTTTAAGTATTTAGGTGCTCCCATTTTTAAAGGATTAAAGAAATCTCATCTTTTTGATGAAATCATTACCAAAATGTGTGATAAAATATCGTCTTGGGAATTTCATTTCTTGTCTTATGGTGGTAGGTTGACTGTTCTAAAAAGTATCCTTAATTCTATGGCTTTTCATTTGTTTCAAGTGATTAAACCTAATTTTGCTACGGTTTTGAGATTAGAGAGGATTCTTAACAAATTTTTTTGGGGTTCTAGAACTAATATTAATAGAATGCATTGGACTTCCTGGAATAAACTTTGTGTTCCTCTTAGTGAAGGACGGCTTGGTTGTAAATTTATTTTTGATTCTATCAATGTTTCATCTTTGAAAATGTGGTGGAACTTTAGAAAAAACCAAAGTCTCTGGGCTAATTTTATAAATTTTAAGTACTGCAAGGGGAAGCATCCTTTATGTTGTTTTTACAAGCATGGTGATTCTTTAATTTCGAAAAGGCTTCATTTGATTAAACATACTATGGAGCCTCTTATTGCTTGGGGTTTAAATTATGGAAATTCCTTCTTTTGGCAGGACAATTGGCTTCTTGAGGGTTCTATTGAGTCTTTTCTATCTACTATTTCTACTTATAGTATGAAAGTTACTAGTTTTATTATAACAACATTTGGGATATGAATGCCCTCCTTTAGTTGGTTCCTATTAGCATTGGTATGAAGATAAAGAATTTGTATGTGGATAATCAGAAAAAAGATCAAATCCTTTTTAAATTATCTTATAATGGTAATTTTTTTTAAAGTCGCTTAAGATTTCTTTAGAAATAAGAAAGATATTTCTTTGGTTTTTAATAGAATTTGGAGCAATAACATTCACATATCCTATTCTATCTTAGTTTGGAGAATTATCAAAGGCTATATTCCTGTTGATGCTGTTCTTTGGGAAAAAGGTTTTTCTCTTCCTTCTAAATGTTATTGTTGTTATCATATAGAAGATATGAATCATGTTTTTGTTAATGGTCCTATTGCGGCTAGAATTTGGATTTGGTTTGATAATTTTTTCAACACTAATTATTTTAGTGGGCATTTATCTTTTAATCATTTACTTATGGTTATTTGTCAAAATACGACTTTGGGCCATATTAAGATCATTACTGTTGTTTCTCTAGTTTGGTTCTTGTGGATGGACAGAAATGATGCTAAACACAGAAATATTCCTATGAATCATAATAGTATAATTGCTAGAGCTAAAGAAAAGATTAATAGCTTGTATAAAGTTAATTTGATTCATCAAAAGCAAGTTCATGGATTTAAATTTGTGGCCAATAATTTAAATCCTAATATTTTTGAAGATCTTTATGGTCCTTGCTTTAAATTTGTAATATGGAAGAAGCCTAGCATTCATTGCATAAAAGTTAACACTAATGGTTTATTTTCAGAAGGAAAATATGGATGTGGTGGTATTTTAAGAAATGATAAAGGTAATTTGATTATGGCTTTTGCTTCTCCTCTCAATAAATGTTCTGTTATATTTGCGGAGCCCTTCATATTTGTTTATCTTCTGGATATTTTAAAATTTGGATTGAGATTGATGCTGTTTTAGTTATTAATTTGATTGATGATGATAATTTTGGTAACTTTCATACTTTCTATATTTTGCAAGACATCGAAAGAATGTTGTCCTAATTGGATTATAATATATCTCATATTTGGAGAGAAGGGAATTCTTGTGCCGATTTTTTAGCCAAGCATGAGGCTAATTTGACTAATTATACTTTGTTTTCTAATGCTGATATTCCTTCTATTCTTAGAGGACATATTAACTTAGATAAATCGGGATTGCTTTATATTCGTCATTAATTCCAGGCTTGTTGGTGTTGTTTGTTCTTGCAATTTTTTTGCCTTTGAACTGGTTCTGTTTGAGTGGGATTGTTGTTCTTGTTGGTGGTAGCCTTTGGTTGAGTTTCTGTTTTGTTATGCTGGTGTTTTATTTGGCTAGAGGGCTGGTAGTTATTTTTGTCTTGGTGAGGTGTTTTGGTTGTTTTGGTTTGTTTTGTTTAGTTGGTTGGGTTTGGTAGTTGGTTATGATGAGGTCATCTTTAATCTTTTATGGTAGATTTGTTTTGCCTTTTCTATAATGGTGTAGGTTTCTGTTGTTGTTGATATTGTTATGGTGAGGTTATATTGCCTCACTTTGTGCTTTAGTGGTTGCTGGTTCTCAGGTTAGCTTCTGCTTTCCATCTCTCTTTGGAGTCTATGGCATTCTAATTCTTCCATTTAATATTTCTTTGTTATTACTCTTTCCTGAGCTGATTTTTCTAACAATTCCTTTTATTTTTGAGTTGTGCTTGGTTTGGGTTTGTTGTTTGTAAATTACATCTAAGTGCTTTGTATTTGGTTAGTTTAGGACTTTTTGCTCTTAGGATTTCTTTTCTTTTTATATTGTAGCTCGTTTGAGCGGTAGAGAGCTAAAAGTCCCTTAAGAACTTTCTATAATCCTTTTTTCTGAATAAATCGGTGGGCCCCAACAGCGAGTTTTAACCAAAAAAACCCTAAAAACCTAAAAAAAACCCTAAAAACCCAAAACCCAAAACCCAAAACCCTAAACCCTAAAAACCTTAAACCCTAAACCCTAAACACTAAAAAACATAAAACCATAAACCCTAAAACCATTAAAAAGACCCTAAACCCTAAAAACACTAAACCCTAAATCCTAAACCCTAAAAAAACCCTAAACCCAAAAACCCTAAACACTAAACCCTAAACCCTAAAAACCCCAAACCTTAAACCCTGAAAACCCCAAACCATAAACCCTAGACCCTAAACCCTAAACCCTAAACCCTAAACACTAAACCCTAAACCCCATACCCTAAACCCTAAACCCTAAACCCTAAAACCCTAAACCTAAACCCTAAACCCTAAACACTAAACCCTAAACCGTAAACCATAAACCCTAAATCCAAAAAACCCTAAACCCAAGAACCCTTAACCCTAACACCTAAACCCTAACCCTAAAAACCCTAAAATAAAAAAAAAACAGTAAAACCCTAAACCCTAAATCCTAAAAACCATAAAAAACCCTAAAACCTAAAGCCTAAAAAAACCATAAACCCTAAACCCTAAACCCTACACCCCAAAAACCTTAAACCCTAAACCCTAAACCCTAAGCCCTAAACCATGAACCCTAAATACTAAACCCTAAAACCCTAAAACCCTTAATAAACCCTAAACCCTAAATCCTAAACCCTAAAAAAATCCTAAACACTAAAACTCTAGAACCCTAAAAAACCCAAAACCCAAAACCCTAAACTCTAAACTCTAAACCCTAAACCCTATACCCTGTACCCTAAAAACTAAACCATAAAAACACTAAGCCTAAACCCTAAACCCTAAACCCTAAACCCTAAACACTAAACCCTAAAAACCCTAAACCCTAAACCCTAAATCATAAAAACCCTAAACCCTAAACCCTAAACACTAAACCCTAAAAACCCTAAACCCTAAACCCTAAATCATAAAAACCCTAAACCTTAAACCCTAAACACTAAACCCTAAAAACCCTAAACCCTAAACCATAAAAACCGTAAACCCTCAAAACCTTAAACCCTAAAACCCTAAACCCTAAATCTTAAACCTAACACCCTATACCCTAAAACCTAAACCCTAAACGCTAAAACCTAAACCCTAAACCCTAAGCGCTAAACCCTAAACCCTAAACCCAAAACCCTAAAAACCCTAAACCATAAACCCGAAACCCTAAACCCTAAATAGTAAAACCCTAAACCCTAAAACCCTAAACCCTAAACCCTAAACCCTAAACACTAAACCCTAAACCCTAAACACTAAACCCTAAACCCTAAAACCCTAAACCCTAAACCCTAAACCCTAAACCCTAAACCATAAACCCTAAATCATAAACCCTAAATGCTAAACCCTAAACCCTAAACCCTAAACCATAAATCCTAAACCCTAAACCCTAAACCCTAAAAACCCTAAACCCGAAACCCTAAACCCTAAAAAACCCTAAACCCTAAAAACTAAACCGTCAAACCTAAATCCTTAACCATAAACCCCAAAACTAAAACCCTAAAAACACTAAACCCTAAACCCTAACCCATAAACCCTAAACCCTAAACTATAAACCCAAAAAACCTTAAAAAAGAAAAGACCCTAAAACCCTAAACCCTAAACCCTAAAAACCCTAAAAAAAACCCTAAAAAAACCATCAACCCTAAACCCTAAACCCTTAACCCTAAAAACATTAAACCATAAACCCTAATTCCCAAACCCTAAAAACCCTAAAAAACCCTAAAACCTTAAACCCTAAACCTAAACCCCAAACCCTAAAAACCCTAAAAACACGAAAACCTAAAACCTAAAAAGAACCATAAACCCTAAACCCTAAACCTTAAACCCTAAAACCTTAAACCCTAAACCCTAAACCCTAAACCCTAAACGCTAAACCCTGAAACCCTAAACCCTAAAACCCAATAAACTTTGAACCCTAAACCATAAACCCCAAACCCTAAACCCTAATCTCTAAACCCTAAACCCTAAAAATCCTAAACACTAAAACCCTAAACCCTAAACCACAAACCCTAAAACCCTAAACCCAAAAACCCTAAACCCTAAACCCTAAACCCTAAATCCAGAGCCCTTGACCCTAAACCCTAAACCCTAAAACCCTAAACCCTAAACCCAAAACCCAAAACCCTAACCATAAACCCTAAACCCTAAACCCTAAACCCTAAACCTTAAATCCAAAACCCTAAAAACCCTAAACGCTAAACCCTAAAACCATAAACCCTAAACCCTAAACCCTAAATAAAAAAAATCTTAGCCCTAAACTCTAAACCTTAAAACCCTAAACCCTAAATAAAAAAATCTTAGCCCTAAACTCTAAACCTTAAAACCCTAAACCCTAATATCCAAAACCCTAAACCCTAAACCCTAAACACTAAACCCTAAACCCTAAAACCCTAAACCCTAAACCGTAAACCCTAAACCCTTAACCCGAAACCCTAAACAGTAAACCCTAAACAATAAATCTTAAACCCTAAACCCTAAACCCTAATTTTTTATTTGTTATTATTTCTATCTTTTTCATCATGTTGTGGTTGAGTTTTTTTTGTGCAGGTGACTCTTTGGTGGATGCCTTGGATTCTCTTTGGAGTCTATGGCATTCTAATTCTTCCATTTAATATTTCTTTGTTATTACTCTTTCCTGAGTTGATTTTTCTAACAATGCCATTTCTTTTTTAGTTGTGCTTGGTTTGGGTTTGTTGTTTGCTTTCTTTTGCAAGTTGGAGATTTTCTTCATATTGTGATTTTCAGGTGGTTGTTGTTTATTTTTGAGAGGCTCTATTGTTGATGGGCCTGGAGCTTTGGTGGTGTTCTTTGGAAGTTTTACTTTTTACTGTTGAGGTTTTGGACCCTTGGTTTATTGGCCTTGGTCTTTTCTTTCTTAGTTTGTAAATTGTATCTAGGTGCTTTGTATTTGGTTAGTTTAGGACTTTTTGCTCTTAGGATTTCTTTTCTTTTTATATTGTAGCTCGTTTGAGTGGTAGAGAGCTAAAAGTCCTTTAAGAACTTTCTATAATCCTTTTTTCTGAATAAACTGGTAGGCCCCAACAGCGAGTTTTAACCAAAAAAAACCCTAAAAAACCTAAAAAAGAAATCCTAAAAACCCTTAAAAAAAAAACCCTAAACCCTAAAAACCCTAAACTCAAAACCCTAAACCCTAAACCCTAAAAACCCTAAACCCTAAACACTAAAAAACTGAAACCCTACACCCTAAACCCTAAACGCTAAACCATAAAACCCTAAACCCTAAAACCATAAAAAAGGCCCTAAACCCTAAAAACACTAAACCCTAAATCCTAAACCCTATAAAAACCCTAAACCCTAAACCCTAAAAACCCTAAACACTAAACCGTAAACCCTAAAAACCCCAAACCCTAAACCGTAAAAACCCCAAACCCTAAACCCTAAACACTAAACCCTAAACCCTAAACCCCATACCCTAAACCCTAAACCCTAAAATCCTAAACCTAAGCCCTAAACCCTCAACCACAAACCCTAAACCGTAAACCGCAAACCCTAAATCCTAAAAACCCTAAACCCAAGAACCTTATACCCTAACACCTAAACCCTAAACCCTAAAAACCTTAAATAAAAAAAACCGTAAACCCTAAACCCTAAATCCTAAAAACACTAAAAAACGCTAAAACCTAAAGCCTAAAAAAAACCCTAAACCCTAAACCTTACACCCCCAAAACCTTAAACCCTAATCCCTAAACCCTAAACCCTAAACCCTGAACCCTAAATACTAAACCCTAAAACCCTTAGTAAACCCTAAACCCTAAATCCTAAACTCTAAAAAAATCCTTAACCCTAAAACCCTAGAACCCTAAAAAACCCAAAACCCTAAACCCTAAACTCTAAACTCTAAACCCTAAACCCTATACCCTATAACCTAAAAACTAAACCATAAAAACCCTAACCCTAAACCCTAAATACTAAACCCAAAACCCTAAACCCTAAACAGTAAAACCCTAAACCCTAAAACTCTAAACCCTAAACCTTAAAGCCTAAACACTAAACCCTAAACTTTAAACCCTAAAACCCTAAGCCCTAAACCCTAAACCCTAAATACTAAACCCTAAACCCTAAACCCTAAACCCTAAACCATAAACACTAAACCCTAAAAACCCTAAACCCTAAATCATAAAAACCCTAAACCCTAAACCCTAAACCGTAAACACTAAACCCTTAAAACCCTAAACCCTAAACCATAAAAAACCTAAACCCTAAACCCTAAACCCTAAAAATCCTAAAACCCTAAAAACCTTAAACCCTGAAACCCTAAACCCTAAATCTTAAACCTTAAACCCTATACCCTAAAACCTAAACCCTAAATGCTAAAACCTAAACCCTAAACCCTAAGCGCTAAACCCTAAACCCTAAACCCAAAACCATAAAAATCCTAAACCCTAAACCTGAAACCGTAAACCCTAAAAAGTAAAACCCTAAACCCTAAAACCCTAAACCCTAAACCCTAAACACTAAACCCTAATCCCTAAACCCTAAAACCTTAAACCCTAAACCCTAAACCCTAAACCATAAACCCTAAATCATAACCCTAAATGCTAAACCCTAAACCCTAAACCATAAATCCTAAACCCTAAACTCTAAATCCTAAACCCTAAAAAACCTAAACCCTAAACCCTAAACCCAAAAAACCCTAAACCCTAAAAACAAAACCGTCAACCCTAAATCCTTAACCATAAACCCCAAACCCAAAACCCTAAAAATACTAAACCCTAAACCCTAAAAACCCTAAACCCTAAACCCCAGAATCCTATAAAACACTAAACCATAAACCCTAAATCCTAAAACCTAAACCTTAAACCTTAAACCCGAACCCATAAACCCTAAACCCTAAACTCAAAACCCTAATAACCTTAAAAAAGAAAAGACCCTAAAACCCTAAACCCTAAACCCTAAACCCTAAAAACCCTAAAATAAACCATCAACCCTAAACCCTAAACCCTAAATCCCAAAAAAAACCCTAAATCCCAAACCCTAAAAACCCTAAAAAACCCTAAAACCTTAAACCCTAAACCTAAACCCCAAACCCTAAAAACTCTAAAATACATGAAAACCTAAAACCTAAAAAGAATGATAAACCCTAAACCCTAAACCTAAACCCTAAACCCTAAAACCTTAAACCCTAAACCCTAAACCCTAAACCCTAAACCCTAAACGCTAAACCCTGAAACCCTAAACCCTAAAACCTAATAAACTCTAAACCCTAAACCCTAAACCCTAATCCCTAAACCCTAAACCCTAAAAATCCTAAACACTAAAACCCTAAACCCTAAACCGCAAACCCTAAAACCCTAAACCCAAAAACCCTAAACCCTAAACCCTAAACCCTAAACCGTAAACACTAAACCCTTAAAACCCTAAACCCTAAACCCTAAACCCTAAACCATAAAAAACCTAAACCCTAAACCCTAAACCCTAAAAATCCTAAAACCCTAAAAACCTTAAACCCTGAAACCCTAAACCCTAAATCTTAAACCTTAAACCCTATACCCTAAAACCTAAACCCTAAATGCTAAAACCTAAACCCTAAACCCTAAGCGCTAAACCCTAAACCCTAAACCCAAAACCATAAAAATCCTAAACCCTAAACCTGAAACCGTAAACCCTAAAAAGTAAAACCCTAAACCCTAAAACCCTAAACCCTAAACCCTAAACACTAAACCCTAATCCCTAAACCCTAAAACCTTAAACCCTAAACCCTAAACCCTAAACCATAAACCCTAAATCATAACCCTAAATGCTAAACCCTAAACCCTAAACCATAAATCCTAAACCCTAAACTCTAAATCCTAAACCCTAAAAAACCTAAACCCTAAACCCTAAACCAAAAAAACCCTAAACCCTAAAAACAAAACCGTCAACCCTAAATCCTTAACCATAAACCCCAAACCCAAAACCCTAAAAACACTAAACCCTAAACCCTAAAAACCCTAAACCCTAAACCCCAGAATCCTATAAAACACTAAACCATAAACCCTAAATCCTAAAACCTAAACCTTAAACCCTAAACCCGAACCCATAAACCCTAAACCCTAAACTCAAAACCCTAAAAACCTTAAAAAAGAAAAGACACTAAAACCCTAAACCCTAAACCCTAAACCCTAAACCCTAAACCCTAAAAACCCTAAAATAAACCATCAACCCTAAATCCCAAAAAAAACCCTAAATCCCAAACCCTAAAAACCCTAAAAAACCCTAAAACCTTAAACCCTAAACCTAAACCCCAAACCCTAAAAACTCTAAAATACATGAAAACCTAAAACCTAAAAAGAACGATAAACCCTAAACCCTAAACCTAAACCCTAAACCCTAAAACCTTAAACCCTAAACCCTAAATACTAAACCCTAAACCCTAAACCCTAAACACTAAACCCTGAAACCCTAAACCCTAAAACCTAATAAACTCTAAACCCTAAACCCTAAACCCTAATCCCTAAACCCTAAACCCTAAAAATCCTAAACACTAAAACCCTAAACCCTAAACCGCAAACCCTAAAACCCTAAACCCAAAAACCCTAAACCCTAAACCCTAAACCTTAAACCCTTAACCCTAAATCCAGAGCCCTAGACCATAAACCCTAAACCCTAAACCCTAAAACCCTAAACCCTAACTCAAAACCCTAAACCCTAAACCCTAAAACCTAAACCCTAAACCCTAAACCTTAAATCCAAAACCCTAAAAACCCTAAACCCTAAACCCGAAACCCTAAACCCTAAACAGTAAAACCCTAAACCCTAAAACTCTAAACCCTAAACCTTAAACCCTAAACACTAAACCCTAAACTTTAAACCCTAAAACCCTAAACCCTAAACCCTAAACCCTAAACCATAATAATAAAAAAAATAAATAATAAAAGAAATAAATAAAAAAAATAGAAATAAATAAATAAAATAAAAATATAAAATAAATAAAATAATAAAGTAATAAATAAATAAATAATAAATAAAATAAATAAAAAATAAAAAATAATAATAATAAAAATTAATAATAAATAAATAAATAAATAAATAATAAATAATAATAATAATAAATAAAAATAAATAATAAAAATATAAATAAATAATAAATAAAAATAATAATAATAATAATAATAAAAATATAATAAATAAATAATAAATAATAAATAAAAATAAATAATTAATAATAAAAAATAAAATAAAAAATAAATAAATAAATAAATATAAATAAATAAATAATAAAATAATAAATAAAATAAAAAATAAAATAAAAAATAATAAAAAATAATAAATAAAAATAAATAAAATAAAATAATAAAAAAATAAATAATAAAAATAATAAATAATAAAAAAATAAAAAAAATAAAAAAATAAATAAAAAAATAAACCATAAACCTAGGAGTGTTCTTGGCGATCTTGGAGCGATTTGGGGGCGATTTTCTTATTCCTTTCAGGATTTGGGGAAATTCGTTGGAGTTGCTTTTCGGTTTGATTCCTTTCTTAATTTTGTTCTTCCTTTCGTATTTTGATTATTTCTGTTATGCCGTCGGGCCTCTAGGGCATTCGACGGATTTTGGGAATAATGATGAAACGATGGATTCATGCTTAAAGGGTTCTTTACCTATGGAGAATGACTATTTCTCTTGTTTTAACAATTCGATTGAAGTTCTTGATGGTTTAAAATCATCAACTATGGATGATTCAAAAAGCTAAGGGTAAGTCTGATGCTGTAAGTTCTCCGTCTTTACTTAAAAATATTTCGGTTCCTAAAAATATTCCGGTACATAAATCCTTTAAAGATGCTTTGTCAGGACCTCATAGTAAGGAGAATTTAGGTATTTCTATTTCTTCTTCCTCGGTTAATGGCTTGCCTGCTTTGCTTGTTTCGGAAAAAGATTTACAAAAACTTGCGGAACCTTATAAATTTATTTAGTTGGGAAATTTCCTTTTCGGAGACCCTTTATAGAAGAAATTCGAAATTTCTTTAAGAGTTTGAAGCTTACTGGAATGTTTTCTGTTTCTCTTCTTGATGCCATACATGTTTTCATAAATCTTTGAAATGAATTAGATTATGGCAGAATCTTTTTAAGGAAAACTTACTTTGTGAAAAATTGTCAAATGAGGTTGCTTAAATGGTCTTAGTGATTTTGATATTCATGCGGAATCTCCTATTTGTCCAGTTTTGTTGTCTTTGCCTAATCTGAGATTACATTTCTTTAATCTTCAAATGTTGCAAGCTATAGGTTCTATATTTGGTCGGCCTATTCAAGTGGATCAAGCTACAACCAATAAAACTAGGTCGTCGGTTGCAAGAATTCTTGTGGAAATTGACATTACCAAAGACTATCCTAAAGAAATTTGGTTGGGATCAGATTTGAATGGTTATTTTTAGAAAACTGAATTTGATAAATTTCCTATTTTTTGTTCAAATTGAAAATTGCATGGTCATGATGTTCATAACTGTTTTATTTTGCATCCTCATTTGAAAGATAAGGTTGGCAATCAAAAAGATCCTGTTATCAAGGTTAACGATTCAATTTCTCCTACTTCTCCTATTAAAGAACAGATTAATACCAATTCTTTAAATAATTATTTAAAGAATGTGGAAAGGGAATTGCAAGAACTTAAAAATCCTATTATTGTTAGTGAAACTAACAATGAAATGGATAGTTTAAGTTCTTCACAAAAGGAAAAGAATTTGGATCTTGTTATATATGATGAAACGATTGTTGTTCATAATAGTTCTCTTCTTACTGATTGTATGTTGCATAAGAAGTTGGAACTTGTTGTTTCTAATTCTTCTTCTTCTAAAGAAGATGTTTCTTTATTTCCTGGGAAAGAATTATGTGTTGAAAATAATTCATGTGCTTTAAACTTTACTTCCTTTTCTGGTATTGAAGATAATTCTTTGGATAATGTGGATGTGAGTAAAGACTTGGAGGAAGGTGAATTGGACTCAGGAGCTGTTAGTGAAACTGGAATTATTTGTTGGTAAGAACAAGATATGGCATTCTGTTTACAATACTAGAGGGAAGAATAAAAAGGGAAAGGATTCCATCAAAGGTAAATCCATAGCTAAATCCAATTCCTTTCATAAATAATGATTAATTTCTTGCTTTGGAATGTGAGAGGGGTTGGTTCCCTTTCTGTTAAGATTAGAATTAGAAGTTTATGTCGCATTCATCATGTTGAGTTTTTAGCTGTTATTGAACCTATGATTTGCAATAATAGGATTAACAATGTTGCTAGAATTTTAGGTTTTGAAAATTTTTTTGTGAACTCTTCTAGCAAGATTTGGTTATTCTGGTCTAGGAATGTTATTCTTAATGTGATTGAAGATTTAACTCAGGTTGTGAATGTCTCTATATCTTATTTTGATGTTTTGGTTAAACGTTCTATTGTTTATGCTTCTTGCAATAATAGTGAGAGGAAAACTCTTTGGGAACAACTTTTTTCTTTTTTTGCTAACATTAATGAACCTTGGTTTGTGGGAGGGGATTTTAACACCATTATGCATGCTAATGAAAGAAAAGGTGGTAATCCCCCTAATATGCATTCCATGGAAGATTTTTCTAACATGATTATTGATTGCAAACTTGCGAATATTGGTTTTGTGGGCTCCAATTTTACTTGGAATAATGGTAGAATATGGCAGAAACTAGATAGAATTTTGTTTAACCAATTCTGGATTACAAATTGCAAATTACTACTATTGAACATCTTAGTAGAACTTTATCTGATCACTGTCCTTTATTAATTTCTATAAGAAAGGAGAATAGTCTTTCTAATTATATTCCCCCTTTTAGATTTCAGAATATGTGGACCCAACATCCTAATTTTCTTAATGTTGTGAATTCCAATTGGAATGCTGCTCTTGTTCCTGATAACTCTGTTAAGGGAATGATTAGATTTTGGTTTAACCTTAAGAGACTCAAGCAATATTTAAATTTGTGGAATAAGCATCATTTTAAAAACATTTTTGCTAACATTAAAGAGATGGAAGAGAAAGTTTGCAAGCTGGAAAATTTATCTTCTAATGACCCTTCCCTTTTACCTGATTTGAACTTAGCCAAGGATCAACTTATTAATTTCCAAGATATGTAATAAACTTTTTGGAGACAAAAAGCTGCTTCTAATCATATCTCGAATGGGGATCGTAATACTAAATACTTTCATGCCTTAGTCAATAAAAAGAAATCTATTAATCATATTAAAAAGATTAAGGATGAAAATGATAATTGGATTTCGGATTCTTTGCTTTTTGATTATGTTGTTAAGCACTTTTCTAATATTCTTTGTAGGAATGATAATACTCAGTAACTTTCTAATCCTCATCTTATTGAAAGAATTATTTCTACTGAGGATAATTTGTCTCTTACTTGTATTCCTTCTGAGAATGAGATCTTTACTGCTTTAATGACTATAAATGGTGATTCTACTGCTGGTTCGGATGGCTATACTTCTCTTTTCTTTCAAACTTGTTGGCATATTATCAAAAAAGATTTAATTGATGTTGTTTTAGATTTTTTTAATGGTAATGTTATTCCTAAATATTTTACTTCTACTGCTCTTGTTTTAATTCCTAAAAAGGAGAATCCTGAAAGGTGGAATGACTTTAGACCTATTAGTTTATGCACTTGTTTCAATAAAATCATTTCCAAAATTATTGCTTTAAGACTAGGTCCTTTGTTACCTAATCTTATTTCTTCTAACCAAACTGCTTTTGTCAAGGGTAGATTAATTTCGGATAATATTCATTTAACTCAAGAGCTTGTTCATGACCTGTATTTGAAAGTTAGAGGTGGTAATATGTTTTTCAAAATTGATATTTCTAAAGCCTAGGACTCGATCTCTTGGAATTTCATATATAAGGTGCTTGGTCTTTTTGGTTTTTCTGAAAAATTTATTCTTCTCATTCTTAACTTGGTTAACAACAATTGATTTACTATTTTGATTAATGGAGTCTCCACTAGTTTTTTTCATTCTACTAATGGTCTTAGACAAGGAGATCCCTTATCTCCCTCTATTTTTATAATTGCTATGGAATATTTTTCTAGATGTATTGATGCCATTTTTCAGTTTTATCCGAGCATGTATTATAGGACTAAAGCTGGCTTCCCTATTTCTCATTTATGTTTCGCGGATGATTTTATCATCTTTTGCAATGGTGGCATTCATCATATTAAGAAAATTAAAAATTTTCTTGATTATTTTTATTTAGAAAGTGGATTAGCTATTAATGACTCTAAAAGTTCTTTCTTCACTTCTCGTAACATTTCTTTGTCTAAGATCAATAAAATTTTGGTTCTTACTAATTTTTGTCATCAACATATGCCTTTTAAATATCTTGGAGCTCCTATTTTCAAAGGTTTGAAAAAATATCATCTTTTTGATGAGATAATTCAAAAAATGTGTAATAGTATTTCTTCTTGGGAACATCATTTTTTGTTTTATGGTGGTAGATTAACTGTGCTTAAAAGTACTCTTAATTCGATGACTTTTCACCTTTTTCAAGTTGTTAACCCAAATGTTGCTACTGTGTTGTGTATGGAAAGAATTCTTAACAAGTTTTTTTGGGGTTCTCGTTCTAATGTGAACCGTATGCATTGGACCTCTTGGAATAAACTTTGTGGCCCTCTTAATGAGGGTGGTCTAGGATGTAAAACTATATCTGATTCTATTACTACTTCTTCTTTAAAGATGTGGTGGAATTTTAGGAAAAATAATAGCCTTTGGGCTTCTTTCATGCATTCTAAATATTGCTTTGGGAAACACCCTTTAACTTGTTTTTATAAAAATGGAGATTCTCTGATTTGGAAGAGGTTATGTGGTATTAGTTACAAGATGGAATCCCTTATTGGTTGGGGTCTTAATAAGGGGAATTCCTTCTTTTGGCAAGACAATTGGATGATGGATAAATCTATAGACAATTTTTTAAATACCTCTTCTATTTCTTCTATTAGAGTTAACAGTTTTTATATTAATAATTCTTGGAATCTTGATGCTCTGATGGATCTTGTCCCTATGGAAATAGCTAGTAAGATTAAAAATTTCATTATTGATAATGAGAAGATGGATCAAATTATTTTCAAGCTGTCTTACAATGGTAGTTTTATTTTTAAAGATGCTTGGAATTTTATTAGGGATAATTCTGAAAAATCTATGGTTTTTGAGAAAATTTGGAGTAACAATATTCCTACTTCTTATTCTATATTGATTTGGAGAATTCTTAAGAAGTCTATCCCTGTTGACTCTATATTATGGAGTAAAGGTTTTTACCTGCGATCTAAATGCCATTGTTGTTTTCATATTGAGAATATAAGTCATGTTTTTGTTAATGGTTCTATTGCTACTAAAGTTTGGCTCTGGTATGATTCCTTTTTTAATACCCAGAATTTTTCTGGACTTTTGACTTTCAATCATTGGCTTACTGTTATTGTTCATAATTCTATTAGAGGCCATATTAAAATTGTGATGGCTGTGTGTCATATTTGGTTTATTTGGATGGATCGTAATGATGCTAAGTATAGAAATGTCTCTATGAACCATAAAAGGATTATTGCTAGAGCTCTTGATAAAATTAATAGCCTTTATAAGGCTGATTTAATTAAGAATTTCCATTTTCGTGGTTGTAAATTTGTTTTCAATAAGTTAAACAACAATTACTTGGAAAAGTTTAAGGAGGACTGTTTTAAGTTTGTCATTTGGAAGAAACCTCTTGAGAACTTCATTAAAATTAATACTGATGGCTCGGTTTTTAAGGATAAAGCTGGTTATGGTGGCATTTTCAGGGATTTTAAAGGTAACATGATCCTTGCTTTTGCTTCTGCTTTGAGGACTTCTAATGCTATTTCTGCTGAATTCATGGCTCTTTATAAAGCTCTCCAAATTTGCTTATCTAAAGGTTTTTTTAGAATCTGGATTGAAATTGATGCTTTGTTAGTTATTCAATTTATTCTTCATAATAGATTTGGTAATTTTGATAATTTCTATATCCTTAAAGACATTAAAAGAATGCTATCTCATCTTGATTACAAAATTTCTCATATTTGGAGAAAGGGAAACTCTTGTGCTGATTATCTAGCTAAAATGGGTACTGATTTACAGTAGTTTCAAATATTTTGTTATTCTGATATTCCCTTCTTGTTGAGAGGTAGTATCAATTTGGATAAAACTGGTCTTCCTTATATTCGTTCAAGGTAATTCTTATGATCCATATTTGCTTGTGTATTGAGTTTTTGTTTGAGATTGGCAATGCTGTTATTTACTTAATCTTTTTATGGAAAAATTATTATGCCATTTCTTTAAGTTTTTGGTTTATGGCTGGTTTGGGGTATTTGTTTGTCAGCTGCTTCTTGGGGGCTTGTTTGGAGAAAATCTTTTATTTTGAGGTTACTCTCTTGTTGGTTGTTAATTGGCTTACTTTTGATGGCTTGTTTATGGGCTTTCTTTGGTGCAGGTTAAGGGTTATTTTTGTTTTCTGGTTTTGGTTATTATGGAATTTTAGTAATATTTCTGGTTGGTCTGTTATTGGGTTCTTAATGGGGTGGTGGGTTCTGATTATGAATGAGTTAAGTGGTTTTTATTAGAGGTTGGTTTTAATGGATATGCTTAGGAGGGTTTCTTTTTTACCATTTCTTGGAGAAATTTGGTATTCTTTTTCTTCCATAAATGATTATAAGATACTATACTATTCTGAGCCATTTTATTCAAAGTCTCAATCCTTAAGCAAAATTGGTAAAATCATTTTTTATTCTAGCTATATTTCTATGATTTTGCCATTACTTTGGTTCAAGTTGTTTGCAGGTTGGCAATTAAAGCTGGCTAGTTTCTTCATTGTTTGGCTTGAGTTGGTGGATAAAGCTTCCAATTTCAATTTGGAGTTTGTCTGCTTGGAGATCCTGTTTTTACTTTCTTGGGCTTTTTGTAATTTGTTAGTAGAGTTTTTATTTTTTTATGCTCTTTGTAATTAGTTTAGGACTTTAAGCTCTTTAGGTTTTTTTTCTCTTTTTCTCTTGTAGCTCTTTTGAGCATTTAGATGAGCCATTAGTCCTTCTTAAGGACCTTTGTAATCCTTATTTTCAATAAACACGAAGGCCCCTACAGAGGGTTTCCCCCCTCCCCCCTAAAAAAAAAAACCCTAAATCATAAACCCTAAATCATAAACCCTAAACCATAAATCCTAAACCCTAAACCCTAAACCCTAAAAACCCTAAACCCTAAATCCTAAACCCTAAAAAACCCTAAACCCTAAAAACTAAACCGTCAACCCTAAATACTTAACCATAAACCCCAAACCTAAAACCCTAAAAACACTAAACCCTAAACCCTAAAAATCCTAAACCCTAAACACTAAAACCTAAACCTAAAACCCTAAACCCTAACCCATAAACCCTAAACCCTAAACTATAAACCCTAAAAACCCTAAAAAAGAAAAGACCCTAAAACCCTAAACCCTAAACGCTAAACCCTAAAAACCCTAAAAAAAACCATCAACCCTAAACCCTAAACCCTAAAAACCTTAAACCATAAACCCTAAATCCCAAACTCTAAAAACCATAAAACCTTAAACCCTAAACCTAAACCCCAAACCCTAAAAACCCTAAAAAATACGAAATCCTAAAACCTAAAAAGAACCATAAACCCTAAAGCATAAACCCTAAACCCCTAAACCTTAAACCTAAACTCTAAAAGCTAAACCCTGAAACCCTAAACCTTAAAACCCAATAAACTCTAACCCTAAACCATAAACCCTAAACCCTAAACCCTTATCCCTAAACCCTAAACCCTAAAAATCCTAAACACTAAATCCCTAAACCCTAAACCACAAACCCTAAACCCAAAAACCCTAAACCCTAAACCCTAAATCTTAAACCCTAAACCCTAAATCCAGAGCCCTAGACCCTAAACCCTAAACCCTAAACCCTAAATCGAAAACCCAAAACCCTAACCATAAACCCTAAACCCTAAACCCTAAACCCAAAACCTTAAATCCAAAACCCTAAAAACCCTAAACGCTAAACCCTAAAACCATAAACCCTAAACCCTAAACCATAAACCCTAAACAAAAAAACCTAAACCCTAAACTCTAACCTTAAAACCCTAAACCCTAAAATCCAAAACCCTAAATCCTAAACCCTAAAACCTAAACCCTAAACCCTAAACCCTAACCCTAAACCCTAAACCCTAAAACCCTAAACCCTAAACCCTAAAACCTAAACCCTAAACCCTAAACAATAAATCTTAACCCTAAACCCTAATTCTAAAAAATAAAAATAAAATAATAATAATTTAATATAAAAAAATAATAATAATAAATAATAATAATAATAATAATAATTTAATAAATAAGAATAATAATAATTTCTTATTCTAACTCTAATAATAATAATAGTAATAATAATAATAATAATAATTTTCCTAATTCTAATTCTAATTCTAATTTAAAATAATAATAATAAAAAAATTTTACCTAATTCTAATTCTAATTCTAATTAATAAATAATTAAAAAAAATAAAATTAATTTATAATTAATAATAATTAATAATAAAAATAAAAAAATAATATTTTAATAATAATAATAATAATAAATAAATAATAAAAATAAAAAAATAAATAATTTAATTAATAATAATTAAATAATAATAATAATAAATAATAATAATCATAATTTAATAATTTTTTAATTCTAATTTAATAATTCTAATCCTAAAAATAAAAATAAAATAAAAAAATAAAACAAATAATAATAATAATAATAATTAAAAATAATAATAATAATTCTAATAATAATAATAATTCTAATTCCTAATTCTAATTTAATTAATTTTAAAATAAATTTTTTAATTAATTTTTTAAATTAATTATTCAAATTTCTAATTACCTAATTCTAATTCTAATTCTAATTCTAATTCTAATTCTAATTCTAATTCTAATTCTAATTAATTTAATAATAATTAATAATTTAATTCTAATTCTAATTCTAATTCTAATAATAATAAAAAAATAATAATAATTAATAATTTGAAAAAATAATAATAATAATAATAAAAATAAATAATAAAAATAAAATAATAATTTTAATAATAATAATTCCTAATTCTAATTCTAATTCTAATTCTAATAAAAATAATAAAAAAAATAATAATTTTATTGATTTAAATAAAAATAAAAATAAAAAAATAAAAAAATAAAAAAAATAAAAAAATAATTAATAATAATAATAATAAAAATAAAAAATAATAAAAATAAAAATTAAAATTAAAATAATAATAATAAAAATAATTTAATTTTTAAAAAATAATTTAATTCTAATTCTAATAAAATAAAAAAAATAATAATTAATTTAATAATTCTAATAATTTCCTAATTCTAATTTCCTAATTCTAATTCTAATAATTCTGATTTAATTCTTAATTCTAATAATAATAAAATAATAATAATAATAATAATAATAATTTTAATTATTTTAATAGTAATAATAATTTTAATTTAATAAATAATATAAATAATAATAATAAATAAAAATAATTTTAATTCGTAATTCTAATTATTTTAATTTAATAAAAAAAATAATAATAATAATAATTTTTTAAAAAAATAATTTTATAATTAAATAAATAATAATAATAAAATAATAATTTAAATAATAATAAAAAAAATTAATAAATAAATAAATAATAATAATAATAATTTAATATAATAATTCTAATTAATTTTCTAATTTAATAATATAATAATAATAAAAAAAAATAATAAAAATAATTTATTAATAATAATTCTAATTTTTTTTCTAATTCTAATAATAATAATAATTATAATAATTTAATTTTAAAAATATAAAAATTATAATTTTCCTAATTCTAATAATAATAAAAATAATTTAATTATAATATATTCCTAATTCTAATAATAATTAAAAATAATTTCTAATTCTAATTCTAATTCTAATAAATAAAATAATTCTAATTAATAAAAAAAATAATTAATTCTAATTCTAATTTCCTAATTCTAATTCTAATTTTTTATTTAATAATAATTTAAAAATAATAAAAATAATAATAATAATTAATAATAATAAAAATAATAATTTTTCTAATTTCCTAATTCTAATTTTTCTCATCTTTGCTTTGCTGATGATTTCATTATTTTTGCTAATGGCAGTTTTAATAATGTTAAAAAGATTAAAGATTTTCTTAATTTGTTTTCTAATGAAAGTAGATTGAGGTTTAATACTGCTAAATGTTCTTTCTATACTTCTAAGTGGATTTCTAGAACTAATGTGAACAGAATTAACGCTTTACTAACTTTGCCCATCAGAAGTTGCCTTTCAAGTACTTGGGGGCTCCGATTTATAAGGGGATTAAGAAGTCTCATCTGTTTGATGAGATTTTTAATAAGATTCAAGGTAATATTTCCTCTTGGGAATATCATTTGCTTTCCTATGGGGGTAGGCTTACTATTCTCAAGAGCACTTTAAATTCTATGGCTTTTCATTTATTTCAAGTGATTAAACCTAATTATGCTACTGTTATTAGATTGGAAAGGATTCTTAATAAATTCTTTTGGGGCTCTCATTCTAACATTCATAGAATGCATTGGTCTACTTGGCACAAACTTTGTGGCCCCTTGAATGAAGGTGGATTGGGTTGCAAAACTATTGCAGATTCAATTACTGCTTCTTCTTATAAAATGTGGTGGAATTTTCGTAAGAATAAGAGTCTTTGGGCTAATTTCATGAACTACAAATATTGTAAAGGTAAACATCAGTTATGCTGCTTTTATAGACATGGTGACTCTGCTATTTGGAACAGCATGTGTAATATTAGCAATCATGTGGATCCTCTTATAGTTTGGGGCTTAAACTCAGGTAACACTTTCTTTTGGCAAGATAGATGGCTTTTTAATACTTCTATTGATTCTTTGCTTTCTACTGCTTCTTGTGCTGCTACTAAAGTTAATCAATTTTTTTTGAATAATGATTGGAATATGGATGCTATCTTAAATCTGGTCCGGGTTGAGATTGGTGATAAGATTAAGAATATTAAAATTGTCTCTGAAGAGGAAGATAAAATTATGTTTAAACTTTCCTACAATGGTTCTTTTATCTTTAAAAAGGTGTGGCATTTTGTTAGAGATAAAAAGGGTAAGTCTTTGGTTTTTGATAAGATCTGGTGCAATAATATCCTTACTTCTTATTCTGTTCTTATTTGTAGAATTCTTTGAAAGTTCATTCCTGTTGACAATATTCTTTGGAAAAGGGGTTTTTATTTACCTTCTAAATGTCTTTGTTGTTATCATATTGAAAGCATCAATCATCTTTTTATTAATGGTGCTGTTGCTGCTAAAATCTGGATTTGGTATGATAATTTCTTTAATACTAGTTATTTTTCTGGGCACTTATCTTTTAATCATTTCTTGACTGTTATCTTTCAGAATTGTACTAGAGGTCATATTAAGATTGTTATGGCTATTACACTTATTTGGTTTATTTGGATGGATAGGAATGATGCTAAATTTAGAAACATTCCTATGAATCACAATAGGATTATTGCTAGAGCTAAGGAGAAGATTAATAGCTTATATAATGCTGATCTTTTTAAACCTTTGCATTTTCGTGGTTTTAAGCATGTGACTAAGAAGCTTTGCCCTAAGTTCTTTGAGCAGAAGGTTGATACTATTTTTAGATTTGTTTATTGGAGAAAACCTAAGAATAACTTTATCAATATTAATACTGATGGATCAGTTGCAGCTGGTAAGTATGGGTGTGGTGATATTTTAAGGAATAATATGGGTAATTTGGTTCTTTGTTTTGCATGTCTTATTGATTGTTGTTCTGTTCTTTATGCTGAGTTAAGGGCATTATATCTTGCTCTCCAGATTGCTCTATCTAAAGGGTTTGTTAGGCTTTGGATTGAAGTTGATGCTTTATTAATTATCCATTTCCTTAACAATGATAATTCGGGTAATGCTGATATTTTTTATCTGTTAAGGGATATTAAGAGTATGCTTTCTCATTGTGATTATTCTTTATCTCACATTTGGAGAGAAGGTAATGTTTGTGCTGATTTTTTAGCCCGCATGGGGGCGGATTATAATTCTTTAACGATTTTTAAGAATGAGGAGATACCTTCTTTATTGAAAGGTATGATTAGAATTGACAAAGATGGATTGCCTTATCTAAGGAAATGACTGTTGTTTGGTTTTTGATTTTTATGTTTTAAGTCATAGTTTTTTTGCTGTAGGTTTGACCTTTTCTTGTGTCTTTTTGTCTTGAGGTTTTTTAGAAATGTGGTGGTCATTTTTTGGTGATGACTGTGGGGTTTTTTTGGGTTAACTGATTATGGAATCTTCATTCTGGCACTCTTTTGGTTTTGCTGTCTTTGTGTGGGTTGTTCTGGTTGGTGTTTGGGTTTTGGCTCTGTGAGGTGCTTGGTGGTTTGGGTGGTGTTGTTGGGGTTGAGGGGGTCAGGTGGGTGCTGTTTCTGGTGCGGTTTGGGTGTGGTGTTAGGGGCTGTTGGGTGCTGGCTTGGTTTTGTGGCCTGGGTGTGTTGGGTTGCTGTGTTGGCTGGTTGGTTTATTGGGTTCTGTTGGTTATTTTTGGTGGTTGGTGTTATTGGTTGGGGGTTCTTTTTGGGGTTTTGTGGACTGCTGGTGGCTTCCCTGTTGAGTTTGGTAGTTTTTGGATTCCTTTTTTAGGTTTTACTTTCCTTTGGTTTTGTTGTCTTTGTGTGGGTTGTTCTGGTTGGTGTTTGGGTTTTGTGGCCTGGGTGTGTTGGGTTGCTATGTTGGCTGTTTTGTTTTGTTGGTTTCTGTTGGTTGTTTTTGTTGGTTGGTGTTGTTGGTTGGGGGTTGTTTTGGGGTTTTGTGGTCTGCTGGTAGCTTCCCAATTGAGTTTGGTAGTTTCTGGATTCCATTTTTAGTTTTTACTTTATTACCTCATTTGTCTATTTTTTGTTCCTTGTTTGTTATTTTTACTGATTTTACTTTTGAGTGTTTGCAGATTCTGTAGGCTGGATTGGTTCCCTTTTTTTATTGAATTGCAGATGGAGTCTGATTGGCAGAATGCTGGATTCTGGAGCTAAGGATGGTGGTAGCTGAGTGGTCTTTAGATTAGGTTGCTTTGTTTTCTTTTTATTGTTTTTTATTGTTGTAATTAGATTATGGACTTTAGGCTCCGTAGGTTTTTTTTTTAATTTTCATTGTAGCTCCTTGTGAGCATTTAGTGGAGCTCTAAGTCCCTCTAAGGACTCTTTAGAATCATTTTTTTAATGAAACACGAAGGCCCCTACAGAGGGTTTTAACCAAAAAAAAAACCCTAAACCCTAATTCTTTATTTGTTATTATTTCTATCTTTTTTATCATGTTGTGGTTGAGTTTTTTTTTTTTTTGCAGGTGACTCTTTGGTGGATGCCTTGGATTCCCTTTGGAGTCTATGGCATTCTAATTCTTCCATTTAATATTTCTTTGTTATTACGCTTTCCTGAGCTGATTTTTCTAACAATTCCTTTTATTTTTGAGTTGTGCTTGGTTTGGGTTTGTTGTTTGCTTTCTTTTGCAGGTTGGAGATTTTCTTCATATTGTGATTTTCAGGTGGTTGTTGTTTATTTTTGAGAGGCTCTATTGTTGATGGGCCTGGAGCTTTGGTGGTGTTCTTTTGAAGTTTTGCTTTCTGCTGTTGAGCTTTTGGACCCTCGGTTTATTGGCCTTGGTATTTTCTTTCTTAGTTTGTAAATTGTATCTAGGTGCTTTGTATTTGGTTAGTTTAGGACTTTTTGCTCTTAGGATTTCTTTTCTTTTTATATTGTAGCTCGTTTGAGCGGTAGAGAGCTAAAAGTCCTTTAAGAACTTTCTATAATCCTTTTTTCTGAATAAACTGGTAGGCCCCAACAGCGAGTTTTAACAAAAAAAACCCTAAAAATCCTAAAAAAATCCTAAAAACCCCACAAAAAAAAAGACCCTAAACCCTAAAACCATAAACCCAAAACCCAAAACCCTAAACCCTAAACACTAAAAAACTGAAACCCTAAACCCTAAACCCTATACGCTAAACCATAAAACCCTAAACCCTAAAACCATAAAAAAGACCCTAAACCCTAAAAACACTAAACCCTAAATCCTAAACCCTAAAAAAATACTAAACCCTAAAACCCTAAAAACCATAAACACTAAACCTTAAACCCTAAAAACCCCAAACCCTAACCCTAAAAACCCCAAACCCTAAACCCTAAACCCTAAACCCTAAACACTAAATCCTAAACCCTAAACCCCATACCCTAAACCCTAAACCCTAAAACCCTAAACCTAAACCCTCAACCCTAAACCCTAAACCGTAAACCAAAAACCCTAAATCCTAAAAACCCTAAACCCAAGAACCCTAAACCCTAACACCTAAACCCTAAACCCTAAAAACCCTAAAATAATAAAAAAACTGTAAAACCCTAAACCCTAAATCCTAAAAACCCTAAAACCTAAAAGCCTTAAAAAAATCCTAAACCCTAAACCCTAAACCCTACACCCCAAAAACCTTAAACCCTAAACACTAAACCCTAAAACCTAAACCCTGAACCCTAAATACTAAACCCTAAAACCCTAAAACCCTTAATAAACCCTAAACCCTAAATCCTAAACCCTAAAAAAACCCTTAACCCTAAAACCCTAGAACCCTAAAAAACACAAAACCCTAAACCCTAAACTCTAAACTCTAAACCCTAAACCTTATACACTAAACCCTAAAAACTAAACCATAAAAACCCTAAGCCTAAACCCTAAACCCTAAACCCTAAAATTCTATACCATAAACCCTAAACCCTAAACCCTAAACCCTAAACACTAAAGCCTAAAAAACCCTAAACCCTAAACCCTAAATCATAAAAACCCTAAACCCTAAACCCCAAACCTTAAACACTAAACCCTAAAAACCCTAAACCCTAAACCCTAAACCATAAAAACTCTAAACCCTAAACCCTAAACCGTAAACCCTAAAAACCCTAAAACCCTCAAAACCTTAAACCCTAAAACCCTAAACCCTAAATCTTAAACCTAAAACCCTATACCCTAAAACCTAAACCCTAAACGCTAAAACCTAAACCCTAAACCCTAAGCGCTAAACCATAAACCCTAAACCCAAAACCGTAAAATCCCTAAACCCTAAACCCGAAACCCTAAACCCTAAACAGTAAAACCCTTAACCCTAAAACCCTAAACCCTAAACCCTAAACACTAAACCCTAAACCCTAAACACTAAACCCTAAACCCTAAACCCTAAACCCTAAACCATAAACCCTAAATCATAAACCCTAAATGCTAAACCTTAAACCACAAATCCTAAACCCTAAACCCTAAACCCTAAACCCTAAAAACCCTAAACCCTAAAAAACCCTAAACCCTAAAAACAAAATCGTCAACCCTAAATCCTTAACCATAAACCCCAAACCCAAAACCCTAAAAACACTAAATCCTAAATCCTAAAAGCCCTAAACACTAAACCCCAGAATCTATACAACACTAAACCCTAAACCCTAAACCCTAAAACCTAAACCTTAAACCCTAAACCCTAACCCATAAAACCTAAACCCTAAACTATAAACCCTAAAAACCCAAAAAAAGAAAAGGCCCTAAAACCCTAAATCCTAAAAACCCTAAAAAAAACCATCACCCCTAAACCCTAAACCCTAAACCCTAAAAACCTTAAACCCAAAATCCCAAACCCTAAAAACCCTTAAAAACCCTAAACCTAAACCCCAAACCCTAAAAACCCTAAAAAACATGAAAACCTATAACCTAAAAAGAACCATAAACCCTAAACCCTAAACCCTAAAACCTTAAACCCTAAACCTCAAACCCTAAACCCTAAATGCTAAACCATGAAACCCTAAACCCTAAAACCCAATAAACTCTAAACCCTAATCCCTAAACCCTAAACCCTAAAAATCCTTAACACTAAAACCCTAAACCCTAAACCACAAACCTTGAAACCCTAAACTCAAAAACCCTAAACCCTAAACCCTAAATCTAGAGCCCTAGACCCTAAACCCTAAACCCTAAACCCTAATATCCTAAACCCTAAACTCAAATCCCTAAACCCTAAACTTGAAACCCTAAACCCTATCAGTAAAACCCTAAACCCTAAAACCCTAAACCGTAAACCCTAAACACTAAACCCTAAACCCTAAACACTAAACCCTAAATCCTAAACTCTAAAACCCTAAACCCTAAACCCTAAACCCTAAACCATAAACCCTAAATCATAAACCCTAAATGCTAAACCTTAAACACTAAACCATAAATCATAAACCCTAAACCCTAAACCCTAAACCCTAAAAACCCTAAACCCTAAACCTTAAAAAACCCTAAACCCTAAAACCTAAACCGTCAACCTGAAATCCTTAACCATAAACCCCAAACCTAAAACCCTAAAAACACTAAACCCTAAACCCTAAAAACCCTAAACCCTAAACTCCAGAATCCTATAAAACACTAAACCGTAAACCCTAAACCCTAAAACCTAAACCTTAAACCCTAAACCCTAACCCATAAACCCTAAACCTTAAACTATAAACCCTAAAAACCCTAAAAAAGAAAAGACCCTAAAACCCTAAACACTAAACCCTAAAAACCTTAAACCATAAACCCTAAACCCCAAACCCTAAAAACCCTAAAAAATATGAAAACCTAAAACCTAAAAAGAACCGTAAATCCTAAACCCTAAACCCTAAACCCTTAAACCTTAAACCCTAAACCCTAAACCCTAAAACCTAAACCCTAAACGCTAAAGCCTGAAACCCTAAACCCTAAAACCCAATAAACTCTAAACCCTAAACATAAATCCTAAACCCTAAACCCTTATCACTAAACCCTAAACCCTAAAAATCCTAAAAACTAAAACCCTAAACCACACACCCTAAAACCCTAAACCCAAAAACCCTAAACCCTAAACCCTAAACCTTAAACCCTAAATCCTAAATCCAGAGCCTTAGACCCTAAACCCTAAACCCTAAAACCCTAAACCCTAAACCCAAAAGCCAAAACCCTAACCATAAACCCTAAACCCTAAACCCTAAACCTTAAATCCAAAACCCTAAAAACCCTAAACGCTAAACCCTAAAACCATAAACCCTAAACCCTAAACCCTAAACCCTAAACAAAAAAACCTAAACCCTAAACTCTAAATCCTAAAACCCTAAACCCTAAAATCCAAAACCCTAAATCCTAAACCCTAAAACCTAAGCCCTAAACCCTAAACCCTAAACCTTAAAACCCTAAACCGTAAACCCTAAACCCTAAACCCTAAACCTGAAACCCTAAACCCTAAACCCTAAACAATAAATCTTAAACCCTAAACCCTAAACCCTAATTCTTTATTTGTTATTATTTCGATCTTTTTTATCATGTTGTGGTTGAGTTTTTTTTGTGCAGGTGACTCTTTGGTGGATGCCTTGGATTCTCTTTGGCCTTGTGGTTGGTTTTTTGTTCCAAGCTGTGGGTTATTATTCTTTCTAGAGGCTTCTTGGTAGCTGATTGGAGATTGCTTGCTTTGGTCTTCATTTCTGTGTTGGTGCTGTTTTGGAGCTTACTGTTATGCCTTTGTTGGTTTGGTTGGATTCCTTGTATTTTCTTTTTTGCTTCTTCTTTTTACTTGCTCAGATTGAATCTAGGTTGTTTGTATTAGTTTAGTTTAGGACTTTTGGCTCTTCGGTTTTTTTAACTTTTTATTGTAGCTCTTTGAGCATTAGTAGAGCTGAAAATCCTTTAATGTCTTTTGTATCTTTCTTTCTTAATAAACACGGAGGCCATTACAGCAGGTTTTAACCAAAAAAAAATATCCTAAACCCTAAACCCTAAATCCAAAATTGTTAAAACTCTAAACCCTAAACCCTAAAAAATCCTAAGCCCTAAAAACTAAACCCTAAACCCTAAACCACCAACCCTAAACCCTAAACCCTAAACCTTAAACCCTAAACCATAAACCCTAAACCCTAAACCCTAAACCTGAAACGCTAAACCCTAAACCCTAAAAACCCTAAAAAAAAATACTAAAACCTTTAACCCTAAACCCTAAAAAAAAACTCCAAAATCATAAACCAAAAAAAAAAAACCCTAACAAACCCAAAAAAAAAAACCATAAATCCTAAACCCTAAACCTTAAACCCTAAAAATCTTAAACCCTAAACTCTAAACCCTAAACCCTAAAAACCCAAAAAAACCCTAAAACCTAAACCCTAAAATAACCATAAACCCTAAACTCTAAAAACCTTAAACCCTAAACCCTAAACCCTTGCTAAACCATAAAACCCTAAAAAAACCCTAAACCCTAAAAAAAAAACCCTAAAATCATAAACCCTAACCCCTAAACCCTGAAAATCCTAAAAAACCCTAAACTCTAAACCCTAAAAAAAGTCCTAAACCCTAAAAACCTAAAACCCTAAACCCTAAACTCTAAACCTAAACCGTAACCCCTAAACCCTTAACCCTAAACACAAAATAAACACTAAACCCTAAACCATAAACCCTAAACCCTAATCCCTAAACCCTAAACCCTAAAAACCCTAAACCCTAAAACCCTCAACCCTAAACCACAAACCTTAAAACCCTAAACCCTAAAACCCTAAACCCTAAACCCCAAACCCTAAACCGTGAACCCTGAACCCTAAACCATAAACCCTAAATCCTACACCGTAAACCCTAAAACCCCAAACCCTAAACCCAAAACCCTAACCATAAACCCTAAACCCTAAGCCCTAAACCTTAAATCCAAAACCCTAAAAACCCTAAACGCTAAACCCTAAACCCTAAACCCTAAAACCATAAACCCTAAACCCTAAACCCTAAACTCAAAAACTTAAACCCTAAATCGTAAAACCCTAAACCCTAAAATCCAAAACCCTAAATCCTAAACCCTAAATCCTAAACCTGAAACCCTAAAATCCTAAACCCTAAACCCTAAACCCTAAACCCAAAATCCTAAGCCCTAAACCCTAAACCATAAATTCTAAACACTAACCCAAAAACTCTTAACCCTAAACCGTAAAAAAAACCCCAAAATCACAAACCCTAAAATCATAAACCCTAAAAAAAAACCCTAATAAACCCAAAAAAATTCATAAATCCTAAACCCTAAAAACCTTAAACCATAATCCTAAACCCTAAATCCTAAAACCCCAAAAAAACCCTAAACCCTGAACCCTAAACCCCAAACCCTACACCCTAAACCCTAAAAACCTAAACCTTAAACCAAAAACCCTAACCATAAACCCTAAACCCTAAACCTTAAATCCAAATCCCTATAAACCTTAAACGCTAAACCCTAAACCCTAAAACCATAAACCCTAAACCCTAAACCCTAAACCCTAAACACAAAAACCTAAACTCTGAACCCTAAACCCTAAAATCCAAAACCATAAATCCTAAACCCTAAACCCTAAACCCTAAACCCTAAACCCTAAACTCTAAAAACCCCAAACCCTAAACCCTAAAACCCTATAAACCCTAAACCCAAAACCCTAAACCCTAAACCGAAATGCCTAAACCCTAAAAACTCTAAACGCTAAAACCCTAAACTCTAAACCGTAATCCCTAAGCCCTAAACCCTAAAAACCATAAACCCTAAACCCTAAAACCCGATAAATGCTAAACTCTAAACCCTAAACCCTAATCCCTAAACCCTAAATCCTAAAAATCCTAAACCTTAAAACCCTAAACCCTAAACAACAAATCCTAAAACCCTAAAACTCTAAACCCTAAACCCTAAAACATAAATCTAGAACCCTAAAGCCTAAACCCTAAACCCTAAAACCATAAACCGTAAACCCTAAACCATAAAATCCAAAACCCTAAACCCTAAACCCTAAACCCTAAACCGTAAATCCTATACCCTAAACCCCAAACCCTAAAACCCAAACCCTAAAACCCAAAATCCTAAACCCTAAACCCCAAATCCTAAAAACCATAAACCCTACACCATAAATACCAAACCCTAAAACCCTAAAACCTAAAACCCCTAAACCTAAACCGTAAACCCTAAACCCTAAACCCTAAACCCTAAACCCTAAATCCTAAACCCTAAACCCTAAATCCAAACCAAAACCAAAACAAAAAAAAAACAAAAAACCAAAAAAAAAAAAAAAAAAAAATAAAAAAAACCAAAAAAAAAAAATAAAACAAAAAAATAATAATAAAACAAAAAAAAATAAAAAATAAAAAAAAACAAAACAAAATTGAAAAAAAAAACTAAACCTGAATCCGGAGCGTGCGATCTTGGCGTTCTTGGAGCGACGGGAGGGCGATTTTGGTTTTCCTTGGAGGTTTTGTAAGATTTTTTCTGTTTCAATCCAAGTTTGTGGCCTTTTCCTATTCTCCTTCTCTATTTCTCTTTAATCTTGGCTTCCTCTTCGGTTATGCCATCGAACCCTTCTAGGGTTTCGATGGATTGTTGCAAATATGAAGATCTTTCTCAGATCTTTGTAATTTTTGGTAAATCTATGCCTAATGATTACTTTTCTTGTTTGAATAACTCGATTGAACTTATGCATAAGCCTAAATCATCTTCTCTTAATGATTCAAAAATGGCGGGTAAGGAAAATGTTAAGGGTAAAGATAAGGTGGAACAGATTTTATCGAGCAAAGTTATTATGCCTAAGTCTTTTAAAGAGGCATTATCTGGTGATTGTTCTAATGAGAATCTAGGAATTTCTATTTCTTCCTCCTCTGTTAATGGTATGCTTGCTTTATTATTTTCTGAAAAATATTTGAGGAAACTTGCTGAGCCATATAAATATGCGTTAATTGGAAAATTTTCATTTTGTAGACCTTATATGGAAGAAATTAGGAAATTCTTTAATGATCTGCACCTTACAGGAATGTTTTCGGTTTCTCTTCTTGATGGAAGGCATGTTTTCATTAATTTGTCCAATGAATTTGATTATAGTAGAATTTTTGTTAGGAGATCTTACTTTGTTAAAAATTGTCAAATGAGAATACTTAAGTGGTCTACAGATTTTGATATTAATGCGGAATCACCTATCTGTCCGGTTTGGTTATCTTTACCTAATTTGAGAATGCATTTTTTTTATCTTAAGATTTTGCAAGCTATTGGTTCTTTGTTTGGAAGGCCTTTACAAGTTGACCAGGCAACGGCTAACAAAACTAGACCATCGGTTGCTAGGATTTTAGTAGAAATTGATATTACTAAAGAGTATCCGAAGGAAATATGGCTTGGTTCTAATTTTTCTGGCTATTCTCAAACGGTGGAATTTAATAAATTTCCAATTTTTTGCTCCCACTGCAAGTTACATGGACATGATATTAATTCTTGCTTTATATTAAATCCTGCTTTAAAAGGAAATTCTAAGAATTATTCTCCAAAAAATAATCCTATTAATTCTTCTTCTAAAGAACAGAAACATGACGATTCTTTAAATAATTATTTAAAGATTGTTGAAGAAGAATTAAAAGAACTTAAAGATCCTAACAATGTTAGTTCTTCTAACATTAATTTGGATGATGAAAGTTCTGTTTCTAAGGAGAATAATTTGGAAATTGTGCTTTATGATGAAACTAAAGCTTGTTCTGATTTTTCTCTGTCCCCTACTAGAAATTTACAAATAGTTTCTTCGACTGGTTTGCCTCTTGCTCAAAAGGATTCTCCTGTTAAAGAAAAGTTGATTGATGATTCTGTTGAGAATCATGATGATGTTTTATTGGTGAATACTACTGTTTGCACTTTCAATAAATCCTCTAATTCTTTGAAAAAAGATACTTCTTTGGAGAAAGGTAAAGCTTGCATAGAATTGGAAGAAGGTGAAGTGGATTCTGGTTCAGTTAGTGAAACTGAATTGTTGGTTGGTAAGAATAAAATCTTTCATTCTATCTATAATACTCGTGGCAAAAAGAATTCTGCTAAGAATTCTAAAAATTTCAAATCTATAGCTAAATCTCATTCTTTTAATAAATAATGATTAATTTTTTAGTTTGGAATGTGAGAGGGATTGGATCTCTTTCAATAAAGAATAGAATTAGGAATCTTTGTCGTATTCACTCTATTGAATTTCTTAGTATTATTGAGCCTATGATCAGTAATTTGAAAATCAAACATGTTGCTACTTTATTGGGTTTTGAACATTTCTTTTTCAATTCTTCAAATAAAATTTGGTTATTTTGGTCTAAAAATGTTTCTTTAGATATTATTGAGGATTTTCCTCAAGTTGTTAATATTTCTATCTCTTATTTCAATACTTTTGTTAAAGGTTCTTTAGTTTATGCTTCTTGTAATAGAAGGGAAAGGCAAATTCTTTATTCTCAATTACTTGCTTTCTCTAATTCTATCAATGAACCTTGGTTTGTTGGTGGAGATTTCAATACTGTTCTTCATGCTCATGAAAGAAAAGGGGCTGTCTTGCCTAATATGCATTCTATGGAAGATTTTGGCAATATGATTATGGATTGTAAAATCTCTGATATTGGCTTTATTGGTTCTAACTATACTTGGAGTAATAATAGATTATGGCAAAGATTAGATAGAATTTTATTTAATCATTTATGGATTGATAAATGGCCTTTGACTTCTGTGGAGCATCTTAGTAGAAGTTTATCTGATCATTGTCCCTTACTTATTTCTATCAAAAAAGATATTAGAATTCATGGTGTTCCTACCTTTAGATTTCAAAATATGTGGATTCTCCATGATAATTTTATTAATGTGGTTGAGTCTAATTGGAATGCTAGTTTGGCTCCTGATAACTCTGTGAAAGGTATGGTTAGATTGTGATTAAAATTAACTAGGTTGAAACATTACCTAAATTGGTGGAATAAAACTCATTTCAAAAATATTTTTGGTAATATCAGAGAAATGGAAAAGGAAGTTTGTCGTTTAGAGGATCTTATTATTTCTGATTCTTCTTTTCTTAATGATTTGAACTTAGCTAAAGATAATCTTCTTAAGTTTCAAGATATGGAAGAAACCTATTGGAAGCAAAAAGCTGCCTCCAAACATATTTCTGAAGGAGATAGGAACACTAAGTACTTTCATGCTTTGGTTAATAAAAAGAAATCTATCAATTATATTGATAAGATTAAAGATGAAAATGAGAATTGGATTTCTAATACTTCTCTTCATGAATCTGTTATTGATTATTTTACTAATAATTTTTGTAATGATGTCCATGTTAATCAGTTAGTTTATCCTTCTCTTATTGATAAAATCATCTCTGTGGAAGACAACATTGCTTTAACTTCTATTCCTACTGAGAAAGAAATATTTATTGTTGTTGCTTCTATGAATCATAATTCTACGGCAGGTATGGATGGTTATACTTCTCAATTTTTTCAAAGTTGTTGGAATATTATAAAAAATGATCTTATTGAGGCTGTGGTGGATTTTTTCAATGGTAATGCTATGCCTAAATATTTCACTTCTTCTGCCATTGTGCTTATACCTAAAAAAGAGAATCCTATTAGTTGGAATGAATTTAGACCTATAAGTTTATGCACCTTTTTCAATAAATTAACTTCCAAAATTATATCTTTAAGATTGGGACCTTTGTTACCTCGTTTGATTTCTCTAAATCAAACTGGTTTTGTTAAAGGGAGATTAATTTCTGATAATATTCTTCTAGCTCAGGAAATGGTTCATGACCTTAATATTAAGGTTAGAGGTGGTAATATGTTTTTTAAGCTTGACATATCTAAAGCTTATGATAATCTTTCTTGGGAGTTTCTTTATAATGTTTTATCTCTTTTTGGGTTTTCGATTCAATTTATAAGATTGACTAGAAATTCTGTGGATAATGTTTGGCTTTCTATATTACTGAATGGTGGTTCTCATGGTTTCTTTCTTTCTAAACATGGCCTTAGGCAAGGAGATCCTTTGTCTCCCTCTCTTTTTATAATAGCTATGGAATATTTTTCTAGATGCATAAATTCTATGTTTGAAAAGTATCCTTCTATGAACTATTATACTAAAGATGGTTTTCCTATATCTCATTTATGCTTTGCGGATGATTTCATTATATTTTGTAATGGGAGTTTAAACCATATTAAGAAAATCAAAAGTTTTCTTAATAATTTTTTTCTTGAGAGTGGTTTGGCCATTAATGATCTGAAAAGCTCTTTCTTTACTTCTAAATATTTTAGTCACTCTAAAATTAATAGAATTTCTTCTATTACTCATTTTGTGCATCAACATTTACCTTTTAAGTATTTAGGTGCCCCTATTTTTAGAGGATTAAAAAAATCTTATCTTTTTGATGAAATCATTCAAAAGATGATTGATAGAATTTCTTCTTGGGAATTTCATTTTTTATCTTATGGTGATAGATTAACTAATCTTAAAAGCATCCTTAATTCTATGGCTTTTCATTTGTTCCAAATTGTTCAACCTAATATTGCGACGGTTTTAAGATTGGAAAGGATTCTCAATAAATTTTTTTGGGGTTCTAAAAACAATGTTAACAGAATGCATTGGACTTCTTGGAGTAAATTGTGTGGGCCTATTTATGAAAGTGGACTTGGCTGCAAGTCTATTTCGGATTCTATTTTTGTTTCTTCTATGAAAATGTGGTGGAATTTTAGGAAAAATGAAAGTCTTTGGGCTTCTTTTATGAATTTTAAATACTGCAAAGGGAAACATCCTTTATGCTGTTTTTATAAACATGGTAATTCTTTAATTTGGAAAAGATTGTGCCAAATTAAGAATAGTATGGAACCTTTAATTGTTTGGGGGCTTAATTCTGGTAATTCTTTCTTTTGGCATAATAATTGGACTTTTCAAGGATCTATTCAGAACCTCCTTTCTATTGTTTCTTATTCTACTATAAAAGTGAATAGTTTTTTTCATAACAATACTTGGGATTTGCAAGATCTGTTTACCTTACTTCCTTGTGAAATTGTTAATAAAATTAAGGAACTTGCTTTGGATAATCAAAACAATGATCAGATTCTTTTTAAACTTTCTAATAATGGCAATTTTGTTTTTAAAGTTGCTTGGGATTTTATTAGAAATAAGAAAGATGCTTCTATTGTTTTCAATTTGATTTGGAGCAATAACATTCCTACTTCTTATTCAATCCTTGTTTGGAGAATCATTAAGGGTTATATTCCTGTGGATGTTGTTCTTTGGAAGAAAGGTTTCTATCTTCCTTCTAAATGTTGTTGTTGTTATCATATAGAAGATATTAAACATGTGTTCATCAATGGTCCCATTGCTGCAAGAGTTTGGATTTGGTTTGATAATTTCTTTAATACCAATTACTTTAGTGGACATCTTTCTTTTAATCATTTTCTTACTGTCATTTTTCATAACACTTCTAGAGGCCATATCAAAATTGTTACTGCTATCTCTCTTATTTGGTTCCTATGGATTGATAGAAATGATGCGAAACATAGGAATATTCCTATGAATCATAATCGTATAATTGCTAGAACTAAAGAAAAAATTAACAGTCTTTATAAGGTTAATTTATTTAATTCTAAGCAATTCTGTGGTTTTAAATTTGTTGCTAACAAGTTAAATACTAATATTTTTGAGGAGCTTCATATACCTTGTTTTAAATTTGTTATTTGGAAGAAACCTATCAGTCAATGTATTAAAGTTAATACTGATGGTTCGGTTAGTGATGGTTTTTATGGTTGTCGTGGGATCCTGAGGAATGATAAAGGTAACCTGGTTGTGGCTTTTGCTTCACCTATTGATAAATGCTCTGTTCTTTATGCTGAACTTATGGCTATTTACAAAGCTCTTCAAATTTTTTTATCTTCTTGTCATTTTAAAATTTGGTTAGAAGTGGATGCTATGTTAGTGATAAATTGTATTTGTAATGATAATATTGGTAATTTTGACACCTTTTACATTTTAAAAGATATTAAGAGAATGCTCTCTCAACTTGATTATAGAATATCTCATATTTGGAGAGAAGGAAATTTGGTGGCTGATTTTCTTGCTAAAACTGGTGCTCATTTACAGCATTTTACTTCTTTCTATAATGGTAATATTCCCTTTTTGCTAAGGGGATTAATCAATCTTGATAAATCAGGATTACCTTATATTCGTCATTGAGTTTGTTCTATTTTTTGTTTTTTATTTTGGCAATGATGTTTAGATTTTTAAATCTGTTTTGGAAGAATGTGTTTGCCATTTTTCTTTATAATATTCTTGACAAAAATTTGTTTTGGGTGTTTTTATATTTTGGTTTTGTTGGGAATCAGGTTATTGTTTGCTTTGTTGGGGCTTTTGACCGTTGTTGGCATTTTGTTAGAATTGGGTATTGGGTTAGCCTGCTGTTTATTGGGTTTTTTGCTGTTGGTGTTGCCGCTTTTATTAGCATTTGGAGGGGCTGTTTTGGGAGATGGATGTATCTTAATTGGCTGTTGGTCGGGCTGCTTGTTTTTTACTTGGTGTTGTTTTGGCTGGTGGTTTATTTGGGTTGTTGTATTGCTGGCATTGGGTTTATTAGCCGCTTGGTTATGTGGGGTTGGTTTATGAATGGTTTAGTTTTTGGTGGGGGTGATTTTTGCCATTACAATATTATTTGGAAATTTAGGGTATCCTATTTTTCCTTAATTGATTTTCTAATCCTGAGCCATTTTATTTTACATATTATTATGCTTTTTAATTATTATTTTGCTTTAAGAAGTCCTTTTCAGATTGGTATGATAGTGGTGACTGCTACTGGAGGTGGTTATCTTTTCCTTTTAAAGGTTTTTTGGAGCATGATGGATATGGACTTGAAGACTTTTTGGTTGCTGCTGTTGTGTTGTGTGTCTTTTTTTGTTTTCTTTTTTGTTGTTTTGTTTGGTCTAGATTGTATCTAGGTTTCTTGTATCTGGTTTAGTTTTTGACTTTTGGCTCTTAGGTTTTTGTTTTTCTTTTTCTTGTAGCTCTTTGAGCAGTAGAAGAGCTGAAAGGCCTTTTAAGGACTTTTGTACATTTTCTTTCTGGATAAACACGGAGGCCCCTTCAGCGGGTTTTAACCAAAAAAAAAAAAAAGAAACCCTAAATCCAAAACAGTAAAAACTCTAAACCCTAAACCTGAATCCTTAAACCCTAAACCCTAAAACCCTAAACCCTAAACCCTAAACCCAAAAACCATAAACCCTAAAATCCAAAACCCTAAATCCTAAACCCTAAAACCTAAACACTAAACCCTAAACCCTAAACCCTAAACCCTAAAAACCCTAAAACCCTAAACCTTAAAACCCTATAAACCCTAAACCCTAAACCCTAAACCCTAAACCCTAAACCCTAATCTCTAAACCCTAAAAATCCTAAACCCTAAAACTCTTAACTCTAAACCCTAATCCCTAAACCCTAAAAATCCTAAAAACCATAAACCCTACACCCTAAATACGAAACCCTAAAACCCTAAAACCTAAAACCCTAAACCGTAAACCCAATAGCCTAAACCTTAAAACCCTAAACTCTAAACCCTAAACCCTAACCCCTAAACCGTAAACCTTAAATCCAAAACCCTAAAAATCCTAAACGCTAAAACTTAAACCTTAAACCCTAAAAGGCTTAACCCCAAAAGGCTAAACCCTAAAACCATGAACCCTAAACCCTAAACCCTATACCCTAAACCCTAAACACTAAACCCAAAAACCATATACCCTAAAACCCTAAACCATAAACCCCAAACCCTAAACCCTAAACCCTAAAACCCTAAACCCTAAACCCTAAACCCTAAACCCTACACCTTAAATCCAAAAACCTAAAAATCCTAAACGCTTAACCCTAAACCCTAAACCCTAAAAGGCTTAATCCCAAAAGCCTAAACCCTAAAACCATAAACCCCAAACCCTAAACATTAAACCCTAAACCCAAATTCCTAGAACCCTAAAAAACTCTAAACCCTAAACCCTAAACCCTAAACTATAAAAAGTCTTAAAAAAAATCCTAAACCCTAAAAACCCTAAAAAAATGCTAAAACCCTTAACCATAAACCCTAAAAACCCTAACAAACCCAAAAAAAACCATAAATCCTAAACCCAAACCTTAAACCATAAAAACCTAAAACCCTGAACCCTAAAAACCCAAAAAAACCCTAAAACCTAAACCCTAAACCATTAACGCTAAACCCTAAAACCCAAAACCTAAAACCCTAAAAAAAGCCTAAACCCTCAACCCTAAACCCTAAACCCTAAAAACCCTAAAAAAAACACTAACCCCAAAACCCTAAAAAACCCTAAACCGTAAACCCTAAAAAAATCCTAAACCCTAAACCCTAACCCCTAATCCTTGAACCCTAAAAACTAAATAAATGCTAAACCCTAAACCATAAACCCTAAATCATAAACCCTAAACCCTAATCCCTAAACCCTAAATCCTAAAAACCCTAAACCCTAAAATCCTAAACCCTAAACCACAAACCATAAAACCCTAAACCCTAAAACCCTAAACCCTAAACCCTAAACCCAAAACCTTAAACCATAAACCCTGAACCCTAAACCCTAAACCCAAAATCCTACACCCTAAACACTAAAAACCTAAACCCTAAAACCCTAAAAACCTAAACCTAAAACCCTAATCCCTAAAACCCTAAACCCTAAACCCTAAACCCAAAACCTTAAACCATAAACCCAAACCATAAATCCTAAACCCTAAACCCTAAACAATAAAACTTAAATCCAAAACCCTATAAACCCTAAACGCTAAACCCTAAACCCTAAAACCCTAAACCCTAAAACCATAAACCCTAAACCCTAAACCCTAAACCCTAAACACAAAAACATAAACCCTAAACCCTAAAACCCAAAATCCTAAAATCCAAAACCCTAAATCCTAAACCCTAAAACCTAAACCCTAAATCCTAAACTCTAAAACCCTAAACCCTAAACCCTAAAACCCTATAAACCCTAAACCCTAAACCCTAAACCCTAATTCCTAAACCCTAAAAACTCTAAACACTAAAACCCGCTACTCTAAACCCTAATCCGTAAACCCTAAACCCTAAAAACCAAAATCCCTAAACCCTAAAACCCAATAAATACTAAACCCTAAACCCTAAACCCTAAACCCTAAACCCTAAACCCCAAACCCTAAACCCTAATCCCAAAACCCTAAACCCTAAAAATCCTAAAGCCTAAACCCTAAACCCTAAACTATAAAAACTCTTAAAAAAAACCCTAAACCCTAAACCCTAAAAACCCTAAAAAAATGCTAAAACTCTTAACCCTAAATCCTAAAAACCCTAACAAACCCAAAAAAAACCATAAATCCTAAACCCAAACCATAAACCAAAAAAACCTAAAACCATAAACCCTAAAAACCCAAAAAACCCCTAAAACCTAAACCCAAAACCCTTAACGCTAAACCCTAAAACCCAAAACCTAAAACCCTAAAAAAAGCCTAAACCCTAAAAACCCTAAAAAAAACACTAACCCCAAAACCCTAAAAAAACCTAAACCATAAACCCTAAAAAAATCCTAAACCCTAAACCCTAACCCCTAATCCTTGAACCCTAAAAACTAAATAAACGCTAAACCCTAAACCATAAACCCTAAATCCTAAACCCTAAACCCTAATCCGTAAACCCTAAATCCTAAAAACCTGAAACCCTAAAATCCTAAACCCTAAACCACAAACCATAAAACCCTAAACCCTAAAACCCTAAACCCTAAACCCTAAACACAAAACCTTAAACCATAAACTCTGAACCCTAAATCCTACACCCTAAACCCTAAAAACCTAAACCCTAAAACCCTAAAAACCTAAACCTAAAACCATAAACCCTAAACCCTAAACCCTAAACCCTAAACCTTAAATCCAAAACCCTATAAACCTTAAACGCTAAACCCTAAACCCTAAAATCCTAAACCCTAAAACCATAAACCATAAACCCTAAACCCTAAACCCTAAACACAAAAACATAAACCCTAAACCCTAAAACCCTAACTCCTAAAATCCGAAACCCTAAATCCTAAACCCTAAAACCTAAACCCTAAATCCTAAAACCTAAAACCCTAAACCCTAAACCCTATAACCCTATAACCCTAAACCATAAACCCTAAACCCTAAACCCTAATCTCTAAACCCTAAAAACTCTAAACACTAAAACCTAATCCGTAAACCCTAAACCCTAAAACCTTAAACCCTAAAACCCAATAAATGCTAAACCCTAAACCCCAAACCATAACCCTAATCCCTAAACCCTAAACCCTAAAAATCCTAAACCCTAAAACCCTAAACCCTAAACCACAAAACCTAAAACCTTAAAACCCTAAGACCCTAAACCCTAAAACCTAAACCCTAAACCCTAAACCGTAAACCCTAAAACCCTAAACCCTAAACCCAAAACCCTAACCATAAACCCTAAACCCTAAACCCTAAACCCTAAACCTTAAATCCAAAACCCTAAACGCTAAACCCTACAACCATAAATCCTAAATCCTAAACCCTAAACCCTAAACACAAAAACCTAAACCCTAAACTCTATACCCTAAAAACCTAAACCCAAAAATCCAAAAGCCTAAATCCTAAACCCTAAAACCTATACCCCATACCCTAAACCCTAAACCATAAACCCTAAACCCAAAATCCTAAACCCTAAACCCCAAACCCTAAAACCATAAACCCTAAACCGTAAACCCTAAACCCTAAACCCGAAACCCTAAACCCTAAACACTAAACCATAAATTTTAAACCCTAAACCCTAAAAACCGTAAACCCTAAACCCTAAAACCCTATAAACCCTAAACCCTAAACCCCAATCCCTAAACCCTAAAAATTCTAAACCCTAAAACCCTTAACTCTAAACCCTAATCCCTAAACCCTAAACCCTAAAAACCATAAACCCTAAACCCTAAATCCCAAACCCTAAAACCCTAAAACCTAAAACCTTAAACCCTAAACCCTAAAGCCTAAACCATAAAACCCTAAACCCTAAACCTTAAATCCAAATCCCTAAAAATCCTAAACGCTAAACCCTAAACCCTAAACCCCTAAAAGGCTAAACAACAAAAGCCTAAACCCTAAAACCATAAACCCTAAACCCTAAACCGTAAACCCTAAACACTAAAACGTAAACCCTAAACCCTAAACCCTAAAACCCTAAACCCTAAATCCTAAACCCTAAACCCTAAACCCTAAAAACCTAAACCCTAAACCCTAAACCCTAAACCCTAAACCCTAAACCGTAAACCTTGAATCCAAAACCCTAAAAATCCTAAACGCTAAACCTTAAACCCTAAACCTAAAAACCCTAAAGCCTAAATCTAAAACCCTAAAAATACCCTAAACCCTAAAACCCTAGAACCCTAAAAAACCCTAAACCCTAAACAGTAAACCCTAAACACTAAACCCTAAACCCTAAAAACTTTAAACCCTAAACCCTAAAACCCTATAAACTCTAAACCATAAACCATAAACCCTAAACCCTAAACCCCAAAACCCTAAACCCTAATCTCTAAACCCTAAACCCTAAACCCTAAACGCTAAACACTAAACCTTACAGAGAGGGAGAATGATGGAAAATTAGTGAAAATAAGAGAGAGAGAGAGAGAGAGAGAGAGAGAGAGAGAGAGAGAGGGAGGGAGAATGGTGGAAAATTAGGGAAAATGAGAGAGAGAGAAAGAGAGAGCAAGAGAGAGAGAGAGACATAAAGAGGGAGATAGAGCAAAAGGGAGAATGATGGACAATTAAAAATAGTGAGTGAGAGAGATAGAGCGAGAGAGGGAGGGAGATGAAGCAAGAGGGAGAATGATGATGAATTAGAAATAATGAGAAGGAGAGAGAGAAAGAGAGAGAGAATGATGGAGAATTAGAAATAATAAAAGAGGGAGAGAGAGATAGAGAAAAAGAGAGAAAGAGAGAAAGAGGGAGATAGAGCAAGAGGGTGAATGATGGAGAATTAGAAATAATGAGACTGAGAGAGAGAGGGGGGAGAGAGATAAAGAGAGAGCAAGAGAGAGAGACGAAAAGAGGGAGATAGAACCAAAGGAAGAATGATGGACAATTAGAAATAATGAGAGAGAGAGAGAGCAATAGAGGGAGAAAGATGGAGCAAGAGGGAGAATGATGGTGAATAAGAAATAATAAGAGGGAGTGAGGAAGAGAAAGAGTGTAAGAGAGAGAGAGAGAGACAGAGAGAGAGAGAAAGAGGGAGATATAGCAAGAGGGAGAATGATGGAGAATTAGAAATAAAGAGAGAGAGAGAGGGGGAGAGAGAGAGAAAGAGAGAGCAAGATAGAGAGATGGAAAGAGCGAGATAGAGCAAAAGGAAAAATGATGGACCCTAAACCCTAAAACCTATACCCTAAACCCTAAACCCCAAACCCTAAAACCCTAAACACTAAACCCTAAACTCTAAACCCTAAACCCTAAACCCTAAACCCTAAAAACTTAAACCCTAAACCCTAAAACCTAAAACCTAAACTAATAAAACCTAAACCTAATAAATAACCTAATAAATAATAACTAATAACTAACTAATAACTAATAACTAACAACCTAAACCTAACCTAATAACTAAATAATAACTAATAATAACTAATAACTAATAATAACTAAATAAATAATAACTAATAACTAATAACTAATAATAACTAATAACTAATAAATAACTAAACTAATAACTAACTAACTAATAACTAACTAAACCTAATAATAACAAATTAACTAATAACTAAATAATAACTAATAACTAACTAATAACTAAACTAAACTAATAATAACTAATAACTAATAACTAATAATAACTAACTAATAATAACTAATAACTAATAATAACTAACTAATAACTAATAACCTAAACCTAAATAACTAAATAACTAATAAATAACTAATAATAATAACTAATAACTAATAACTAATAAACTAAACTAATAATAACTAATAACTAATAACTAATAACTAATAATAACTAATAACTAACTAAACTAATAACCTAAAACTAAATAACTAATAACTAATAACTAATAACTAAACTAATAACTAACTAATAATAATAACTAATAATAACTAACTAATAACTAATAATTAATAATAACTAATAACTAATAACTAAACTAATAACTAATAACTAAACTAATAATAATAACTAATAACTAAAACTAACTAATAACTAATAACTAATAACTAAACAAACTAATAACTAAACTAACTAATAACTAACTAAATAAACTAACCTAAAACTAAACCTAAACGTAAACCTAAACCTAAACCCTAATAACCTAACTAAACTAATAACTAATAACTAATAATAACTAAACTAACTAAACTAATAACTAAACTAAAACCTAAACTAATAAAACCTAACTAATAACTAATAACTAATAACTAATAACTAATAATAACTAACCTAATAACTAACTAAACCTAATAACTAAACTAATAATAATAACTAAATAACTAATAACTAATAACTAACTAATAATAACTAACTAACCTAATAACTAATAACTAAACTAATAAATAATAATAAATAACTAATAACTAAATAATAATAACTAAACTAATAATAATAATAACTAATAACCTAATAACTAACTAAACTAAACTAATAATAACTAATAACTAATAATAACTAATAACTAATAATAACTAAACTAATAACTAATAATAACTAACTAATAATAAACTAATAACTAATAACTAATAACTAATAACTAATAATAATAACTAATAACTAATAATAACTAATAACTAATAATAACTAATAATAACTAACTAAATAACTAATAACCTAAACTAATAACTAATAATAACAACTAATAACCTAAACCTAAACCTAATAACTAACTAACTAACTAAACTAATAACTAATAATAACTAACTAATAATAACTAACTAACTAATAATAATAACTAATAACTAAACTAAATAACTAATAACTAATAACTAATAACTAATAACTAACTAACTAATAATAACTAACTAATAACCTAAACCTAAACCTAATAACTAATAACTAAACCTAAACCTAAACCTAATAACTAAACCTAAACCTAACTAATAACTAATAACTAATAACTAATAACTAATAACTAATAATAATAATAACTAATAACTAATAACTAATAATAACTAACCTAAACTAATAATAACTAAACCTAATAACTAATAACTAATAACTAATAACTAACTAACCTAAACCTAATAACCTAAACTGAAACCCGTGAAACCGACGGGAGCGGAGCTTGCGATCTTTGAGTTCTTGGAGCGGCAAGAGGGCGATCTAGGTTTCCTTGGTGTTTTCGTGAGCTTTTCTCGGTTTTCATACAAGTTTGTTGGCTATTTCTCCTTTCTTCTTCCCTTTCCCCGTTTAACTTGGCTTCTTTTCCGGTTATGCCATCGGACCAATCTAGGGTTTCGACGGTATGTCACGTTTATGAAGATCCGACTCAGATCTTTGTAAATTCTGATAAATCGATGTCTAATGACTATTTTTCTTGTTTCAATCACTCGATTGAACTTATGCATGATTTTAAATCAAAATCTCTTGAAGATTTGAAATCTTCGGCTAAGGAAAAGGGTAAGGAAAAAGTGGAAAGAATTGTACCTAGCAAAGTTACTATGCCTAAATCTTTTAAAGAGGCATTATCTGGTGCTTGTTCTAATGATAATATAGGAATTTCCATTTCTTCTTCTTCTGTTAATGGTATGCCTGCTCTTTTAGTTTCAGAAAATGATTTGAAAAAACTTGCTGAGCCATACAAATTTGCTTTAGTTGGGAAATTCAATTTTCGTAGACCTTATATGGAAGAGATTAGGAAATTCTTCCATGATTTGCATCTTACAGGAATGGTTTCTGTTACTCTTCTTGATGCGAGGCATGTGTTTATTAATTTGTCCAATGAATATGATTATAGTAGAATTTTCTTGCGACGTTCTTATTTTGTTAAAAATTGTCAAATGAGAATTCTTAAGTGGTCAACAGATTTTGATATTCATGCTGAATCACCTATTTGTCCGGTTTGGTTATCTTTACCTAATTTGAGAATGCATTTTTTTGATATTAAGATCTTGCAAGCTATTGGTTCTTTGTTTGGAAGACCTTTACAAGTTGATCAGGCAACGGCTAACAAAACTAGACCTTCGGTTGCTAGGATATTAGTAGAAATTGATATAACTAAAGAGTATCCGAAGGAAATATGGCTAGGTTCTGATTATTCTGGCTATTCTCAAACGGTGGAATTTGATAAATTTCCTATTTTTTGCTCACATTGCAAGTTACATGGACATGATATTAATTCTTGTTTTATATTAAATCCTGCTTTAAAAGGAATTTCTAAGAATTATTCTCCTAATAATAATCCTATTAATTCTTCCTCTAAAGAACAGATACATGATGAATCTTTAAATAATTATTTAAAGTTTGTTGAAGAAGAATTAAAAGAACTTAAAGATCCTAACAATGTTATTTCTTCTAACATTAATTTGGATGATGAAAGTTCTGTTTCTAAGGAGATTAATTTGGAGATTGTGCTTTATGATGAAACTAAAGCTTGTTCTGATTTTTCTTTGTTTCCTATTAGAAATTTACAAATAGTGTCTTCGACTGGTTTGCCTCTTGCTCAAAAGGATTCTCCTATTAAAGAAAAGTTGATTGATGATTCTGTTGAGAATCATGATGATGTTTTATTGATGAATACTACTGTTTGCACTTTCAATAAACCTCTAATTCTTTGAAGGAAGATACTTCTTTGGAGAAATGTAAAGCTTGCATAGAATTGGAAGAAGGTGAAGTGGATTCTGGTTCAGTTAGTGAAACTGAATTGTTGGTTGGTAAGAATAAAATCTTTCATTCTGTCTATAATACTCGTGGCAAAAAGAATTCTGCTAAGAATTCTAAAAATTCCAAGTCTATAGCTAAATCTCATTCTTTTAATAAATAATGATTAATTTTTTAGTTTGGAATGTGAGAGGGATTGGATCTCTTTCAATAAAGAATAGAATTAGGAATCTTTGTCGTATTCACTCTATTGAATTTCTTGGTATTATTGAGCCTATGATCAGTAATTTGAAAATCAAACATGTTGCTACTTTGGTTATTTTGGTCTAAAAATGTTTCTTTAGATGTTATTGAGGATTTTCCTCAAGTGGTTAATATTTCTATCTCTTATTTCAATACTTCTGTTAAAGGTTCTTTAGTTTATGCTTCTTGTAATAGAAGGGAAAGGCAAATTCTTTATTCTCAATTACTTGCTTTGTCTAACTCTATCAATGAACCTTGGTTTGTTGGTGGAGATTTCAATACTGTTCTTCATGCTCATGAAAGAAAAGGGGCTGTTTTGCCTAATATGCATTCTATGGAAGATTTTGGCAATATGATTATGGATTGTAAAATCTCTGATATTTGTTTTATTGGTTCTAACTATACTTGGAGTAATAATAGATTGTGGCAAAGATTAGATAGAATTTTATTTAATCATTTATGGATTGATAAATGGCCTTTGACTTCTGTGGAGCATCTTAGTAGAAGTTTATCTGATCACTGTCCCTTACTTATTTCTATTAAAAAAGATATTAGAATTCATGGTGTTCCTACTTTTAGATTTCAAAATATGTGGATTCTCCATGATAAGTTTATTAATGTGGTTGAGTCTAATTGGAATGCTAGTTTGGCTCCTGATAACTCTGTGAGTGGTATGGTTAGATTGTGGTTAAAATTAACTAGGTTGAAACATTATCTAAATTGGTGGAATAAAACTCATGTCAAAAATATTTTTGGAAATATCAGAGAAATGGAAAAGGAAGTTTGTCGTTTAGAGGATCTTATTATTTCTGATTCTTCTTTTCTTAATGATTTGAACTTAGCTAAAGATAATCTTCTTAAGTTTCAAGATATGGAAGAAACTTATTGGAAGCAAAAAGCTGCCTCCAAACATATTTCTGAAGGAGATAGGAATACTAAGTACTTTCATGCTTTGGTTAATAAAAAGAAATCTATCAATTATATTGATAAGATTAAAGATGAGAATGGGAATTGAATTTCTAATACTTCTCTTCATGAATCCGTTATTGATTTTTTTCTAATATGTTTTGTAATGATGTCCATGTTAATTAGTTAGTTTACCCTTCTCTTATTGATAAAATCATCTCTGTGGAAGACAACATTGCTTTAACTTCTATTCCTACTGAAAAAGAAATATTTAAGGCTGTTGCTTCTATGAATCCTAATTCTACGGCAGGTATGGATGGCTATACTTCTCAATTTTTTCAAAGTTGTTGGAATATTATAAAAGATGAATTAATTGATGCTATGGTGGATTTTTTCAATGGTAATGCTATGCCTAGATATTTTACTTCTTTTGCCATTGTGCTTATACCTAAAAAAGATATTAAGAGAATGCTCTCTCAACTTGATTATAGAATATCTCATATTTGGAGAGAAGGAAATTCGGTGGCTGATTTTCTTGCTAAAACCGGTGCTCATTTACAGCATTTTACTTCTTTCCATAATGGTAATATTCCCTTTTTGCTAAGGGGATTAATCAATCTTGATAAATCAGGATTACCTTATATTCGTCATTGAGTTTGTTCTATTTTTTGTTTTTATTTTGGCAATGATGTTCAGATTTTTAAATCTGTTTTGGAAGAATGTGTTTGCCATTATTCTTTATAATATTCTTGGCAAAAATTTGTTTTGGGTGTTTTTGTATTTTGTTTTTGTTGGGAATCAGGTTATTGTTTGCTTTGTTGGGGATTTTGACCGTTGTTGGCATTTTGTTAGATTTGGGTATTGGGTTGGCCTGCTGTTTATTGGGTTTTTGGCTGTTGGTGTTGCCGATTTTATTAGCATTTGGAGGGGCTGTTTTGGGAGATGGATGTATCTTAATTGGTTGTTGGTTGGGCTGCTTGGTTTTTACCTGGTGTTGTTTTGGATGGTGGTTTATTTGGGTTGTTGTGTTGCTGGCATTGGGTTTTTTAGCTGCTTGGTTATGTGGGGTTGGTTTATGAGTGGTTTAGTTTTTGGTGGGGTTGATTTTTTCCATTACAATATTATTTGGAAATTTAGGGTATTCTATTTTTCCTTAATTGATTTTCTAATCCTGAGCCATTTTATTTTACATATTATTATGCTTTTTAATTATTATTTTGCTTTAAGTAATCCTTTTCAAATTGGTATGATAGTGGTGACTGCTACTTGAGGTGGTTAACATCTCCTTTTAAAGGCTTTTTGGAGCATGATGGATATGGACTTGAAGACTTTTTGGTTGCTGCTGTTGTGTTGTGTGTCTTTTCTTGTTTCCTTTTTTTGTTTTGTTTGGTCTAGATTGTATCTTGGTTTCTTGTATCTGGTTTAGTTTAGAACTTTTGGCTCTTAGGTTTTTTGTTTTTCTTTTTCTTGTAGCTCTTTGAGCAGTAGAAGAGCTGAAAGTTCTTTTAAGGACTTTTGTATAATTTCTTTCTGAATAAACACGGAGGCCCATACAGCGGGTTTTTACCAAAAAAAAAAAAAAACCCTAAAACCTAAACCCTAAACCCTAAACCCTAAAAACCCTAAACACTGATCCTTAAACCCTACACCCTAAATGCTAAACCTTAAACACTAAACCCTAACCCCTAAACCCTATCCCTAAACCCTAAACCCTAAAAACTTAAACCCTAAAACCTAAAACCTAAACCCTAAACCCTTAAAACCCTAAACACTAATCCCTAAACCCTACACCCTAAACACTAAACCCTAAATGCTAAACTTTAATAACTAAACGCCAACCCCTAAACCCTAACCCTAAACCTTAAACCCTAAAAACCCTAAAAAAAAACCCTAAAACTGTAAACCCTAAACCCTAAAAACCATAAAAAACCCTAAAATCTAAACTCTAAAAAAACCGTAAACACTAAACCCTAAACCCTAAAAACCTTAAACCCTAAACCCTAAACCCTAAAAACCCTAAACCCTAAACACTAAACCTTAAAAATCCTAAACCCTAAACACTAAACCTAAACCTAAACCCTAAACCCTAAACCTTAAACCGTAAAAATCTTAAACCATAAACCCTAAAAAAATGTAAAACCTAAACCCTAAAAGCTAAATGCTAAACCCTAAAACCAAAAACCTAAAACCATAACAAAAACCCTAAACCCTAAACCCTAAATTCTAAATCCTAAAAAAAAATTGTAAACCCTAAAATCATAGAACCCTAAACCCTAAAAACCCTAAAAAAAAACCTAAAAACCCTACACCCTAAA